>WOXC01000454.1:0-582668 GCA_011680675.1 Gymnobelideus leadbeateri | reverse complement strand
CAAATGCTTTATTAATTTCTGTTTTACATCATTCATTTCCGACAGATTTTGAGTTACAGTTATTTTCCCCCCTTTTTTCCTCTACCCACCCTCCCAGAATAGCAGTCACACAAGATATCGCTTCCTCCAATCTGCTCTCTCCCATATCTTCTCCCATACCCCCTTCGACTTTTCCATTAGAGGAAGGTGAATCTTTGTGTCCCAATTCCTGCACATCTTATTTCCCAATTACAAGCAAAAGAGTATTAATAATAGTATTTATATATATTTGAAACATTTAATTTTAGGACCTTGAATTTCAGATCCATTTCCTTCCTCCCTTGTCACCCATTCCCTCTGGGGAGATAAGTAATTCAGTATATGTTGTACATGTCTAGCTATGCAAAACATTATCATAGTAGATATATATTGTACAAGGCTGCTTATAATTCCCTCCCACTCATCCCACCCCCCACCTGGTCCATTCCCTACATGATCCTGTCCCTCTTCTATAGTGGGTGCTTCTAACTTCCCCTCCCCGCAAGAATGCCCCCCCATCAATCATCCCTCCTCTCATCCCCCTTCCCCCTATTCTGCTTCAGGTTGAGATATCCCATTTAGTATGTATGTCATTCTCTCCCTGAACCAAATTCAATGAGAATGTGGTTTTGCCTTTTTGCCTTCCTATTCTTCCCCTCTCTTGCAGCCACTTCCCCTTGCTTCTTCTACCCTGTCTCTCCCCATCTCCTCTTGCCACTTTCCTCTCTCACCTCATAATTTCACCCCTTGAGTATCTTCCCTTCCCAACAAATTCAACCTATGCCCTCTATCCATATATAACTGTAAACATATATACACGCATTCACATATGTATTCATATGACCATACACCCTTCTTCCATTATTTTCATAGTGAGAAAGATTTCATCAGTCACAGTTATTGTTTTTCCATATAGGAATGTAAATAGTTCAACTTTGATAAGTTCCTTTTGATTTCTTTTCCCTGATTACCTCTCAGGCATCTCTTGCTTCTTGTGTCTGGATGTCAAATTTTCTATTCAATTCTGGTTTTTTCCTCAAGAATGCTTGAAAGTCCTCTATTCCACTGAATGACCATATTTCCCTGAAACAAAATATTCAGTTTTGCTGGGTAGGTGACCCTTGGGTTCATTCCCAGTTCTTTTGCCCTCTGGAATATCATATTCCATGCCCTTCCATCCCTCAGTGTAGAAGCTGCCAGGTCCTGGGCTATTCTGATTGTGTTTCCACAATATTGACATTGTTTCTTCCTGGCTGCTTGTAGTATTTTCTCCTTGATCTGGGGATTCTTGAACCTGGCTATAATATTTCTGGGAGTTTTCTTTTTGGGATCTTTTTCAGGAGGTGAATGGTGGATTCTTTCAACCTCTATTTTGCCCTCTGGATCTAAAACATCAGGGCAATTTTCCTTGAGAATTTCTTGAAGGGTGATTTCTAGGTTCTTTCTTTGATCATGGCTTTCAGGTAGTCCAATAATTTTTAAATTGTCTCTCCTGGATCTATTTTCCAGGTCAGTGGTTTTTCCCATGAGATATTTCACATTGCCTCTAATCTTTCATTTGTTTGGATCTGCTTAACATCATCTTGAGTTCTCATAAAGTCATTAGCTTCCATTTGCTCCAGTCTAACTCTGAAGGAATGAATGTCCTCAGTGAACTTTTGAGATTCTTTTTCCATCTGGCAAATTCGACTTTTTAAGGCATTCTTCTCCTCATTGCCCTTTTGGGCCTCCTTTGCCATTTGAGTTAGTCTATTTTTTAAGGTGTTGTTTTCCTCAGTCAGGCTGTTGACCCTCATTTCATACTTTTCCTGCATCCTTCTATTTCTCTTTCCAATTTTTCCTCCACTTCTCTTATTTGATTTTTAAAGTCCTTCTTAAGGTCCTCTATGGCCTGTAACCTGCTCATGTTTTCCTTTGGGGCTTTTGGAGCAGGATTTCTGACCTCACAGTCCTCTTCCTGTTCTATGCTTCGATCCTTTTTGCCCCCAAAGTAGGAGTCTAAGGTTGCATTTTTCTGTTTAATTTGTTTCCTTTGCCTTGGCATGTTGCCTCTTAATTACTTGACTTTTGAGCTTGTTGCCATGGTATGGCTATGCCGCCAGACAGGGGAACTTTCGTCCCAAACGTGTGGGGGGACAACTTCCGTTTCTGGAAAGCTGGAAACCCACCCACGACCTCCACCCCAGATCACAATCCAGATCCAGGGAGGTTAAAGCAAGAGTGATTACCCCCCCAAGACTGATTGCTGGATCTCCCTACAGTTCACAGGCCAGGAGCTGGAGCTGCCACTGAAAACTACAAAATGGCATGTCTCCTCAGTGGCTTCTAGCCACCAGGGGAGGGAGCCGATGCGTTCCCCAAATACTGGTCCCAAAGTCCATAGGGCACTAACCTCTCACTTTGTCCTAGGCATGTCTATGTTGATAATTCTGGAATCGCCACAGCTGCTGGTGTTCTGGGGTCCCTCCAGCTGGCTGCTAGCCTGGCCCTCCTGGGGCTAAAACCGAGACTCAGGCGGACCTGTGCTCGGCTCCCCACATGCTGTGCGCTGTGTTGCCAGCTCCCAGAGCGCTGCGCTGGTCCTTCCTGCAGGGCTGCTGGGCTGTCCTCAGTGGGAGGTTAGATTCCCTGTGTTGTTCTGTGGGTGCTGGGGCTCCAGAAGTTGTTCAGAGTCCCCTTTTACATAGTTTGGAGGTAATCTGGGGGTGAGCTGTTTCTACTCCGCCATCTTGGCTCCGCCCCTCCAGGAGGCTTGCTCCTTAAGGATGATCAAGTTAAGGACTTACTGAATGATATTTTTTGTTTAAAACTAGGTGGCCACTTTGGTGATAACTTGTTATGTCATAACATTGTGAATGCTTTGGTTTCTGTCAATGTTTTTCTGTTTGTTACTGAATAAATGGAGAGTTCACTATACTGTATAATCAGAACCTTGAAGCTGTTCACAGCAGCAGTCCTCTGGAAAGCTGCTTGTGCTTGGCTTTACAATATGCTATCTTATTTCATCTTCACAAAATCAAAACATTATTATTTCCCTTTTATAAATGAAGAAATAGGGGTGGCTAGGTGGCACAGTGAGTAGAGCGTTGGCTCTGGAGTCAGAAGGACCTGATTTCGGATCCGGCCTCAGACAACGCACAGAAACAAAAAAACCTAGCCGTGTGACCTTGGGCAAGTTACTTAACCCCACTTGCCCTCCAAAAAGCAAAAAATAAATAAATGAAGAAATAGGCTCAAAAAAGCTGTGACCTGCCAACCAGGGTCACATTGCTAATAACTGGCAAAGCCCAGATTCAAACCTAGATCTTTTGATTGTGTGTCAGTCTATGTTTTATCCATAAATGAAAAAACTTTTTGGTAGCCATACCTGAACATAGTAGGCACTCAATAAATGCTTGTTGACTGACTTATAAAGGAAAGTTCTTTTTTGTCATTTTGGTTTTTTTTGGGGGGGGGCAGGGGAAGAGGCAACCGGGTTAGTGACTTGCCCAATGTCATACAGATACTAAGTGTCTGAGGTTGCATTTGAACGCAGGTCCAGGAGCATAGGTCACGTAACTCTCCCTTTAAAGGGGATTTCTAATGGGAATAAGAAAGGGGTGAGGAGAGTACTGAGAAGTAACAATGATGAAAGAAAGAAAGAGGCATCAATAACATTCAGAGTTGGGTGCATAATGATTACAGGATCATGAATTTAGAACTGAAAGGATCATTGAGTCCAAACCCAAACTGAGGCTCAGAAAGGTTAAGCAATTTGCCCAGGGTCATACAGCCAGTAAATTTAGAAGGAAGATTCAAGTCTATGTCTTTTTGAGTCTATCTCCAGTACTCATTCTCTCAAAGCCCACAGCACCTGGCATTCCTAGGTGGTCTCCCAACCATACACTAACCAGGGACTACTTTGCTTTGCCTCTGATTTCAGACTAGATCAGATGAGTTCAGGATGGCATGGCCACAGGCTAGAAGGAGGGGAGAACCAAAGGAATGGTGGGAAGATGGAGGAAAGATATATAATCAGAAGCTAGGAAACAAAAAGAGAGGACTAGAATGAAATATAAAGGAAAGGTGAGAGGATCTGGAGGAGTTCCTGAAATCTAGATCCATTCCTTCCCAACATGGTTGGGTGATCTGGGCTGCAGAAGAAGACTTTCAAGTGAATTTAAAGCTTATAAGATGGGTAGGGCTAGATACATGAACCATCCCTTCAATGGCCCACCCCGTAGCTAGGCTTCATGAGAGCTGCTGGTTTATCATTGCAGCTGTCAACTCGATTTTGGATGTGTAAGTAATAAATTAGAACTGTTTCCACATCTGGATCTGGCTCCAGTTATTGACATTGTTTTTGCCTATCTCTCCTTACTTTATACTAGAGACACAGAGCTGAGGGTATAGTAACTATTGGGGCCGTAAGAGTCCATCATCAATAAGCAACTTTCTAAACTTCTAAAGGAAGGAAATCAAGGTAATTATAGATTTGTCTATTCCAGTTCATATGATGTTGATGAACTAGCTTTTTTAAGTCTTGGTTTTCTTTGCTCGTCCTTTAACTGCTTATTTTCAGACAGCTGCACTTCTTTGTATGTGCCTGTATATACCAGCGTTCATTCAGAACATGACAAGGAACCCAGCAAATATAACTCACTGTGTGTCTTCCACCCCTTCTTGGAATAAAGAAAGCAATTTAAATGCATGACAGAGACATCCCCCACCCATTCCGAGAAGGGTGAGAAGCACAGGTCTATGCCCGGCATTTGGCAAATCCTATTTCCCAGGTATTATATGAAGATGACTGTACCTTACCATGGTGATACTGTTTTGGTGGAACCTTGTTCCTTCACACTTGGGTTGTTATCCAATTAACCCAAGGGCCTGAGTTTCCTAGATAAGAAAAGATAAAATGAAAAAAGGCTAGCAAAAACACAGTAATTTCTAGAAAAGAAAAATGTTTTGGTTGTTTAAGATTCAATAATATGTGTCCTAAAGTGGGTGATCACTGCTTACAGATCATAGCCATTTTTCTTTGAAAGCAAAAAAGCAAAAAACTCTTTAACAATGTGTGTTATTGTTGTTGTTGTCGTTGTTAAGAATTACACTTTAAAAAGCATCAACAATGCTTATGGGATCCAACAAATAAGAGCCTGTATGATCCATTTAATCTCTCAGGTTGCTACAAAAATCCCTAAAACCATTAGTTGCAGAAAAGTTGCCATTCTATTTAATAGAGGAAATTTCTCTCTGGAAGCTCTCTACACCATTAAAATCACAGGACAAAAAAAAGTTAAATCCCACCAGGAGTTTAAACCAAATCTTTAAAATAAAGAATTATCAGTACTGAGATGAATTAAAGTATTGGAGCTATTCTGAAATAGAGCTGGTAATAAATAGGTGGGCAAGATGAAACTGAAGAAGGCTGGGAAGGATTGGGCAATCACCACCCAAGAAGAAAAAAATGGAATCCACATCTGGCTGCCAGCTGGTTAAGTGTTAGTGACCAAAAGAGTTTAGAAAACCTGTTATCTCTTTTGGTCTACAAACCTCAAGGAATATAATACCTCTATTAACAAACATTTAAAAACCTCAAAAATCTCTAGACCCTCAGAAGTAGGGTCTGAATCTTAGTGAGTTTTGATTCACTTTCAGAATTTATTTCCAGATCCTTGCCATAGATATTGTTCCCCATCACACCCTGAGCCAAACTGTATACCTTACCAACATGGGGGCAGCAAAGCAAGAAAGTAGCAGCTCAGAGCTGGGGCACTCCAAAAAGCTTGAGCCAGCACAATTCATTTTACAAATGGTTTGCATAATCTGAATTTTATTCTTCCTGTTGTGAATACCAAGTACATTCAATTTAACCAGAAATAGATTAACCTTAAGAGAAAGGTTCATATCCTCTGACCCAGAACTGGGCATGTATTCTAAAAAAGTCAAAAGACAAAATAAAGAACAGTTTCATGTGTACTAAAATATTCATAGCAACACTTTTTGTGGTAGCAGAAAACTAGAAACAAAATGAGTGTCCATTTATTAGAGAGTGCCTGAACAATTTGGGGTATATGAATTTAATGGAGAAGTTCTTAATATTTTGGGGGGTCATGGACCCCTTTGTTAGTCTGGCAAAGACTATAAAATCCCTTCCTAGAATGATGTTTTTAAGTGTATAAAGTAAAATGCATAGGAATATAAAGAAAGCCAATTCTCCTAAAATACATTTATTAAAATATATTTTAAAACAGTCCACAGGCTCCAGGTTAAGAACCCCTGAATTAGAATATTATTGTGCTACAGGTGACTCAGTGCATAGAGTGCTGGGCCTGGAGTCAGGAAGACCCAACTTCAAATTTGACCTCAGACATTTACTAGCTATGGGACCCTGGGAAAGTTGTTTAACCACCATCTGCTTTAATCTACTGAGAAGGAAATGGTAAACCACTCCAATATCTTTGTCGAGAAAATCCCATGGATAGTATGACGAAGAGTCAGTCATAGCTGAATAACTGAACAACAACAAAAATGCAAGTCATACATAAATCACAATAAAATGAAGAATTCACAGAAGCATAGGAAGATTTGTATGAATTGATGCTCAGTGAAGTAAGCAGAACCAGGGCAGCAATATACACAATGACCCTAATAAAGTTACTCAAAACCCCAAAGGGTCCCTTAACTCACAATAATCACAATGGCCAATACTGAATGAGGAGGTCAAATGGCTCCAGATGTCGATTTTGGCAGAGGCATACAGACACCTGATTTTTCTTTGTTGCAATAGAGGATCAATGGTGGGGAAAGGGAATATAGGAAGAGCACGGAAAAATAAAACTCACAAAAAAACTGTTTAAAAAGAAAAAGGAGATTACCTCTGCTAGTCCTTATTAACCCTAGCATTATAACAGTCACAATGGGCAGTCTTCCCATGTCATTGGTAGGATAGCAGTAGTTGATAGAAGGCTTCAGCAAGATCACCACTTCCCTTGTGGCAAAGACAGAGTTGGCTCCAACTCTTTCTTTTCACTAAGTGCTTTACTTCCTCCACACCCAAGCTGAGAACAGCAAGACACCATTGGCCTGTGATAACTTTCTCAGCTTCTGACATTATCTCCTAATTCCAGCTCAAAATCCTATGATAATAATTATCTTCTCAGCAGCCCTAACTTGGCACCAATGCCCTCCTTTATGGAACATAATTGTAATATTGAATCTAATTGGGAAAGGGGGAAATTTGGTAATGTTTTGAGTTTCTTGGGGCTTTTACAAATTTACTAAAGCTTCTAAATAAACATACACAATATTTTTGAAACTTGAAGGGGAAAACCCTCTCACTTCAAATGCTAAGTGAGGGGGCTTTCCCCCCCAAGTTTCAAAATTCAGAAAGCAATAATGTATGTTTTCAAATCAGACAAACATGCTTATGTAACAGAGTAGCTCTTCATCCTAGGCACAGCTTCCAAAGAATAGAATCATCTATTTAATGGCCTGAAACTGAGCCCAAAGTGCGTCAGACTTGCATTTATTTTATGACATGCTCCCTGGGTGACATGACACAGTCTTCAGAAAAGAATTCTTGAGACCAACTGATTTCTTCCAGCAGCCTTGAGGCACTCAGTGGCAATCCACAACATGCTTTCATAACCAGGAACAAGGCCAATTTGACCTGGGAACCAAGTAATTGTAAAGATCCTTTTGAACAGGTCATTTATAGTCTTTGTGCACTTCCCAAAGTGGAAAATAGAAAGGACTTGTACCCCGGTACCCCCAGAGGTTGGATTTCTCTTTCCATCCCCACAAGTCCCTTCTTTGACATTGATGTTTCATTTCCCCAAAGAGCAAGAAAGCAAAAGGGAGCTTATTCTTCTGACTGACCTAAAGGAGATGCCTTACCTTTTGCAGCTACATTTTCTAATCAACATGGGTCAAGTTGGTTAGAGTAGGATGCTGATGAGCTGCCCCGCCCCCATTTGAACTTCCCTCAGTTCCATGAACCTCTAACCCTGATTAGTTATATATAAGTGAGGCCAGATGAAGGACCACATTGGCACAGATCCATAATCTCATAGATATAGGTATTTCCTCTAACAAGAAAGATCACAACTACTCCATTCCTACCCATCCCATGAGACTCCTCTCCATGGGAGTCCACCTGAGCAAAAGCACAGCTCAGAATGCCTTGCAGTAGGACAGCACACATTCATAAGATCAAGATATCAAGAACTAGAAGTCAAGTGATGCCAAGACAACAAGTATTTATCAAGCACATTCTAGGTGCCAGGCACTGTGCTAAGCCTTGAGGATACAAAGGAAGGCAAAAAACTGTCCCTTTTCTCAAGAAGTTCAGTCTAATGTGGGAGACAACATGCAAATAACTACGTATAAACAAGATTCACACAGGATAAATTGGGAGTAGTCTCAGAGGGAAGGCACTAAGATTAAAGAGGACTGGGAAAGGTTAAAGAGAATTTAGAGATCATCTCAGCATCGAAACAATGCTACTTCCTTCCTTCTTTCCTTTTTGGTGAATGTCAGAAGTCTAATATTATCCTTGAAAGTCAGGCTTAAAATTTTGACTCAATGGGTACTATAAATTCTCTAAAATCCGAAAGTATTTAAGCAGCAGGGGTTTTGTTTTGTTTTGTTTTTAATTTCAGGACCTGAAAGGCAGCATGGTGTTTCTGCCTCTGGGTTGTCAGGGACTAGGAGTCTGGTCCTGACTTGATCATTGTTCTGTTGGATCATCTCCTGAAAAGCCACATAACTTGCTAATATTTTCTTCGTTTTTGCAAACTTAATTCAAAGGGGTAACATCCCAAGCCTCTGGCTCACTAATCATTAAGCCCCAGAGAGCCTCAAGAGAAAAACATCACTTAAATAAAAAGCATAATTAACAGATCTGCTGCTGAGTTTATGGAAGAAAATGTTGGAATTACAGTATACTTGTATTTCAAACATAAATGCTCACTTTTTTCCAGAAATACAAGAGGCTGGTATTTCTTCAAAGCATTCCTTTTCTGTCTCCTGCCCACCCTCCTCCCCCCAGCTCCACATGGTGTTTGCCTTGCCAATTTCTGGGCTATGGAAGTTAACAAGACTGTTGTTTCTCCAGGAAGCCCACACTCATGGATTGTCAGTTGGGCTGGCAATTCTGGTTCAAGACTCTGATATTTCTTGTAAATAATTCGGGAACTAACACCTCCCCAGTACTCTACTCACTTCCCTCCCTCCTCCATAACATCTTTTCAATCTCTTCTTTACTGTTCCTTCTACTCTGGCTTAACTTGCTTCATTCTGCTCCTTGCATCCTCTTATGACAGAGCAGGGGTATATAAGGGGGCTACTTATGTAAGTCAACAGCTAGCTCTCTTGGTGGAAGAGAATACAAATTAGTGCAAAGTATACTAGGCCAGGAGTCAAGGTCTGTATTCCAGTCCTGACAACTAAAACCAGTTAAGGGATAACTACAGCCAGGTCAATTCACTTCTCTAAGGCTTTAGCTTTCTCATTTGATAGAATGAAGTGCAGAGGACCAGATTATCTCTATAAGATCCCTTGTGGTACTAACAGTCTGATTCTTTATCAGATTTTGTGAGATACTCCCTAACTCAAATAAGGGAGAAACTGTTTCCTGTTCAGTAGAAACCTCTATGTATAACTGAAGCAGTGATTCTCCAAGTGTGGTCTGGGGACCCTGTTGTTCAGGTGTTTCAGTCCTGTCTGAGTCTTTGTGACCTCATTTGGGGTTAACTTGACAAAGATACTGGTGTGGTTTGTCATTTCCTTCTCCAGTTCACTTTATAGATGAGGAAACTGAGGCAAACAGGGTTAAATTACTTGCCCAGGGTCATACAGCTAGTCTGAAACTAGATTTGAACTTGAGAAGATTAATTCTTCCGGATTCCAGGCCTGGTATTCTATTTATCCACTGCATCACCTAACTGTTCTCTAGGGAACCCTAGGGATCCCTAATATCCTTTCAAATGGTCTGTGGAGTCAACACTATTTTCATAATAAAATTAACATGTTCCTAAAATAATAATAAATCTAATCTAATCTAATACAGTAAATATCATTAGGTATAACCTATAAAAATGGGGGGTCCTCAATAATTTTTAAGACTGCAAAGGGGACAATTTCTGGGTCATGGGATAATATATCAAACTAGACATTTTCTCTAATGCTCTTGACCTTTCAAATCTCTCCTCAGACACTTAGCTATGTGAACCTGGGCAAGTCTCTTAACCCTGTTTGCCTCAGTTTCCTTATCTATAAAATGAACTGGAGAAGGAAATGACAAATCACTCCAGTGTCTTTGCCAAGAAAATCCCCAATGGGGTCACGAAGAGTCTGACATGACTGAAAACAACTCAACAACAAAACCAAACAAATTATGTACCAAAGGTAAAGAAACTTCAGCTGTGTCCATGATTCAGAACAACTAGAATCCAAAAAAGAAAGGTAAAACCAAGCCAAACAAACAAACAAAAAAACCCCAACCTCATGAACTACTCTAGCTGAGCTCACTTACACCCCTCCTCCAAACCTGGCACAGTAGCCAGGCTGTGCTAACTGACCCAAATGGACTCAGAACAAAATCCAAGCCCCTGATCTCTCTGCCCTCTTTCCAGCACCTCAGCAGTTGGGGCCGGGAGAGCTAGCCAGCATACCTGTACAGCGCTCCAGTCTATGGAAGGTCACTGGGACCACCAAGGCAGCTGAGGTGGGCAGCATTCTGAGCTGCAAAAGATCTTTGCAGCAGAGCCAGGAACAGAGGGAAAGGGGCAGAACGCGTGACTGGGCTGGAAATAGAGCTCAATACCACATCCCACCCCCTCCTCCTCCTCCCAAACTACAAAAAACCAACCCTGTAGCACCGGCATTGCAATTCTTCAAACTGAGGGACAGAAGGAACAGGACAGGACACCAGGACAGGGCTCAGTGTGTGCGCTGGAGCATGAGGGGCTACAGAGTACTCCACTAAGCCTGAGGGAAAATATTCAGCCAGCACCAGCTGGGGCCAGTCTTCATCCACCAGATAGTCAATTGGAACAGAGGCCTAGGCCATTGGTTATAAGTGAATTGCCCTGCATGGGAGAGGACCGAGATGCTTTGAAATTCAGGCCCCTAAGGAAAACACCTGAGCAAGTCAGAATCAGAAAATGAGTAATAAGGGGAAATAAAAGGGTAAAAAAAAAGACTGAAATCACCAAAGATCTCAGGAAGAAGAAAACTCAGACCTTGAACATAAGCAGATAAATCAACAGGGGAATTATTAACAGCAGAAAGAAATATGGCCAGCATATCTAGTAATGAGTTCAAGCATGTATGAATAAATACTGCAAAGCAAAGGAAAACAATCCAACACATACTGAGACAGAAGACTGTGGAATTTGAGGAGAACATGGAACTGCAATACATTGTTCCTAAGTAGTTCAAAAAACAAATGAGAATTAATCAGAGTAGGATTTATGGCCTACACAGCAAAAGCAATAAACAGAAGAGAAAAACTGGAATCTGTGATGGCAAGTCTTAACAAAGGAACAAGAGAGAACAACAGACTGGGAATGCAAATTGTGAGGTGAGGAGCAAGCTAAAAGAGAAGAAGCAAAAAATCCGAATAGCATCAAAACAATAACATATCGAATAGAGCACCGGCCCTCAAGTCAGGAGGACCTGAGTTCAAATCCAGCCTCAGACACTTAACACAAAACTAGCCATGTAACTTTGGGCAAGTCACTTAACCCCAATTGCCCTACCTTCCCCTCTCCAAAAAGCAAAATAAATCAATGGAACTGTTGTTTTTTTTTAAAAAAACAAACAAACTATAATATATGCTTACTATGCAAGGAAAACATACTGATCTTGAAGGTTATATAGGGATTATCTGAGGATCATAGGTCAGGGCAAAAAGCCTTAATGTTATCACGCAGAAATAAATAATGGAAGAGAACTGCCTGTTTCTGAATGTAAGCAATGAAATACTAATGGAAAGAATTAATAGATCACCTCCAGGAGAAAAAAAAAACAACAACAACCAAGGCTGCAAACTCTAAGACACATAGTTGTTAAACTTAACACTTCAATTCAGAAACAAGTCGGCTTGCAATCAGGAGAAGGACCTTCAAATACGAAGGAAAACCAAGAAAAATTCACAATGAATAATTTTTCCAACCCAGAGAAGTTTAAAGATACAGAGAGGTCTATAGACACTAGGGATGGAGCACCGTCCATTAGCTTGGTACAGTATCAGGAACAACAGGAGCATTCCAGCCTCCAAGGAAATAAAAAGAACAGAACATCAGAGAAGCAATCACTGAGACACAGGAGGAGATTCCTGGGGACTCCTGAACTAGAGCTAGGTGCAGGAAGAAGTGCCATTTGGCAGCTCATTGCCCAGTGAGCTAGGTGATGGATCCAAAACAAAGAAGAATGGTCCTAAAGGAATGTGAGCCCACCTTAGCTGTTTGCTGAATAAGGAGTAAGATCCAGAAATGCAACTGTGTGGCTCTTATCTCAGAATCAGAGCAGCAGGGTCTTAGTTCTAGCCTCTAACCTAGTATTGAAGCCTGATGTGGAATAATCAGGGCAAGATTCCCAGACCAAAAGAGAACCAGGAGTTCAGTTGCTCCAACCCTATAAAGTCTCCCAGCAAGCTAACCATGACTGAGTTCAGAGCAGTCTATTGAAATTCTCAACCACACACAAGTCAACAAACCCAAACCTGTGTCAGAAACTTGCACAGCTCAGAATAGGAAGATAGTGAACAGATCTTTTTCCTAAATAACCCCACTTTGGGAGCACTGCAAACTTGCAGGCTCCCAGAATGAGCTATGAAAGCAGCAGCAGGATCATGACAGAAACTAAAGCCCACACATCCCTCACCAGAAGTGAGCATAGCCCAACATTGAAATAAAGTCCAAACTCAATTAGAAGACTAAAAGAATGAGTAAAATTTTTTAAATCTGACTATAAAGATCTTCATGGTAACAAGAAAGCTCAAGATACAAACACAGATAGAATAACTTAAAAACATGTATGAGCAAAGCCACAAAGAAAGATGCAGGTTGGATACAAGCCCAGTAAGAATTCTTAGAAAAGTTAAAGAATGAGCTAAAAAATAATAAAAAAACAAAACAAAACAAATGAGAGCTATGGAAGAAAGACATGAAAGGAGAATTAACATCTCTGAAAATCTGAAAAGAGAATTAACATATGTAAAGAGAGAATTAACATCTGGTAAGAGAAATATAAACCTTGCTGAAGAAAACAGCTCATTGAAAATTAGAATAGAGTAAATTTATACTAATGACTCCATGAGCCATCAAGAAACAATAAAACAAAGTCAAAAGACTAAAAGAAAAAGGAAATATGAAATAGAGCATAGGAAAAACAATTGACCTAGAAAACATATCAAGGAGAAATTATTTAAGAATAATTGGACTGGAGGGGGCGGAGCCAAGATGGCGGAGTAGAAACAGCTCGTCCAAGCCTCTCTGCCCCCAGATTCTCCACAAACTATGTAAAAAAGGACTCTGAAAAACTTCAGGAGCCCCAGCACCCACAGAACGACACAGAGAAGCTAACCTCCCGCTGAGGACAGCCCAGCACCCTGCAGGAAGGACCAGCGCAGTGGTCTGGGAGCCGGCAGCGCGCAGAGCTCAGGAGCCGAGCCGAGCCCAGGTCCACGTGAGCCGAGGTTTTAGCCCCAGGGCGGCAGGGCCAGCAGCCGGCTGGAGGAACCCCAGAACACCAGGAACTGTGGAGACGCCAGAATTATCAACATAGACTTGCCTAGGACAAAGTAAGAGGTTAGTGTCCTATGGACTTTGGGACCTGTATTTGGGGAATGCGTCAGCTCCCTCCCCTGGGGGCTAGAAGCTACTGAGGAGACACGCCACTGTGTAGTTTTCAGAGGCATTTCCGGCTCCCAGCCTACAATCGTGGGGAGATCCAGCGATCAGTCTTGGGGGGTAATCGCTCTTGCTTTAACCTCCCTGGATCTGGATTGTGATCTAGGGTGGAAGTTGTGGGTGGGTTTACAGCTTGCCAGAAACGGAAGTTGCCCCCCACACGTTCGGGACGAAAATTCCTCTATCTGGCCTTAAAGCCATAGTGTGGCAACAAGCCCAAAAGTCAAGCAATTAAGTGGCAACATGCCAAGGCAAAGGAAACAGAAAAATGCAACCCTAGACTCCTATTTTGGGGGCATAGAGCGGGAAAAGGACTGTGAGGTCAGAAGTCCTGCTCCAAAAGCCCCAGGGGAAAACATGAGTGGGTTGCAGGCCATAGAGGACCTTAAGAAGGACTTTAAAAATCAAATAAGAGAAGTGGAGGAAAAATTGGAAAGAGAAATGAGAAGGATGCAGGAAAAGTATGAAATGAGGGTCAACAGCCTGACTGAGGAAAACAACACCTTAAAAAATAGACTAACTCAAATGGCAAAGGAGGCCCAAAAGGGCAATGAGGAGAAGAATGCCTTAAAAGTCGAATTTGCCAGATGGAAAAAGAATCTCAAAAGTTCACTGAGGAGATTCATTCCTTCAGAGTTAGACTGGAGCAAATGGAAGCTAATGACTTTATGAGAAATCAAGATGCTGTTAAGCAGATCCAAACAAACGAAAGATTAGAAGGCAATGTGAAATATCTCATGGGAAAAACCACTGACCTGGAGAATAGATCCAGGAGAGACAATTTAAAAATTATTGGACTACCTGAAAGCCATGATCAAGGAAAGAACCTAGAAATCACCCTTCAAGAAATTCTCAAGGAAAATTGCCCTGATGTTTTAGATCCAGAGGGCAAAAATAGAGGTTGAAAGAATCCACAGATCACCTCCTGAAAAAGATCCCAAAAAGAAAACTCCCAGGAATATTATAGCCAGGTTCCAGAATCCCCAGATCAAGGAGAAAATACTACAAGCAGCCAGGAAGAAACAATTTCAATATTGTGGAAACACAATCAGAATAGCCCAGGACCTGGCAGCTTCTACACTGAGGGATCGAAGGGCATGGAATATGATATTCCAGAGGGCAAAAGAACTGGGAATGAACCCAAGGTCACCTACCCAGCAAAACTGAGTATTTTGTTTCAGGGGAAAATATGGTCATTCAGTGGAATAGAGGACTTTCAAGCATTCTTGAGGAAAAACCAGAGTTGAATAGAAAATTTGACATCCAGACGCAAGAAGTAAGAGATGCCTGAGAAGGTAATCAGGGAAAAGAAATCAAAAGGAACTTATCAAAGTTGAACTATTTACATTCCTATATGGAAAAGCAATATCTGTGACTGATGATATCTTTCTCACTATGAAAATAATGGAAGAAGGGGGTGTGGTCATACAAATACATATGTGAATGTGTGTGTATATGGCTACAGTTATATATGGATAGAGGGCATAGGTTGATTTTGTTGGGAAGGGAGAGTACTCAAGGGATGAAATTATGAGGTGAGAGAGGAAAGTGGCAAGAGGAGATGGGGAGAGACATGGTAGGGTAAACTATCTCATGTAGGGGAAGTGGGTGCAAAGGAGGGGGAGAATAAGGAAGGCTAAAAAGGCAAAACCACATTCACATTGAATTTGGTTCAGGGAGAAAATGACATACATACTAAATGGGACATCTCAACCTGCAGCAGGATAGGGGGAAGGGGGACGAGAGGAGGGATGATGGATGGGAGGGCATCCTTGGGGTGAGGGGAGGTTGGAAGCACCCACTATAGAAGAGGGACAGGATCATGTAGGGAATGGACCAGGTGGGGGGTGGGATGAGTGGGAGGGAATTATAAGCAGCCTTGTACAATATATCTACTATGATAATGTTTTGCATAGCTAGACATGTACAACATATACCGAATTACTTATATCCCAAGAAGTAATGGGTGACAAGGGAGGAAGGAAATGGATCTGAAATTCAAGGTCGTAACATTAAATGTTTCAAATATATATACAAATACTATTATTAATACTCTTCTGCCTATAATTGGGAGATAAGATGTGCAGGCATTGGGACACAAAGATTCATCTTCCTCTAATGGAAAAGTCGATGGGGGTATGGGAGAAGGTATGGGAGAGAGCAGATTGGAGGAAGCCATATCTTGTGGGACTGCTATTCTGGGAGGGTGGGTAGGGGAATAATGGGGGGAAAATGATTGTAACTCAAAATCTGGCAGAAATGAATGATGTAAAACAGAAGTTAATAAAGTATTTGTTTAAAAAAAAAAAAAGAATAATTGGACTGCCTAAAATCCATGAACAACAACAAGAAGAACCTAGACACCATATTTCAAGAAATCTTAAAAAAAAAAAAAAACCTGCCCAGATATCTTAGAACCAGAGGGAAAAGTAGAAATTAAAAGAATCCATCAGTTATCTGAAAAATACTCCAAAATGAAAACTCCTAGGAATATTATATCCAAAATCCAAAGCTCCCAGGTCAAGGAAAAGACAATGCAATCATTCAGAAGGAAATAATTCAAATACTGCTGAGACATGGCCAAGATAACACAAGATTTAGAAGCCACTACCTTAAAGAAAAGGAATACCTAGAACATGATATTTCAGAAGTCAAAGTATCTAGGCTTATAAGAATAACTACACAGCAAACAATGTAATCCTAAAGGGGGGTGGGAATGTATCTTTAATGAAATAGAAGGCTTCTAAGCATTCCTGATGAAAAGATCAGAGCTGAGTAGAAAATATGGCATACAAACATAGGACTCAGAAACATGAGTGAGAAATTATAAGGGACTAAACAAAGTCCCTTATGTTTCTATTCTTACCTGGGGATGTGATACATGTAACTGACTCCTAAGAATTTTATCATCACCAGGAGTCATAGAGGGAATCTATGCAGACAAAAGACCTAGTACAATTCTATTATATTTGTATGATCTAAAAAGAACGGAAAGGTAGAGAAGAGAAATGCACTGAGAGGGGGGAAATGGAGAGGAAGAATGAAGAAAATTATCTCACATGAATAAGTGCACAAGAAAGAGTTTACAATGGAAGGGGGAGTGGGCAATACTTGAACCTCATCTGAATTGATTCAAGGAGGAAAAAGTACACATATACACAGATAGTTGGGTACAGAAATTTATCTTACCCAGTATAGAAGTAGGAGTGAAGGAGGTTAAGGGAGAAGAGAGAAGGAATAAGAGAAGGTAGATTAAATAAGGCTGTTGTCAGAAGCAAAACAGACTTTTAAAGAGGAAACAAGGAAAAAAGAGAAGGAAAAGTATAAGAGAATAGGATGGAGAGCAATATACATTTAACAATCATAAATGTGAATGCAAATAGTACTCATTCAACTTTAAAATGGAAGAGGATAGCAGAATGAATTAGAGAACAGAATCTAACAATATGCTATTTGCAAGAAACACTCTTAGAACAGAAAAATATACACAAAATTGAAATAATGTACTGGAGCAAAATCTGTCATGTTTCAACTGAAGTAAAAAAATAAAGACAGTGATAGCAATCAAGTTCTCAGACAAAGCAAAAATAAAAGTAGACCTAATTAAAAGAGATAAACAAGGAAACAATATTTTGCTAAAAACTAATGAATTAATATCTATACTGAACATAAATGAACCAAATGATACAGTATCTAAATTCTTAAAGGAAAATCTAAATGAATTATAGGAAGAAATAAACAGTTGAAACTATAATAATAGGGGACTTCAATTTATCCCTCTCAGATTTAGCCAAATCCAACCATGAAATAAGCAATAAATTAAAAGGAATGAGTAGAATTTTGAAAAGTTAGATCTTATAAACCTCTGGAGAATATTGAATGGAAATAGAAAAGTGTATGCCTTTTTCTCAGCTGTACATGGCATCTTCTCAGAAATTGACCATGTATTAGGGCATAAAAACCTCACAAACAAATCAGAAAAGTAGATATATTAAATGCATTTTTTCTAACCACAGAGGGCCTTTGAAGTACAGATAAATAACTTCTTACTAAAGAATGTGAATGAGTTAAAGAAAAAAAATCATAGAAACAATCAACAGTTTCATTAAAGATAATGACCAGAGACAATGAGAAAGCATATCAAATTTTTAGGATGCAACCATAGCAGTACTTAGGGGAAACTTCATATCTCTAAACTCACCAATAAAAGAGACAAATCATAGATCAATGAAGTGACCATGCAACTTTAAAATAACAAGCCTAGAAAACCAAATGTAAAAGCCCCAATTAAACAACAAAATAGAAATCATGAAAGTCAAAAGAGGGATTAATGAAGCTGAAAGTAAACAACAGCAACAACATTGAAGTAATAAATAAAACAAGGATCTGTTTTTAAAAGATAGATAAGCCACTAGCTATTTTTATTTTTAGAAAGAAAAAAGAAAACCAAATTACTAGTAAAATGGAAAAGATTAATTATCAAAAAATAAAAAAGATTAATTCTCAACCAATAATCAAAAAATAAAAGCAATCATTAGGGGCTGTTTCACCTAACTGTTGTTGTCCTTGAGTTGTTTTCACTTGTTTCTGACTCTTTATGACCCCCTTGGGGGTTTTCTTAGCAAAGATATGGGAGTGGCTTGCCATTTTCTTCTCCAGATCACTTTATAGATGGGGAACTGAGTCAAAAAAGGATTAAGTGACTTGCTCAGTCCCACAACTATTAAGTCTGAAGTCAGATTTGAACTCATATATTCCTAACTCCAGGCCCCATGCTCTATCCACTGTGTCACCTAGATGGCCATTTTACCTAATAATATGCCAATAAAACTAACAGTCTAAGTGAAACAAATGAATATTTACTTTTTTTTTCCTGAGGAGGAAAGGCAGGGGAATTGAGGTTAAGTGACTTGTCCAAGGTCACACAGCTAGTAAGTGTCAAGTGTCTGAGATAGGATTTGAACACAGCTTCTCCTGACTCCAGGGCCTGTGCTCTATTCACTGTGCCACCTAGCTGCCCCTGAATATTTACAAAAAATATGAATTTCCAAAATTAATAAATATCAATATAAAAAAGAATTCTTAAATGAACATATTTCAAGAAAGGAAGGAAGGAAGGAAAGAAAGAAAGAAAGAAAGAAAGAAAGAAAGAAAGAAAGAAAGAAAGAAAGAAAGAAAGAAAGAAAGAAAGAAAAGAAGAAAGAAGGAAAGAAAGAAAAGGAAAGGAAATTGAACAAGTCATAAATAAGTTCCCAAAGAAAAACAACTCCCAAGTCAGATGGATTCACAGGCAAATTCTACCAAATATTTTTACTTGTTTGTTTTTTATTTTATTTTTTGTTTTTTTCCCTACCAAATATTTAAAGAACAATTAAGTCCAGTACTACAAAAACTGTTTGAAAAAATAGGTATTGAAAGGATCCTACCAAATCCCTTCTATCACATAAATATAATTTTTATACTTAAATCTAGGAGAGTTTAACAGAGAATGTAAACTATAGGGCACTTTCCCTTATGAGTATTGATACAAAATTTTAAAATAAAATCCTAGTGAGATGACTGCAGTAATGTATTACAAAGATCATAACTATCACCAGACTTGATTTATACCAAGAATGCAAGGCTGGTTCAATATTCTAAATGCAATTGACATAAAATAAAAATCTAAATGTAATTGACATAAAATAACAAAACCAACCAAAAAATCATATGGTTTTTTCAATAGATGCAGAAAAACTTTTGAAAAAATACAACAGCCATTCCTGTTAAAAAAAAAACAACAAACAAACCCTAGAAAGCATAAAAATAAAGTCTTCCTTAAAATGAGAATATCTTTCTAAAACCAAGAGCAAGTGTTACTACAAGTAACAAGTACAATGGAGATAAATTAGAAGCCTTTCCATTAAAATCAGGGGTGAAGGGGCAGAGTAAAGATGGCAGAGTAGAAACAGGACTTCCATGGGGCTCCAGCTTCCACTTTCACCAATCCATGTAAAAGGGGACTCTGAACAAACTTTGGAGCTACAGAATCCACACAATGACACAGAGAAGCTAACCTCCCACTGAGGACAGCCTGGCAGCCCGGCAGGGAGTGGCCAGCCCAGTGCTCTGGGAGCTGACCCCGGCCCAGAGGTTTTAGCCCCAGGGCGGACCTGACCAGCAGCCAGCTAGAGGGACTTCAGAACACCAGCAGCGGTGGCATTTCCAGAATTATCAACACATAGATGCTAAGGACAAAGTGTGAGGTCAGTGCAGTATGGACTTTGGGACCGACTAGTTGGGAAAGCCCATTGGCCTCTTCCCTCCAGGGCAAGAAGCCGCTGAGATGCTTAGGCACAGCCTGCACCATGTTGCAGCTTCAGCTCCTGGCCTGCAGACTGTAGGGGAACCTGACAACCAGTCTGGGGGGTAATTGCTCTTGTTTTAACCTTCTTGGATCTGGAGTGTATTCTAGGGTGGAGGTCTTGTGGTGTGTGACCATCTTGCCAGAGTGTGTGGAGGCTTCAGAGAGGCTACCTAACTAATACCTCTGGCAGCTGAGAAAACCCCAGCATTTGGGACAGAAGCTCCCCTGTCTGGTGGCAGAGGCCTACTGTGGCAAAAAGACCAAAAGTCAAGTAATTGAGTGGCAACATACCTAGGCAAAGGAAACAAAATAAACAGAAAAATTTAACATTAGACTCCTATTTTGGGGGCAAAGAGGATCGAAGCATGGAACAGGAGGAGGACTGTGAGGTCAGAACACCTGCACCAAATGCTTCAAATGAAAATACGAGCTGGTTACAAGCTATAGAGTATCTTAAGAAGCAAATAGGAGAAGTGGAGGAAAAATTGGGAAGAGAAATGAAAATGATGCAAGAAAATTATGAAAGGAGAGTCAAAAGCCTGACTGAGGAAAAAAACATCCCCAAAATAGACTAACTCAAATGTCAAAAGAGGCTCAAAAAGGCAATGAGGAGAGGAATGCCTTAAAAAGCCAAATTTGCCAGATAGAAAAAGAATCTCAAAGGCTCACTGAGGAGAATCTTTCCTTCAGATTTAGAATGGACCAAAGGGAAGCTAGTGACTTTGTGAGAAATCAAGATGCTGTTAAACATATCCAAACAAATGAAAGAATAGAAGGCAATGTGAAATATCTCATGGGAAAAACCACTGACTTGGAAAATAGATCCAGGAGAGATAATTTAAAAATTATTGGACTACCTGAAAGCCATGATCAAAGAAAGAATCTGGAAATCATACTCCAAGAAATTCTCAAGGAAAACTGCCCTGATGTTTTAGAACCAGAGGGCAAAATAGAGGTTGAAAGAATCCACAGATTAGGGGCAGCTAGGTGGCGCAGTAAGTAGAGCATCGGCCTTGGAGTCAGAAGGACCTGAGTTCGGATCCAGCCTCAGACACTTAACACACACACAAACAAACAAACAAACAAAAAAAAACCTAGCCTTGTGACCTTGGGCAAGTTACTTAACCCCAATTGCCCTCCAAAAGGCAAAAAAAAAAAAAAAGAATCCACAGATCACCTCCTGAAAATGTTCCCCAAAAGAAAACTCCTAGGAATATTATAGCCAGGTTCTGAAATTCCCAGATCAAGGAGAGAATATTACAAGCAGCCAGGAAGAAAAATTTGAATATCGTGGAAACACAATCAGGATAACACAGGATCTGGCAGCTTCTACACTGAGGGATCAAAGGGCATGGAATATGATATTCCAGAGGTTAAAGGAGCTGAGAGTAAAACCAAGAATCACCTACCCAGCAAAACTGAGTATCATGTTTCACAAGAAAATATGGTTTTTCAGTGGATTAGAAGACTTTCAAGCACTCTTGAAGAAAAAAACCAGACTTGAGTAGAAAATTTGACATTCAGATACAAGAAGCAAGAGAAGCATGAGAAGATTAACAGGGAAAAGAAATCATAAGGAACTTATCAAAGTTGAACTATTTACATTCCTACATGGAAAAACGATAATTGTAACAGAGGAAACTTTTCTCAGTATGAAAATAGTTGAAGGGAACAGAAATATATATAGTCTTTATCAGAGGGTATATAGGTGTAAGAATACATATGTGAATATGTACATATATATATATATGTTTACAGGTATACATAGATAGAGGGCACAGGACCAATTTAATAGGAAGGAATGATACTTAAAAGGTAAAATCAAGAGGGGAGAGAGAGGAATATAATGAGAGGAGATGGGGAGAGACAGAGTGGGGCAAACTATCTCATATAGAAGAAGCAAGGGAAAATGGGTACAATGGAGGGGAAGAACAGGAAGGCATAAGGGAATGGGTCAACCTTATAATCATTGAATTTGGCTCAGGGAGGGAATGACATACACACAAAATAGGGTCTCTCACCCTACAGGAGAGTAGGGGGGAAGGGGGGAAGAGGGGGGATGATGGAAGGGTGGGCAGGCTGGGTGGGAGGGAAGTAGGAAGCACCCACTTTTGAAAAGGGGCAGGACCAAAGCAGAGAATAGAACAAGTGGGAGGTGGGATAGGAGGGAGGGAAATATAATCAGTCTTCTACAATATATCTACTATGGTAATGTTTTGCATTAGCTACACTTGTACAGCCTATATTGAACTGCTTATCTTCCCACTAAGGGTAGGTGACAAGGGAGGAAGGGAATGAATTGGGAATTCAAAGTTTTAAAACCAAATGTTTAAATATATATATATATATACATATATATATATATATATATATATATATATATATATATATACTATTATTAATACTATTTTACATGTAATTGGGAAATAAGAGGAGGGGATATCCTGGGGGACTGCTATTTTGGGGAGGGGGAGAAAATTTGTAACAAAATATTGGCAGAAATAAATGAAGTAAAACAGAAATTAATAAAGCATTTGAAAAAAATCAGGGGTGAAGCAAGGGTATACATTATTACCATTTCTATTCAATATTGTACTACAAATACTAGTTATAGTTATATGGCAAGAAAAAGAAATTGAAAGACTAGTCATAGAAAAAGAGGAAACAGAACAGTCACTTTTGCAAAATACGAAGTTTGTAAGCCTTGGGAATATAGTTGCTGCTAATGGTCAAGTTTGTTCATGTGGAAAAATATATTTCTCAGTGGTTGGTTTTATCAGAATTCTCTGTATTGGCAGGCAATCTCTCCAAGATGACAGAGGTTTTCTTTTGAGATGGAATCATTCTTTTCCATCTTGTTGTCACCAAAAAAGGAAAGTAAAGAGCAAAACACATAGTTCTATTTCCTTGGTCAGGGGTTATCTTATTTGGGAAGAATGTGTTTCCCCCAAATTCATAGTAGCCAGGTTTATCCACCTCTTCCACACCTCCCACATTGGACAATGAGGTCTTTGAGAACAGTGACTATTTTTTTCTCCTCTTCTTCCATTTGTGAGGGATAATTTGCTGTGAAGTTTCCCCATTCTGAAAAATCAAATCTAGAGTGGCTTCAGCATCCACTAGGCCTAAGTTTAGAAGTCACCTGACCTTACAGGAATCTGAGACTTAGAGCAATGGAGACCTTCTCCAGTGCCACCTCAGCACAACATAAGCCAAATAATGACAAAACTGCCTTCCCGGCCTTGCATTGAACACCCACATGTTTCCATGTCCTTTGTCTCCAAGAGAGATTCCCGAGCGTAGGTTGTGGGCTGGCCTCCCCACCAATGAGAGTGAAGGCCAGTTGTGGGGTTGGGTTTCCGCATTAGAAGGTTATATAACCATGGGCTTGCTTCTACCTGTTGCTCTCTCCCTGGCAGACACCATTTGAACAACAGGGGGAGAGTCCTTTCTCATGAGAAAGAATAAAGACCTTATCTGATCTCAGACTCAGACTCTGAACTCTTTCATCTCACACTCTTTCCTTTCCTTTCCTTTCCTTTCCTTTCCTTTCCTTTCCTTTCCTTTCCTTTCCTTTCCTTTCCTTTCCTTGCCTTTCCTTGCCTTTCCTTGCCTTTCCTTGCCTTTCCTTGCCTTGCCTTGCCTTGCCTTTCCTTGCCTTGCCTTGCCTTGCCTTGCCTTGCCTTGCCTTGCCTTGCCTTTATTCTCTCTCTCTCTCTCTCTCTCTCTCTCTCTCTCTCTCTCTCTCTCTCTCTCCTTCTTTCTTCCTTCCTTTTTGTATCCTTAATACTTAGTATAGTACCAGGCACATAGCAGATGCCTAATAAATGCTTGATTATTACCAGTGTGACTAATTTCTGGGCTCCAGTCTCCTCATCTGTACAATGAGAGGATTGAACTAGATGGTCTCTTACATTCTTATCAACTCTAGATCTAATATCCTATGACTTACGAAAGGTCCATCCATATAAAGAGTCACCTTTGTTCTTCCAATCTGGCTCCAACTACTTTTTCAAGCATACTACATACAGTCCAATCAAACTTCCTTTCTCACTGTTCCTTATATATAAGTGTAATAGATTCTGAAAAGTGGGAATAGATTCTACTTCCCTCACAGACTGAAGGAGTAGCCAGGAACCTCATAATTTTGAGTTTTTGCTCATGTCCCTGACCAAAGAAATATCTCATGGTTTGGGAATAGGAGTGAGACTTGGAAAAACTTGCTGAAAAAGAGTTGGGAACAAGAGAGAAGAAAGGAAAAGATGGTTTGTTTTTCCTTGCTCAGTAAGTAGTGGCAACAGCAACAGCCATCCAGGACAAAAAATGTAGCAGGGACCATTTTAATAGCAGTGGTGCCAAGAGCAGCAGATGAGCCAAGGCTTCCCCTCCCAGGCCCACAGGGATAAGAAATGAAAACAATGGGGGTGACTAGAGAAGTATCATTATATCTCTTTATCATTGCAGCTGGCTTATTGGTTGATCTCTAGCAAAAGCAGATGTGTTTCGGCCAGCGTAGAGACTCAACTATCTTTGTGCTCCTCCTCTGCTTTGGTTTGGCTGACTGACGCCTGTTTCTGAATTTGTTTCTTTATTCAACCATAATTTGGTATTTCTACTGACCTAATTTTATTTCTCCTAAACATCTGTGGTCAGCATAGACACCTATATTTGTTTCCCTCTGTCAATTTGTGAATGGTATGAATATGCAGTGGGACAGCTCTGATGGTTGTAGCCATAATGAAAGAAATTGACTAGGATGTTTTCTTCCTAGCCCAGGCATGCTGTTAGGGAACCTCTAACTAGAGACATATTTTACTAGACATTTATCCGATATATTGTTACTACATTATAAATTCCCCAATACAGAACAAAGAGAAGTCAGTCCTTAAAACTAGAGCATAAATTTCATTGTTGACTCACTGGTGGCCTTGGGAACAAGGAGTCAGAAGAATAAGAACGCTCATTTTGATTTCCAGTTTCCCTTTTCACCATGACCTCCTAAGTGTGCCATTCAATGATTTCTAGTGTTATACATGGGACTCCATCTCCTCTCTCCATGCCTTTTGTACTGGAATTTCCCCCCTGCCTAGAATGTATTCCTTTCTCATCTTCACCCCTTGGAAATTCATTTTCCTTAAGTCTCAGCTTAAGTGCTGTCTTATACACAAAACTTTTCCTGATCCTTGGCTGCTAGTGCCCTCCCCCGAGATTACTTTGTACGTCTGTTGTGTATATATTTCTGTATGCACATATAGTCTCCCCGGCTAGCTTTTAAGCTCCTCAGGTAGAGACTTTCACTTTTGCCTCAAAATCCTTAGCACCTAGCAGAATGCCTGCCACTTAGTAGGTTTTATAAATGCTTGTTAATTAATTAATCTCACTAATTTATGATTCATTTGGATTAACTGGCAATCACTTTTAACAAAATAAAACAAACCAAAATCCTCTGAGAGGACTGAAAGCTACCAGTTATTCATCCCTGGCCTTTTCTATAAAACCTAGCTAATTTCCAGGGATAGAGTGGAGTCTGAGAAAGGTGGAAGCTATTGAGGAGGAAGAATGAGAGTTTTGAAGCACGGAGGATGTTAAGAGTAAAGAAGGGGGGATGTAAAATTCACAAATAAGGCAGCATTATCGAGCTAGCATTTATATGGTGCTTTAAGGTTTACAAAAAGCTTTACACATATTATTTCATTCCATTGCCACAATAATCCTGTGAAGTAGGTGTGATTATTATCCCCATTGACAGTTGAAGAAACTGAAGCTGGGAGAATTAAAGGACTTTCCCAGGTGACTCAGTAAGTATCCGAGGAAGGATTTGAACTCATCTCCCTGACTCCAGGTTTGCCACTCTGTACTAAACCGCCTAATTGCCTTAGGACCAAGACATTGGGAAAAGGTGGGCAGAAAGGGAGATTGCTAAAAACTAACTTAGTCTATTTGACAATTTTGCTTTGGTCAGCCCTGTCTCAGAAAACTAAGAGGAAACTCTTTTTTTCCTCATCTTTCCCTCTGTTTCCAGGATCAGAACTCAGACTACTTACTCCTAGTTCAGCTCTCTCTTGTTTTTATCAAATAGCCATCATTTTGAATACTATTAATATAGGAAAATAAGGCTGATTGGCTTAGCAGACAAATGATTGAAAGGTACATTACTCCAAAATTGGGGATTGCCAGCAATAGGGTTAGTCAAAAGACCTTAATTCTTACTCCCTTAGTTGAACTGCTCTAGGTGAACAACTTTGGGCCAACTCTTGAGCTTCTCTCACCTTCAATTGAATGTACAAAATGGGGTGATACACTTGCCAGTTCTTTGAATGCAAGGATGTTTGAAAAACTGGGAGTTGTGGTTTGTCTTGCCACCTTTTAAAAGGGCTAAGAAAACCTGTAATTGAGATTATGTGCTTGGGAAAGATCATGTGTGCACACTAACTAATCCTTACATGTGAATGTTAGATAGGAATTTTTTGTAAGCAGTGGGATTGTAATTGGATTTGACTCTATATTTGGAAAATTTGACCTTTAACTCCTTAGCAGAACCAGCTTATCAGACTGGTAGCTGATGGATTATGTTGTATTCTTTTTCTCATCTCCTATAATCATTAAATTACATATTCATATTTCCAAAGCTCCAGGCAAAAGCTTAAAGAAAAACCCCAGATCCATTAATGAATACTGAATGGCAAGCAGGAAGGAAATGATCTATTTCTAATAGTCATAAGAGTGAAAGATTTAATTCACCTCTAATTGACCTCAGATAACCATTTTTTGGTTTGTTTGTTTTTTACTGCAGAACAAGTATGATACTCTTACTATTATCTCCTAGGATTTATCCTGATTTATTTATCCCTAGGATATTCACAAAGCAAAAGTAAATGCATAAAGCAAAAGTTATGAAACATATGTGTGTAGTCAAGTGCAAGAAAATATAAGCAGCAGGAAAAAAAGTCGATTTTTTTTTTTATCATATGCCTATAAATAAAGAAGTTTTGGTCTAAGGGATCACATTTCTCAAAATTCTCAGATTGGAAGATATAGAATCTCAAAGTTGGAAATGATCTTAGAAGTTGTCTAGTCCAACCTGTTTTCCAGCCTTTGAGCAACATGTTCTCTTATCTTCAAAGGTCTATTGGACATTGCCAACTGGATGTCCCATATGCATTGGAAGCTCAACATGTTCAAAACAACTTGTTATCTTTCCCTGAAACACACTCCCTCTTAAACAACTTTCCAGTTTCTATTGAGAATACTACCAGAATCACCCGGGTCATCCAGTTTTTCAGCCTCATATCTTTCCTCTCTCTCAACCACCCTATCTAATCAATTGACAAGTATTATTGTTTCTATCTTCACATCACTTGTATCACTTACCTAGATCATTACAATAACCTCCTAACTTATCTCTCTGATTATCCTTTTTCTTCTCCAATCTGTCTTCCCCATAAGCTGCTATGTTGATATTCTTAAAGTAAATCTGATCATATCATTCCTCCAGTCAAGAAACTCCACTTGATACTTATTGCCTCTTAATTAAAATGCTGACTTCAGGGGCGGCTAGGTGGCACAGTGAGTAAGAGCGCCAGCCCCGGAGTCAGGAGCATCCGGGATCAATTCCGGCCTCAGTTACTTAGCACCCACACATAAAATGACTAGTCGTGTAACCTTGAGCAAGTTACTTAACCCCAATTGCTTTTAAAAAATAAATAAATACAATGCTGACTTCTCTGTTTTTCATTCAATGCCCTTCAATCTGACCTCAGCACATATTGCCCTCCACATAACTTAGTCTTCCAAGCTTGTGGTCTATCCTAACAACATTTTATCTCCTATTGCTGTGCTTTGACATAATCTATCTCTCATGCTTGGAAAGATTCTACCTCCTCAACAATCTCTAAGAATCTTGAGCATGCTTGAAGGCTCAGAGCCAAAGGGTCAACTTGTTATATGAATGTGATGGAATACTATTATGTGGTAAGAAATAATCAAGGGGATGGCTTCAGAATAACCTGAAAAGATTTGTATGAACTTATGCAGAATGAAATGGGTAGAACCAGGAGAATTATTTATATGATTAACAGCAATCAACTCTGAAAGACTTAGGAACTCTGATCAATACAATGACCAACCACAATTCCAGAGGGCTCATTAAGAAACATGCTAAGTGATGGGTTCAGAGTGAAGATAAAATAATATGTTTTACTAATGCATTGTTGGTGGAGTTGTGAACTAATCTAACCATTCTGCAGAGCAATTTGAAACTATGTCCAAAGGGCTACAAAACTGCCTACCCTTTGATCTGGCAATGACACTATTAAGTCTATATACCAAAGAGATCATAAAAAGGCAAAAGAACTCATATATACAAAAATATGTATAGCAACTCTTTTTGTGGTGGCAAAGAATTGAAAATTGAGGGGATATCCAACATGGAGTAGCTGAATAAGTTGTGCTATATTAACGTAATAGAATACTATAGTTCCATAAGAAATGAGTAGGCAGATTTCAGAAAAACCTGGAAAGACTTACATGAACTAATGCTGAGTGAAGTCAGCAGAACCAGGAGAACATTGTACTCAGTAACAGCAACATTGTGTGATGACCAACTTTGAAAAACTTAGCTTTTCTCACCAATGTAAGGATCCAAAACAACTCCAAAGGACTCATGATGGAAAATGCT
The DNA here is from genome assembly GCA_011680675.1 of Gymnobelideus leadbeateri. NCBI lineage: Eukaryota > Metazoa > Chordata > Mammalia > Diprotodontia > Petauridae > Gymnobelideus > Gymnobelideus leadbeateri. The sequence goes on along the minus strand of WOXC01000454.1, from coordinate 553,726 downwards.
ATCCACATCCAGAGAAAGAACTATGGAATGTGAATGCAGATCAAAGCAGACTATTTTCTCTTTTTCTGTTGTTTTTTTTCTTTCTTATGGCTTTTCCCTTTTGTTCTGATTCTTCTTTCATAACATTACTAATGTGGAAATATGTGTAATATAGTTGTGTATGTAGAGCCTATATCAGATTGCAAGCCATCTTGAGGAGGGGAGAGGGGAGAGGGGGAGAAAATTTCAAACTCAAAATATAATAAAAATAAAAGTGAATGTTGAAAATCAAAAATAAATAAATAATTTTCCATCTTTGTCCCCCCCTTTTTTGGATATGACTAATGTGCTTATTTGTTTTGCATAACTATACATATTTGTAATGGGCTTTGTTTTTCTTGCCTTCTCAATAGGGAGGGGAGGAGAAAGGAAGGAGAAGAGAAAGAATTTTGAATTGAAAATAAAATGACATTTGAAAAAATAAGGGGGCCCTACTATATAAGTTTTTTCTTCCCCTGATGCCTCCAATTCTTAGGGCCAAACTCCTAACCCTAAAATATTTTGCATATATTTCACAATTATTTACCTGTGTACATGTTGGCTTCCTTCAATGGGAATGTAAGCTCTTTGAGGGTAGAGACTGTTTAACTTTTGTCTTTGTATCATTTTTTGTCTGTTTCATTTTTTTCTTTGCTGACCAAATTCCACTGAAATAACTTTTACATGGCTGAATACTTAAATACTGATATCAGTGACATTAGTAAGTGTTTTAAAGTGATATTACATTTACTAAGAGTATAGAAGCTTATATGAGAGGAATAGATATTGCGTCCAATGGATACCAGAGCTTAGGAATTTGTTGATTTTTTTTAAATGTTGCTTTATTTACTGGGGGCAACTAGATGGTTCAGTGGATAGAATAAGGGCCTTAAGTCAGGAAGACCTGAGTTCAAATCTAGCCTCTGACACTTACTAGCTATGTGACTCTGGGCAAATCACTTAACCTCTGTTTGCCTCAGTTCCTCTTCTGTAAAAATGATGAAATAATAGCACCTATCTCCCAGAATTGTTGTGAGGACCTAATAAAATAATATTTATGATTCACTTAGCATAGTACCTGGTACAAATAAGTGCTATGTAAATTAGCTATAATTATTATGACTTTTGAGTGGGTCTAGATGACTTTACTTATTGTGATATGAGTTTGAATAGCTTGTCTAAGATTCTTAATGATTACAGATACATGAATCCAAGATTTGCCAAATGCTCTCAAAGCCCTGCATAACCAATTCCAAGTGCTTAATCCCCATATAGGTGCCCCATATCTCACTGGGTAAATTTCTGAGTTTGTTTTCAAGTTCTTGACAAGCTAGTGTACTTGTTTTACTGAGGAGTGAGTTTGGGCCTCCATACAATGTCCCAAGTGTTGCTGGTGTCCATGTGTTTCAGAGACCCAGTAAAAATGTTTGGCTCTCACTGGTCCTGGAGTCAGGAGGACCTGAGTTCAAATCTGGCCTCAGACACAACACAAAAAAACTAGCCGTGTGACCATGGGCAAGTCACTTAACCCCAATTGCCCTCCAAAAAAAGAAAAAAAAAGTTTGGCTCTCCAGTTGGAAGGTCCTTTGTATTTTCCATGGATTGGTGGAGAAATCTGGGATGCTTTAGGTTATTGCAAGAACTCAGTGGAACTTTCATCCAGAACAGTTTGAATTCTCACCTGAAGATGAAGGGATGACTTCTGGTCAATATCAGGTTCCCTATCTCTGTTGAGGTCTATGGGGGAACAAGACCTTTTCTCTGAGGAGTAAAAACAATTTTTTTTCTTTTCTTTATTGTCTTTAGGTCAGGGTCCAGGGGTGGGGAACCTGTGGCCTCGAAGCCACATGTGGTCCTCTAGGGCCTCAAGTGCAGCCCTTTGACTGAATCCAAATTCCCTTGCTCTGTGAAGTTTGGATTCAGTCAAAGGGTTGTACTTGAGGACCTAGAGGGCCACTTGTGGCCTCAAGGCAGCAGGTTCCCCACTCCTGGGGTAGACCTTTGTAAGCACCAAAACAGGAAGTTACCTAGGAGAATTCTGTCAAATATTATAACCACATATTGGGGAACAAGTCTAATCTCCAAGACTACCAACTATGGCCCCCCTGGACTCTCATGAAAGATGATTAATTTTCAGAATTATCTAAGAACTGTGCCACATACCCTTTGCTGATACTTTTTAGGCAAAACACAAGGAAAAGATACTTAAAAGGATAATGTCCCAGAAGAGGAGTCTGCAAACTTCTTCTGGAAAGGGCTATATAGCAAATACTTTTGTTTTTGCAGGGTAAGAGGCAAAATAAAGTTATTATGCATATACTTATATAACAAGAGAAAAAACACATTTCCATAAAATTTTTATTGACAAAATTCATAATATAATAATAATAAGTACAGTTTGGTTTTTTGTGTGTGGAAATACAGATCTACTAACAAGAAGAATAAAATTCTTTTTTTGTGGAGATAACATTTTGCTTAATACAGGTTCAAGATAAGTGTTTCTTATCATCAAAATCATTTGCAAATGTTCATCTATTAATGCTGATCTATGATGAGATTTTACATATTTCATCTTTGAAAATGTCTTTTCACACAGATAGGTGCTGCCAAATACTAACGTAAATCCACAAACATGTTTTTAATTAAGCATATCTATTAATTGGAAGGCATTTGTAGAATTCTATTAGATTCTTCTCATGATATTTGCCTTTTAGTATATCATTACATTGCAGAAAAATCACTTCTAATTAAAGGTTAAGTGGGAGCTCCTGAACTGCCCAGTTAAATGGATTTTGATATATGAACACTTATTTTGTACTTGAATTTGAAGTCTGAAAGTCACTATTAGAACTGCAGTCTGGGCTCACACAATATATGCACTACAAATTTGTGTGGAAATGGAGATCTTGCTTCTTGCTTTAATTTTTAAAACAGGAAATGTATAAAGCAGCTTGACATTACTTTGTGATTCAAGCAATGCCAGTTGTCAAATTGACTTTGCTACAGCGTGTTTCACAAAACTAAGTATAGTTTTGCCTTGTAATTTTAGGTTGAATTCAGTAAGAAATATTATCAAGTCTGCACCAAGAGCTATTTTCCAAAGTTTTTCAGTGTTCAGTAAAAGTGGTTGAGGAAGGTTCTTCTTATCCACAAAATTCTCAAGTACTGCCCTGAGATAAAAAAAAAATCAGCATCTTTTTACCATCCTTTTGTTGTTTTGACAAGATGGGTATACACTGTCAGTAAAAAATAAAATAAAATATAATGTTACATTATGGCAGCACTCATTACATTAAAAAGGCCACTGAGTCATAACTGCATTACTATGATTTGTGCTATGCTGAGCAGCGGTGTGAAACCATGAGAACACCACATATGTTCTCTGTCACAATTGCTTGACTCTGCCATTATAGTACAAAAGCAACCATAGACAAGATATAAACAAATGAACGTGTCTTTGTTCTGTTAAAACTTTATTTTAAAATGTGAAAAACCATTCTTAACTCACAAGTCACACAGAAATAGGTGGTAGGCTGAATTTGACCTCTGGGCCATAGTTAGCCATGCTCTGCACTAGAGACCCATCCAGAATTTTACAACAGACAAAAATCTGCCAAAATCCCTGCAACTGATTTGCTGGAGACAACAAATATTTTAATGGGGGTGGAGTGGGGTATATGCAATAGGGAAAAGTTGGGCAGGGTCAATGGATTTCCCTTCCCCCCCCTCCTTGGCTTGGTTGCTGAAACCACAGAAAGGACAAATAACTGAGATAAGGTTTTAATGTGTTAAACAAAGTGAAAATATAGGTCCCTGTTACTTCATTAGGAAGTATGAAGTAGTTTCCCATGATGGAATTAGAACACAGAATGTCATTGACTAATTGAAGATTGGTCACTCCCTGGTGTCCTTGAAAAGGCTGACCTGCCTCCAGGATTAGGAGGCCAGCAGACTGCCTCAGGACAGGTGAAATAGCATAGATCAGAAATGAGGTTGCTCAAAACTTCCATACTGATCAGCAATGAGGTCAGGTCTCTGAGTGGTGACTGCATTTCCAGCCAGATAGTGAGACCCAGTTCCAAAAAACAAAACAAAACAAAAAAAAACCTAGCTTGCCAACTCTGAACACAATAGTTCAAGAGAGCTTTCTGTAGAACTATCTCTGGCAGCAGAGAAGAGAGTCGCCAGGAAGACACCAACAAGTGAAAGGAAACTGCTGTCTGCCTTTCCCACTGGGCCTCTGTAAGAGTAGTTGGGGGAGGGGTTTCTCTCCTACCTTCCTATAATCTTACAACAGAACTATTTGCTCAGTAGAAAACACCCAGAGAATCAAAGTATAATCAATGGAAGCAGCACATTGTGGAACTGACTCTGGAAGCAAAGAGAACCAGCTATGGATGCAAGATAGAATTAGTACTGGCAGTCAGGATTGGAGCTGTGGTGATAAGCAGTCCCACTGAGCCACCTGCCCAGGAGAGATGCTATGCCTAGGGAGAAGCAGTAGGAGGACCACGAGAACATCAGAGCTTTGCAGTGCAGGAGGCATGAGTTGCGTTGATATCCCCTATATATGTGCCTCACTACCTATGTACACTATGTACATGCTGACTCTTCCCACTGATGCTGTGTATATAAGATGAGAAATTATACTTCCTTTCCTCCTTTGTAGAGGTGAGGCATAATAGGAATGGAACACTGCACGTACTCTCAGACTCAGTGTGCTAAGTGATGCTGATGGATTTTTCTCTTCTTCGTTTTTCTTGTTTGTTACAAGAGATGGCTCTCTCAGGAGGACAGGAAGAGAGATATTTGAAAATTAAGATGGAATAGAAATAAAAGAGATTAATAAAAAAATTCCTTAACTTTTTTATTGGTGATTTTTAAAAATAATATTTTATTTTTCCCCAATTATTTGTTAAAATAATTTTTAACATTTGGTGGGTTTTTTTTTTAAGTTTTGAGCTCCAAATGCTAGTCTTCCCTTCCTCCCTCCCCTTCCTCTTCCCTGAGATGGTAAACAATCTGATACCAGTTATACATGTGGAGTCATGTAAAACATTTCTTTAAAGGAAGGCCATATTTAGAAGAGATGGGGGTAGAGTTCAAGGAAATTAGCAGAACATCATCTGCAAATAGACCTGGAGAAACTTGCGCTCTATATAGAATTCCTCTTCATTATGGTTTCTGTACTGGAAAACTCTTCATGGCAGTGGCAAACACTTTTAGTGAGCATGTCTCCCTATTTCGTGCCTTGATAGATATTAATATAGTCAACAAAAAAAGCAATCCCTAAGCATACATCTTTCAAGGATTTTTATCGTATACACCAAGGGCCCTTTGATGAAGGGGAGCCCTTAAAACAGTATTTGTTTATTGAATTGTATGCTTTTTTATAATCAACTAACAGTAAGTGGAGTGGGCACTGATGTCTCTATTCAGTTTATATGACCATAAGGATTTAGTTCTCTGTGGAAAGAATATCATTTTTGAAAGCTTATCTGTTCTTTTCTACTTTCCTCAAGGAGAAAAACACTCCATTCTGAAATGCCATAGAGGGACTGAGAAATCCGGGGGTACTGACCTTCAGAGGAAGAGGTCAGTACAGAAACCCAGGAGTCCTAGGGAAAAAACAAGCAGAGTAGACTACTTTACCCAAAAGTGTAGCAAGGAATGGTACCTGGATCTGGCACAAAGCTCTAAAGAAAGCTGAAGGTAAGTAAACCAAAGATACTAACCAGTATAAAAAATTATTGTGAATGGGACCGGGCAAGGTGGCACAGTGAGTCAAAAGGATCTGACTTCAAATTTGACCTCAGACACCTGACACATCTACTAGCTGTGTGACCTTGGGCAAGTCACTTAACCTCAATTGCCCTAACTTCCCCCTCCAAAAAAAAATTATTGTGAATTAAGATGGTCCCAACCAAAAAAAACCCCACTTTAGATGGAAAAGGTAACTACATAACAACTGCAAGCAGAGACCCAAAGGGGAAAAAAAGGATATACCATAAGTATAATGAATATAAGTATATGAAAGTAAGAAATGAAAGACATAAAGATAAAAAATGAAATAAAAGCCTTAGAAGAAAGAATTTGGTAGAAAATAAATAGAATGGAAAATCACAAACCTTACCTTGCAAACTCAATTAAAACTAGAATAGACCAATTCAAAATCAATGACTCCATGAGACAGCAAAAAATATTAGGATGAAATTTTTAAATGAAATAAATAAAAGAAAATATAAGCTAAAAAAACTGACCTGGGAAATAAGTGGAGAAAAAAAATTAAGAATCATTGCAGTTCTTAAAAACCAAGATTATTTTTTAAAAGCCTGAACATTATCTTTTTGAAATATTAATTAACCTTTATTAAATTTAATTAATTAAAATTGCCCAGATCTATTATAACCAAAAGGCAAAATGAATATAAAACCCACCTATCACCTCCTGAAAGAAAATTAAAAAGAAACCATTCCAGGAATTTCATAGGCAAAATCCAGAGCTTTTATAGCAAAGAAAAAGTACTGCAAGTTTCCAGAAAGGAATTCAAGTACCAGGGAAGATAGTGAGGATCACACAAGACCTGACAACTTCTACTATAAATAGAAGAGAACTTGGAATAGGGCAAAATAGATTTACAACCAAGAATAACTTACCCTACAAAGCTAAGTATAATCCATAAGGGGGAAAAATGAATATTTAATGGAAAAGAAAATTTTCAAGTATCTACGATGAAAGCACTAGAACTAAGTAAGAACTTTGTAATACAAACAGAAGGGTCCAAAGTAACCTAGAAAAGTGGTGTATGTCTGTAACTGAATTAGTCTGCTGTAAGAAAGGACAAAAAAAAAGAAAAAAAAGATGATTGCAGAGAATCCTTTGTAGCATAAACTACTGCCAAGTGAAGAAAAAAAATAAAAGAATAATTTATATGAGGACAATAACATTGTAAAGAAAAAGAACTTTAAAAAACTCAAGAATTCTGATCAATGCAATGATCAGCCATGTCACAAAGGAACTTACGATAAAGCACGTTACCCATTTCCTGACAGAGGTGCTGGGCCCAAGGTGCAGAAAAAGACATACTTTTTTTTTTAAACATAGATATTTTGTGGATTAATTTTGTTTGAATATGCTTATTTGTTAAAAGGTTGGGTTTTTTTCCCCTTCTAACTTTTAATTGGCTGGAAGTAGAGGCAATAGTGATAAAAAAAAAAGGGGGGGGAACCATTGAAATTTTTTTTAAATGCACAGACAAGAGGAAAGATCAGAAGGAAGCACAGAAAAGCAGGACAGTTTTGAAAGTATTGTGTGAAATTTACATATACTCTTTTTCCAGAGAAAGAAATGACAGAGTCTGAATGCAGATTAAAGCATACTTTTTATTTATTTTTTTTATTTTTATGGGGCTTTTTATCTGTGTTCTTTTTCATGATATGACTAACATGGAAATATGTTTCACATAACAGCCTTCTCAATGGTGGGGATGGGGAGCAGTAGGAGACTAAGGGAGAGAAAGAATTTGGAACTCAAACATTTAAAATTTTTTTTTAAAACAAATGTTAAAAAATTTACATGCAATTGGGCAAAAATACAATATCAATTTTTTAAAAAGTAACTGGGGTTAAGTAACTTGCTCAAGGTTACAAGGCCAGTTATTTTTGTGTGGGTGCCGAGTACTGAGGCCAGAACCGATTCCGGGTCCTCCCAACTCCCAGGCTGGTGCTCTTGCTCACTGTGCCACCTAGCCCCCCCAATATTAATTTTTTTTTAATTTTAAAAAGAAATTCACATATACTTTTAAAAAGGCAAAGCATTTGAAATAGAGAGGGTTTCATTTATAATCCTTCGCATGAATATTATGGAAATACTAATTTTTTGTGTGTAAGTTCAGAATAAGAAATATTTTTCAAATAAAAGAATTCCTACCTTTTAAAGACTAACTCAAACACTATCTCCTTTGTAAAGTCTTATTTTTCCATTTGCCCCTACCTCCAGTTGGTAATGATCCTTTCCCACCTAGATATCACTCACAGCATTGCAGGTACCTCTCTTACATACCTATTATATATTTAGTTTAATTGTAATTATTTGTGTATTTGTCTCATGGACCTTCTTAACTTCAATCTCCATAAGAATGAGTACCTGATTTTTATATAAACTTTATAAATCTCCTCCTGCTTAGCACAATGATCTCTGTATGTAATAGAAAGTTGATGAGTGTCACTGAATTGAACCAAATTGGTAAATGTAGGTCCATGCCTCTCAGATGGCCATTTTAAAAAATAATTAATTATTTGGGCACTGCTTTATCTGGCAGCTCTTTAATCAACTTTTTATAGGCAAAAACTAGCTAAAAAGATTTTCATTCTAGTTTTCAGTCTTCTCTTAGCTAATTTGGATTATTTTTCCAATTTGGATCCCTAGAGTCATAAAATAGGGACTCCTTTTTGCTTTTTTCAGCGCTTCAGTTTTTGCTTAGAATTTCCTCCAACCAGGGTCACATATTTCCCCCAAGGCCTTAGGAAATTGTTACTGGTGAAGCCTATCAAACTCATTTGTAGTATCAACCTGATCTATTACCTTTCCTAGTAAATGCAAGTATTAATGTATTTTCAGGTGGGGAAACATGGACAAGAACGACACAGGATAAAAAGTACACAGAGGTACCAATCATTATCAGTGGAGTCACCATATCCCATGAATTCAATAAAGAATCCATAGAGATTTCCAGAACAAATTTCTAGGAATTGGCTAGATGCACTCTGTACCATTCATTTGTGAGTTGAATTCCATCTTAAGCTGGTGTAACATTGACTATATAATGATCCATAAAGTGCTAGCTCATGGCTCATTTTATTTTACATTAAACACAGACCTTTGTTTGGGGTCAAAATCTTCTCTATGAAAGTAAGGAAACTTGAATTTTGGTTTAATAAGCAAACCTAGTTTCATAACAAACTAGGATTCTATAAACAAAGGATTTGGGGGGAAGCATAAACATAATAAGCTACCAATAAATAGACCTTATTGACAGAGTCACATGTATAGTAATGAGTTACATACAGAGAGCAAACAGTTACTAAAAGACATAGTAGCTGATATTAAAGAATCCCTTCTGCAGTTTGAAATAGAGGACATTTTTCTCACAAAATATCTCAATATTAATTCTACAATGTCCTTGGAGCAAATAACACATCCAGCAGCAGGTGGTAGAGCACACTCTATACACTGTGCTCAGAAACCTGAGTAGCTTATAATCCACTGATGACTTGTCCTTCTGGAAAGAAATTTGATTTGATTAAAATTTAATTTGATTAAAGAAATTCAGATGGATGCTAAAGTCAAGAATACTAAATCAAGGAAAGAAATATCACTCTTTCTTCTTAAATCCCATAGTGATTATGGGAGGGACATCAGGATCTCTTGGGTTGTTAGAAGGTGTTATCGACTCTTGTGCTCACTACATGCCCCAAAATAAAGTTCTAAGGCCAAGGTCTTGAGCCCTATAGAGAGTGTTAGACCTTGGTCTATTCCATTGCCACAGATGTATCCTAGAGACAAAATTCCAGGGAGTCTTCAAAAATAAGAAGGTGCCAACCTAATAGAGGAAGATCTACTATCTAGGAATTCCCTATACCAATTATATATCATAGGTCTAGTTTCTAACCCATATTTCTGTTTTATAGTTGTGAAAACTGAGGATGATATACCTTCAGGACTTGCTACTCACATGGCTGATATGTGTCCAAGGCATAATTCAAACTCATTCCAAGTCCAGTGTTCTATCTACTTTTGTTGTTTAGTTTTATCAGTTGTGTCTGATTCCTTGTGAACCCATTTGGGGTTCTTGGCAGATACTAAGGTGGATTGCCATTTCCTTTTCCAGCCCATTCTACAGATAAAGAATTGAGCCAAACAGGGTTAAGTGATTTGCCAGAGTCGCACAGCTAGTAAGTGTCTGAGGTCAGATTTGAACTCAGGAAGATAAGTCTTCCTGATTCCAGGGCTAGCACTCTATTCACTGTGCCACCTAGCTGCCCCTTCCTTAGTCTATACTCTATACAGTCTTAGTTCTTTCTCATTTCTCCTTCTTATACCTAACCATCAGGAATATCCCACTTGGTCTGACATTTTAGAATTCAAGTAACTATTTCACTACAGTGATAAGCAAATCACATCTACCCAATATGGCTATAGAATCCAGTCTTGTCAATTTAGGAGAAAACCTTCTGGATTTCTTTGATTTTAGACTATTTTCTGTAGTGCTGCCTTTGTTTTTACCTCCAGACCAACCTCAGTTCCTATGAAAAACAAGAAGACTAGTTCCTTCTATGCTTCAGATTTTTCATCTACAGTGTGGCATAATTGATAAAGAACCACACTTGAAACCAAGAAGTCCTGGGTTCAAGTCTTTCCTCTCACAAATACTAGCAGTGAAATCACTTAGCCTTGCAGTGTTCCAGGCCACTCTCTAGGGAGATAGATGAGGATATTGGTAGGTGGAGGTTCCTCACCTGGGAGCTCCCTATGCCAATTAAATCACAAGTGTAGTAGTATCACTATTTATAATATAACACTTTACAATTGGAGAAGCATTTGATATATATTGTCTCAGTTGATCCTCACAAAAAGCTAGTGAGATAGGTGCTATTACTCTTCTCACTTCATAGATGAGGAAACTGAGGCTCAAAGGAGTTACATGACTTGGTTGACCAGGGTCACATAGCTAAGTGCTGCAGGAAGGATTTGAATCAGCACAGTATCCAATATTTCAAGCTGTAACTCCTCATGATGATCTCTAGGGTCCTTTGTGGCTATAAAATTGTGTGGTTCTCTCTCACTACCTTCCTACTTTCTTTTCTTTTTCACAGAACTCCCTTCCACCCTTATTGGAATGTAAGCTCCCTGATGACATCCCTGGGACATTGCATCCCATTTCATCTTTGTAGCCCAGGTATGTGGATCAATACCTCATAGACAGCAGGTGGTTAATGAATGTCTGTTGACTTAAGTTGAATGACCTACTGCCTTATTTCCTACCAGTTTCTGACCAATTACAGATAAAACTTAGAAAATCCTTACACAAACATAGAAATATACAAAAAAAAAAAAACATATAATCTAAGGGCAAGGGTACAAATCATATCCCCTAAGTCTGACTTATCACATAACAAAAGTATGTGTAACCCACAGATGTAACCGTGCAGAGAGATATGAATGACTCACTCGTTCCTCACACCTTCCTCCCCAAGGAAAGGATCCTCCCAGACCAAGCCTCCACCTCCCACTGGGGCTGGATAGAAGCAAGACTTAGCCTTTTAGAACCACCTCCTCTCTCTCTCTCTGTCTCTCTCCTCTCTGTCTCTGTCTCTCTCTCCCCTCTCTCTGTCTCTGTCTCTGTCTGTCTCTCCTCTCTCTGTCTCTCTCCTCTCTCTGTCTCTGTCTGTCTGTCTCTCTGTCTGTCTCTCTGTCTCTCTCTGTCTCTGTCTCTCTCTCTCTCATTCCTCATGCGTGGCAGACATTTTGTCTCCACAGTTACCAGAGAGAATTAACACCTTTTCATTTCACTCAAACCTCCACCATGATTGCTCTCAGTCATCTTCACAGCATCATTATTCATTTTACCCCCCAAGACTCTGTTTTGTGCCTCCTCTTCTTCCACAGCTTTTTCATAAGTGTGCTAACTGGATACATTAAAAAAATCATTGTATCTAATCTCAAAGTAGGTCTTTTATTCCTCCCTAAATGGGTAGGTAGGTGGCACAATGAATAGAGTGTTGGACCTGAAGTCAGGAAGATTTGCCTTTCAGAATTCAAATCTGACCATAGACACGTACTAGCTGTGTGACCCTGAGCAAGTCACTTCACCCTGTTTGCCTCAGTTTCCTCATCTGTAAAATGAACTGGAGAAGGAAATGGCAAACCACTCCAGCATCTTTGCCAAGAAAACCCCAAGTGGGGCCATGAAGAGTCAGACATGACTGAAAATGACTGAATGACAACCACAAATTGATTCTTGGTCTTATTCCCCACAGAAACTCTTCTAAACCTTCTCTTCCTTCTTCAAGCCTCCCATATTTCCTCCTAACCCCTCTCTCAGTTAAGGAATTTTTATCCTACTTTACTAGTAAAATTGAAACTATTCAACAAGAGCTCCTTCTTTCCCCATTCTCTCTATCTCAAAACCCTTTAACATCATCTCCTACTCTCTCCTCTTTTTCCCCAGGTCAGAACCCTTCTCATTGCCACGGCCCCTTCCTCTATATGCACATTCGATGCCATCCCTCCTGTTTCCTCCATCAGATTGCAACCTCAATCCTTCTCTTATTCTCTCAAATCTTCATCCTTCTCTACTGCTTTCTTATAAGTTCTAGTTCCCATATCATTAATCAGTATTCATTATGTTCTTTTCTAGTGGTTCCATGTGGTAGGGGTATGTTCTAACTGCTACATGAGTCATAAGAGGACAAAAATGACAAAGCAAGGTTGAATAAATGCACTACTGGGGGCCGCTAGGTGGCGCAGTGAATAGAGCATAGGCCCTGGATTCAGGAGGACCTGAGTTCAAATACAGCCTGAGACACTTGACACACTTAGCCCTGTGACTTTGGGCAAGTCACTTAACCCCAATAGCCCTCCAAAAAAAAAAAAAGGCAAAACAAATAAATAAACAAACAAAAAAGAATAAATGCACCACCTCCTACTGTAAAAATGAATCAAAGAAAACATTCTACTGGTGGTAGGGGATAGTTACTTTCATATAAGAAGGATAACTTTTTTCACTTCAAAAGTTAAACTCAGTCAGCTAGTAATGATTTGGAGTTAGCTATGTGTCAGAACTAATGGGGGATACAAAAAACAGAGAATACTCCACTCTTCCCAAAAGCAGGTTCCGATCTAGTTGGAAAGACAAGACTTAAAAACAAGTAGTAACTAAGGAACAATTTGATATGCATGAGGTCATATGATTTCCAGGGTATGCCCCAATAAATTGTTGGGGATTACTAATGTTGTCAGGGAAGGCTTCATGAAAAAAGGAGAAAAGAAAAACACAAAAACAAAAAAAGAAGTGTCAAATTATTTTTAAAATAATGAGTCATATAAAAAGGAGATGGACACTTGAAATGAATCCTAAAAAATGGATTAGGCACATAGAAGGGAAGTGGGTGTTCTTGGGAAAGAAACTACATGAGAACTATAGAGTCTGAAGGCAGATTGAAGCAAACTACTTGTTCTCTCTGTGTTTTGTTTTATTTTGTTCTTTCTTTCTCGTTGTTCACTCCACTGGTTATAACTCTTTACAGCTTGACAAATGTTTAATATGAAGGTATTCGGAGAAACTCTATCAGATGGCATGCTGCCATGGGGGCAGGGGAGGAGAGGGAAAGGGAGAAAATTTGGAGAATTGAATGCTGTAAACTAAAAGTAAATAAATTAATTTTAAAAAAAGAAACTACATGAACAAACAAGTCACATCTTGTCTCTCTTCCTATTCTTTATTATTATGGTTTTCACCCAAATGTTTCTGTTCTCTTAGTTCAGAATATGTACCAGAGTAAAATATTTCAACAGCTTACATTTCATTTGTAATTTTGTCAAATTTGTATTGAAAAATTGTTGTTGCTGGAAGCTAGGGTATTAGCACCGGCTGCCAGCCAGCAGTGGCCAGGGCTGGACAGTCAGGGGGCTGGACAGTCAGGGAGACCTGATTTCCAATTCTGCTTTACATTCTCAGTAACTGTGTAAGCCTGGGCTGCCAATCTCTGTTTCTTTATATGTAAGATGGGGATAATAGTATCTACCTCCCATAATTTTGAGAATAAAGTGAGATAATACATGTAAAGTGCTTTACAAACCTTAAAATGCTATATGAATGTTAACTATTGTTGGGATCATTATTATTATTATAGCTCAGTTTTAGACATCCTTTTTCTTTAAAGGAGATAACCTGGGGTCAAAAATTCAATTTTGAGAAGCAAAACTTGCCACTGATAACTCATTGTTTTGATTAGCTACATGCAAAGTTATCTGACTCAATGCTTATTTTATTTATAATTGTCTCATATTCTTATGATTCCTCAGTGTTTTGATCTCAAATGCTGGAATTAGCTTTGAAATGCTAATCGTGAAACTGAAACACTGTCTTCTGGACCCATTACTAAGAAAATAGCAATAAGGTAAGAAGAATTATGTATCAGGGTCAGAATGTCAGTTTGGTACTTCAGTAAAGCCTATGCCTTGGATGAACACAATAAGTGCTGAAATACTTGGGCAAAGGCCCCAAAACCCAGAGACAGCTGGGTGATGCAGTGGATAGAGTGCCAGAGTGCAAATCTGACCTCGGACACTTACTAGCTTTGTGGTCCCGGGCAAGTCACTTACAATTGTTTGCCTCAGTTTCCTCATCTGTAAAGTGAGCTGGAGAAGGAAATGGCAAACCACTCCAGCATCTTTGCCAAGAAAACCCCAAATAGGGTGGTGAAGAACCATCATGACTAAACAACAAATCCAAAAACTACTTCCTGTTAGGGCCCAGTAATCCCATTAAGAGAGGGAAGTGGGTGGGCATTGTTGGCTCAACTAATGAATTTCAATTATTGGTTCTTTCAGATAAGATAAGTCCCATATTGATGCTATGGAGCAATTCAATTCAATGAAACCATGAATGTATTAAGTGCCTACTAAATTCTAGTCTAGACTCTGGGAATACAAACCAGTCTCTGCTCTCCAGGAGCTTATGTCCCAAATATGCATGTAAATACAAAGTGTTTAGGGATAGCTAGATGCCACAGTGGATAGAGCACCCAGCCTACAGTCAGCAAGACTCATCTTCAGGAGTTTAAATCTGGCCTCAGACACTTACTAAACCCTGCTTGCCTCAATTTCCTCATCTGTAAAATGAGCTGGAGAAGGAAATGGCAAACCACTCCAGTCTCTTCCCAAAACCCCAAATGGGGTCATGAAGAATCTGATTGAACAACAACAAAGTATTTACAAAGTTAATACAGAGCAATTTGGGGTAGGATTCTCCCAAAGAACTGGAGAAATCAAACCACATGATCATCTCAATAGATGCAGAAAAGGCTTTTGATAAAGTACAACACCCATTCCTATTAAAAACACTAGAAAGTATAGGAATAAATGGAGCCTTCCTCAAAATAGCTGATAGCATCTATTTAAAACCATCAGCAAGTATTATATGCAATGGGGATAAACTAGAAGCCTTTCTAATAAGATCAGGAGTGAAACAAGGGTGTCCACTATCACCCCTCTTATTCAATCTGGTACTAGAAACACTAGCAGTAGCAATTAGAGAAGAAAAAGGAATCAAATTAGGTAAAGAAGTGACCAAGCTATCACTCTTCACAGATGATATGATGATATACTTAGAGAATCCTAGAGAATCAAGTAAAAAACTACTAGAGACAATAAATAAATTTGGCAAAGTTGCAGGATATAAAACAAACCCACATAAATCCTCAGCATTCCTGTACATCTCTAATGAAACTCAACAGCAAGAGATAGAAAGAGAAATCCCATTTAAAGTCACTGTAGACTTCTCACACAAATAAAATCAGATCTAAATAGTTGGAAAAATATCAATTGCTCATGGCTGGGTCGAGCTAATATAATAAAAATGACAATTTTACCCAAACTAAACTATATATTTAGTGCCATATCAATCAATTTACCAAAAAACTACTTTCTAGAGTTAGACAAAATAATAACAAAATTTATTTGGAAAAACAAACGGTCTAGAATATCAAGGGAATTAATGAAAAGAAACGCTAGAGAAGGTGGACTAGCTATGCCAGATCTTAATCTGTATTATACAGCAGCAGTCATCAGAACTGCTTGGTACTGGCAGAGGTGTAGAGTAGTGGATCAATGGAATAGATTAGGTGCAGGAGACCCAGCAGTTAATGAATATAGCAATCTATTGTTCGATAAACCCAAAGACCCCAGTTTTTGGGATATGAATGCACTATTTGACAAAAACTGTATACCAAAATCAAGTCCAAATGGGTGCATGATCTAGGTATAAAGGATGATACTGTAAGCAATTTGGGAAAGCAAGGAATAGTTTACCTGACAGATCTGTGGAGAGGAGAAGACTTTAGGACCAAACAAGAATTAGAGAGCATTATAAAATGCAAAATGGATAATTTTGATTACATTAAATTGAAAAGCTTCTGTACAAACAAAGCCAATGTAACCAAGATCAAGAGGGAGGTGGGAAATTGGGAAAGAATTTTTACAACTTGTGTCTCTGATAAAGGACTCATCTCTAAAATTTATAGAGAATTGAGCCAAATCTATATGAATACAAGTCATTCCCCAATTGATAAGTGGTCAAAGGATACG
Organism: Gymnobelideus leadbeateri; assembly: GCA_011680675.1. NCBI lineage: Eukaryota > Metazoa > Chordata > Mammalia > Diprotodontia > Petauridae > Gymnobelideus > Gymnobelideus leadbeateri. The sequence continues at coordinate 537,340 of WOXC01000454.1, read as the reverse complement.
AACAGGAAGTTTTCAGAGAAAGAAATTAAAGATATCTATAAGCATATGAAGAAATGCTCTAAATCACTATTAATTAGAGAAATGCAAATCAAAACAACTCTGAGATACCACATCCCTCCAGTCAGATTGGCTAAGATGACAAAACAAGAAAGTGACAAATGCTGGAGAGGATGTGGACAAATTGGAACGCTAATACATTGCTGGTGGGGTTGTGAACTTATCCAACCATTCTGGAGAGCAATCTGGAATTATGCCCAAAGGATTATAAATAATTTCATACCCTTTGACCCAGCCATACCACTTCTAGGGTTATATCCCAAAGAGATCATAGAAGTGGGAGGAAGACCCATATGTACAAAAATATTTTTAGCAGCCCTTTTTGTGGTTGCAAAGAATTGGAAACTAAAGGGATGCCCATCAATTGGGGAATGGCTAAACAAGTTGTGGTATATGAATGTAATGGAATATTATTGTGCTATAAGAAATGAGAAGGTGACGGATTTCATAATTACCTGAAGAGACTTATACAAACTGATGCTGAGCGAGAAGAGTAGAATCAGAAGAAATCACAGACATACCATATATATAATATAATCACAGACATAATATAATCACAGACATACCATATCTATGATGACCAACTGTGACAGACTGGACTCTTTTCAGCAATGCAGTGATATAAGTTAATCCCGAAAGACTCAAGAAAGTGAGAAATGCGCCATCCAGAGATATAACTAGAAAGAACTGAGCCTGAATCCTGATGGAAGCAAACTAAATGATCTTGTTCTTTTCATTGTTTGGTTTTATTTCTTCCTTACCATCTTTCATCCCACCTAGTACAATACGCCTTTGTAATTGGAATAATGTTTAATATGAATGCATTTGCAGATTCTAAAAAATTAAAAAAAAAAGAACTGGAGAAATCAGGATAGGTCTCCTGAGTGGGGGGCAGGGGAATGACGCTTGAGAGAGTTAGGGGTTCCAAGAGGTAGAGGTGAGGAGGGAGTTGAGGACAGAGTACACAAATGCATGAAGGTTGAAGGTGACACATATAAACAAGCCAGTTTGACTAGAATATGGTGTCTGTATTGGTAATAAAGTGAAATTAACTTAGCAAAGATAGGTCAGAACCACCGTGAAGGACCTTAACTGCCAAACATAGGACTTGATATTTTATCCTAGAGGTAATAGGAAGCTACAGAAGTTTCTTAAACAAAGAGTAGTATTGTCAGACCTAATCCTTAGGATTATAAATTTAGCAACTGTGTTGAATGGATTAGGCAAGATCAATTAGGGGGCTATTATAATAATTCAGATGAGAAGTGATGGGGAGTTAAGGTTAGGAAATTCCAACAATGCTTTTTTACACCTCCTAAAGGAGTAGAGACAAAAAGTTTTCTTTATACTTTTTTTTCACTAGACCCATCAAAACCTAAAAGGAGTTACCTTTACAGGGTACAATGGAGTATCTCTCATTTTCACAGGCTTTATAATTTGGGAACAAATAACTCAGAAAGTGAGCACTCAAAGTTTCACAATCTTTACAAGCTGGGAATGCAATCACTCCAAGTGTGAAAGGGGTAAAACATTAACATCTCAGGATCTCTGTTAACTAGAGAGTTCAATTGATCAAGGATTCAACGATTAATTCCATGCTACAAATAAAACTAAGTTCATTTTAACGGTCACTTTTTTTAAATTCAATTTTAGTTTATGTTCAGGTCAGAATTCTCTCTCTGCCACTTCCTCTCCCACCAGTCACCCCAAGAAAAACAAAATCTCTTAACGATCATGTATAGTCAAGCAAAACAAGTTCCCATATCAGCAATGCCCCCAAATAAATGAATAAATGAATAAAAATAAATTAAATAAGAATTAATAGATTTGGGGCAGCTAGGTGGCACAGTGAATAGAACACCAGCCTTGGAGTCAGGAGGACCTAAGTTCAAATCTGGACTGAGACACTTGACACTTACTAGCCGTGTGACCTTAGGCAAGTCACTTAACTCCAAATGCCCTGCATTTCCCCCTCCAAAAAGTGCAAAAAAAAAAATTAATAGATTTGACAGAGAGACAGATAGATAGACAGATGTCTCAATCTGCACTCTAAATCTATAACCTCTATACATCATCATGAAACCTCTGAAATTGTGGGTGGTCACTCTATTTAGCTATAACTCATGAACTTAGCAAATAAAATGAATATCCACTGGGTGGGAATCCATCCTGATTTCACTAGAACACTTACTTAAAATATACTACCCAGAACATTATTCTTACTCCCTCCACAGATCTATCTATGCATAATTAAAAGAATTATACACCCATATGTCTATACGTGTGTGTATAGCTGGTTAAAAGAAGGGGAAATAAATCATGTGAGAAGTGAAGCAGAGATGGCTGAATAGCTGATTCAAGGCTATCCAAACAATCAGCTGCATGCCCTCACAACTAGAATGCACGTTTTGTGCTTTTGCCAGAATTCAGCTCATTTAGTATTAGGTTTCCTATCAGAGAAACAGGAAGAGAGGGAGAAACCATGAATAAGTTATGAACTAAGTCAACATAAAAGATAACATACAAAATACCAAAAAAATAGTTTGTTCTAGAAGCCAAAATTTATTATTTACATATTCAATTCTCAAAGCTATACAGAATATTTTGTCTGCAAACAATATATAAAATCAACATTCTATAAAAAACTATAAACTATTTAGTAAAGAACTAAAAATTCTGAAAAGCTGCAACCACCACCATGATTGTTTTTTAGAGCTGATTAAATATTGAATGCACATTTATGTACTTATGGAGATCTAACAAATGCACAGAAGTCACAATGAGGAATGAAGAGAATGGAGATCTTCAGCACCATCATGCACCTCAGTGATTATGCCCTGAACTGATTCACAAAATCTTAATAAAATGAGCTGGTTTTAAGAAGATAAAATCAGAGCCCATTTTAACAGTCCTACGTATTTATGAAACAATAAAATGTTCCTCCTGAAGTCTAAGCTATACTACAATCATTACAACTCGGATTTTTTCTTTTCAATTTGTTCATGTTATATTTGGTCCTTGGAAAATGATCTGCATATATCTGTAATGTACATTGTGACCATTAAGATATTTAGCAGAGGCTTTATATACATTGGAGAAAAAAAATCAAACTTACAACACATGCATTTTTAAGAAATGAAGATACTCTCATTGATTATGTGACCAATGGAAATGATGGCTATAACCTTCACATTCAATTGGTTTGAATCTAATTCTCTTTAACAACCGAAGCTAAAGAAAAATATACTCCTCCTCCAGCAAACCTGAGAACATTAAAAATAATCTTCAGTGACTCTTTAGAACATTAACAAGGAACAAGCTTTTATTCTTTTTTCTCACCTCTGTACATCTCATCAGCTTTGTTTCCAAGTCACTTCCAATTAGGCATACAGCAAGATTGGCATGTTTATAGGGCAGACGTTTTCTCACTTAAGGCAAATATCTGCGTTGCATGTACACAAAAAGCTTAAACTATTGAGAAACTGCTAGCAAGAACCTGTATAAAACTGAAAACCAAACTAAAGTATAATTTTAATAAAATATTCATCAGAACTGTGATGTTAGCTAGATATTTTCAATATGTTTTATGCATAAATGAATATTTATAGAACTTTTCTCAAAATATCTATATCATAAATATTCTATATTTTGTAATTTAGAAAATAATGTTAGAAAATTAAACATCCTAAAATTACAATAAGGCTCTCTGTTGTAAGGCTCCCCTTGATATAAGGCTACTTCGACTTGGTTTCTGAAAATAGCAAAAGTATATACTAAACATAAAACGTATGCACTCACATAAATTAGAGAATAAAGGAGATGAGTTTAATTATCAAAATTAAATTTATATTCAAAGGAAATTAAGAATATGCCAAATATGAATTTCTCAATGTTATATTTTATGATAACAAAATAAAATGATAGCAATGTAAAAATTTTTGGATATGCAAGGGAGTAGTAACCCTCATGGTACCACAAATGTACCTTTACATAACCTGACATCCATTTGCATTTTTAAAAAAATTTATATTTTTAAATCTTCATAAAACTAAATACTTTCTTAATAGGGTCAAAAGCATTCTAAATTCTTCTTTGGAGAGAGTCAATATATAGCTAGGTTGACAAAATTCAAGATCAATAACCACCCAAACTCTCAGGAAATCTGATGTATTTGTTCATTAAACTTCAGTTTGGGACACTTAATTCCTAAATATAGATTGCTCAAATTATTTTCCTGATTTCAACTTCTACTCCTTTTCATGTTTTTTTAAGCAAATAAACAATATATATGTTGACACAATTACAAATTCCAATTCTGCAGAAAACTCTGAGTACAATAAATCCTACTCATTTTCACAAACTCTTTCCCTTAAAATGAAAATAAATTAGTCCAATTACATTTAAGTACAACCTGCAGTCTAAAGGCATGGTATTCTTTTAAAATGTTTGACAGTGAACTTACTTGTTTTTGCTAACACAATATCAAAACAATCATCAAGGGAGATGCAGCTAGTTATTTTCATCTACTAATTCAATTCTTTAAAAATTGGGATAGGAATTATGACTGGTCCTATAATTTCAGCAGTAGAGGAACTCCCAAGAGAGGGAAATCATCTCTTGGGATATTTTCTCAGAAACTTACAGTTTTAGGCAGTTGCATGAGCACTGAGGCTTGCCCAGAATCCCACAACAGGCAGGATGTGAACCAGTTTTGCCTGGCTTCAAGACTAACTCTCTGTCCTCTACATTATTCTGCTTCTCAGTCAACTTGGAAAAGTTAAATAAATGGAAAATGACAAGAGATTGTCTTTAAAAACCACTACATAAAATAAAAACTAAAAGATAGTGAATTATAAAGTATTATTAGGGTGATTGTGATGGGGGTGGGGATGGTGGGGAGCCAAAGGGTCAGGGAGTCCAGGAACCCCAATAACCAGAGTCCCTGGGAAACAGTCTGGAGTGAATTCATAGACTCAAGCATTCTCTAAGTCAAGGTGGCAAAGATTTATCGTTACGCTATACAGTGGGCAAGAGTTCTTAGGGAACCTGCAACCTTAGAGGGGGTATATTATAGTTTATATAGGGTAACTATAGTAAAACTTGTGCCAAATATGCTAACTAGGTGAATCAGGGCAGGATTAGGGAGTGGTTAAGAATGTGGTCAGCTCTTAAAGGAACATGCACTTTTAATATCTACTACACAGGGGTATTGCCCAGAATTCACCAGGAAATAGCCCAAGGGGGAGCTGCATGGAGGTGTGGTTTTAGGCTTGAAATGTCACTAAGTCATCTAGCAGGGAGGGCTGACTTAAGCTGCCACCCTTCAATGTTGTGTTTGACAAGTTTGATGCTAGGACTATATGTATATCCCAAGCTAATGAGGGATTCAGGATATATATAATGAGCTAGGGAGTATACATATTACTGAGTCTAGGATATATATGATAGGTATGACCCAGTACACAGCTCCTTCAGCCAGTACACAATTAGGTCAAACTACTAAATTCTATAGGTGCAGCTGGCCACTGTAACAGGAAGAAAGATAAGTATTTTACTAGGGCACGCTGCCCTTAAGCTAGAGAAAAAGTGCCTGAGACAGTGTTTTGAGGCTAGGGAGAAATGTGATTTTAGAACTGGATGTGATTTTACAAACTTGGGTTCAAGCATAGGCACCCAAGCACCCCATCAATTGAATATAAAGATTTCAGATCTGATCAGTTATAAAAATCCCCAATTCAATAAACTCAGCAACAATACTTATATACAACATAAATAGTAAAAAACATAGACAAATCCTTTCTTAATGTTGCTGTAGGAAAACTTAAGAAGACTTAGGTTCCCTCCACATATGTGATGCCTCCCAAAGAGATATTTGAGCTGCCAATCTATAAAGTGAAAAATCAGAAATTAGATCACTCCCCCACTTAGGGTACTCTTGGGAGCCTTGAAAACCATAGGCAAAGCTACTCCCCAAGTAGATCCCTCCAGATGTAACAGCCAAGAAAACCACCCCTTAGATCACAGTGTGAGTGGGATATGGTGCCAACAAGGGTTACATGGAAAGTACTATAAGAAATCTCTAAGGCTGAATTCACTTAAAATGGGTATCAGTCTACATTTGCCCATTAGTCACCCAGCTGGTAAAGGGAGGTCTGCATGTGTAAAGTAGAAAAATCCTGCTTTTGCCTTTTCTCTGGGTCCAAATGTCACTGAAGCAGCCATTTCACATCAATGATGTAGGGATCTCCTTACTTTGCACAGCTGTGACACCACAGCCACAAGCTAATATCTCCTAGACATACAATGACTTGCTCTGACTCTGTGACTCATTGAAGCAGCAGCTTAGCTTTTAGTATAAACAATTTAACATGACCAAGAAAAACATTCCTTGGAGGTACTAAGTTGCACCAATGCCACCAAGCCAGTCATTTCTTTTTTCAAAGAATTCTCATGTTCTCCCTAGAAAGACTATGATTTCCACATCTGGAATGCTTTTTTATTTTTTTTTATTTTTTATTTTTTAAGCAATTGGGGTTAAATAACTTGCTCAAGGTTACACGGCTGGTCATTATTTGTGCGTGGGTGCTCATTTTCTGAGGCCGGATTCGATCTCGGGTCATCCCAACCCCAAGGCCGGCGCTCTTACTGCACCACCTAGCCGCCCCTTTTTTAGGGCAATTGGGGTTAAGTAACTTGCCCAAGGTCACAGGGCTAGGTTTTTATTTGTGTGGATTAAGTGTCTGAGGCCGGATCCGAACTCAGGTCCTTCTGACTCCAGGGCCGGCGCTCTACTCACTGCGCCACCTAGCCGCCCCCTGGAATGCTTTTTAAAAAAATGCCTAGACAAATGCTATAATATGGGAAAATGTATTTCTATATTATTTATTAAATTTAAATGCTGGAGTAATTTTTGGTCAAATATCCAAAGTACTAGTAATTCATTTATTCATTCACCCATCTCACTGTGTCCATTGTTCAATACATAATAATTTGGGACCCATGTGTTCACAAAAACATCAATCATTGTCATCAGTTGGCATAATATTGCTTATGTTGAGTTCACAGTCCCAATACTGCACAACTCCCCACGGAAGCTTTTTTCTCATTCTATTTAGTACATGGGTGACATTATGAATGTGGTGTCAGAACCTGTAGTGCGTAACCCCATTAATTTTGATCTCACATTTGCATTGTTGAAGATTATTCACATTTAGCTGGCACATTCATTTATTGGATTTATTTTAAATGTACCCATTAAGCAAAAGCCTCTAGGGCACATGTGCAAAAATATAAGAATCCAGTCAAATACCACATTAATGATATTGCTCATTAAAAAATACCACAGGAAGGCTCTCTCCATTAGAGTTTATCAGGTTTGAAAAACACATCTCATAGGTATTCTTCTAAACTCTAGATTCAGCTTAGTTTCTATTTCCTAAAAAAATTTTGATAAGATTATGTTCACTGGAGTTCACTAAATTTAAAATTCCAGCATTAATATGATAATAAAACAAAAACAAAAGCAAACTTGTGTTTTGAGGTGTCCATGCTCTGGGAAAAAAATTGGATTTTGAATCATTTAAGAACTTTTGAGGAGACAGAAATAAGAGCTGAGATACAGTCTGAGATAGTTTCATTGATGGAGAGAACTTAGTGATGAAGGTCCCTCTACCAAAGGTAAACCAAATCAGTTTGCTTTCTTAAGATTGATCTGTTTTGGAAACATTTGTCTCATTGATGTCTTTTTCTCCCTTCCTCCAACCCAATTCTAATGTTGTATTTTGCTATTATATAAGGATAAAGTACTTATTCACTGCCACCAAGACTCAATGCTACAAAACTAAATCTTCCCGAAAAAGGAATGAGTCATTGAACTTATTCATTGTTGTGCAGATGAGACTGCCAAGGAATAATGGAAAAAACACCTTAAGGGAGCTCAACCAATCTATCCCCTCACCCTTAGACCCATAAACCAAAATTAAAGTTAACTCAGGGTAAGTTTTAAAAAGAAAATCATAGTTATAATATACCTTGAAAACATTAGAGATCCCATTAATTGTGGAACTACCATTAAGCCTCAGTGATTTTTTCTTTTTTGGTTACTATCTCCCAGATACTCTATATACTCAATTTAACAAAATTCCCACCCTGGGCAGGGGAAGAGAATATACATCATTCGATATACCAAAAATCTTTCCCTCGTTCCTTCCCTCCCTTCTCTGCATTGATAGAAGAAAGCTGGGCAGTTGGGAAGGTGGGGGAAGAAGGAAGGGAGAGATGATAACTCATCTTCAAACAGTGGCAGGATTATTTTACCTGGCCCCAGGGAGAAGCTAGAGTTAGCATCAGTGGGTCAAGGTTACCCATGGGAAGATTTCACCTTGACATAAGGAAAAACTTCCTAGCACTATTATTAAAGCTCTCAATAAATGAAATGGGCAGAAGTAAGAAGCAACAATCACGGTTATGAGTTTTTCAAATGAAGGTTGGATGACTAGCAGTCATCAGGTATATTGAAAAGAAGGATTCTTAATCACAAAGTGAACAGGATGACCTCTGCTAAGGTCCCTTCAAATACAAAGATATTGATCGAGAGGCAGCTGGGTGGCTCAGTGGATAGAACACTTATCCTGGAGTCAGGAGGACCTGAGTTCAAATCTGACCTCAGACACTTAGAAATTGTGTGACCCTGGGCAAGTCACTTAACCTCCATTGCCTCCCCTCCTCAAGAAAATAATTATTTTTCTTTCAAAATAAGGAACAAACTGTAGGACTACTTGAAATAGTGAGGCCCTGCTACATATGATGCATTATTCAATATGAAATCTAATTTTATATAAAATTTTTATGACTACATCTATGGCATAAAGTGAGGAACAACTTGAAAATTATAGCTCATTTGTTTATAAAATTCCTTTCTCTTAAAGATAATACAGTTAGTTATATACTGTGGCACACATAGGCACAGAATGTTCTATCTAGGGATTTACTGTTAAAGGGAATTACTTTAAAAGGGAGACAAATGCAAATTATTATTTTAATTTCAATAACAGAAACCTTAAAATGTGAGGAAATTTGTTCTACTATTTTGAAAATGTACTTTATAAAAGCCTGTAAATTTTAGGAATTTCTATATAAATTACAAAAAGTCATAGAGTATCTTTCAAAATGCTATGGAAAAGTACCACATTCTCTACTTTTCTTGGTAATATTAGGATAAATAAGATATGTCTTATTCAACTGAGCCTCCTTTATGACCACATTATGTGGAAGTGCTTCTTCATCAGTGGAGAAATATTCTGGCAGGGTGTTTGGCTCCTCTTTCGAAGAGAAACTCCTATTTCAGCAAGTACTAACTTTGGCCATCTAAGAGAGAAGGTGTAAACCCTGTTCCAGAAGCCTTCAGGGTTCTCCAGCTACAAGCAACCTACAGGTTAGCAAGAAAAGTAGCTTTTGTGGAGGGAATGGGTTGGCTGAAAAACACTAGATGGCCATTCACTAGTCAATCCTACAGGGAGGTCTCTGGCTCTTCCCTTAACACAGCAGAATTTGTCAACTATGCTTGCCAAGATTCTGGCTTGCCTGTCCTGATGTAGTCCAGGAGGAAGTCATTGGTACCTACAGGGCCTAGTGACAGGAGCAATTCAGACACAATACTGTGAAGAACTCAGTGGTTGGCAGAATCAAAGTAGCAAAGCCATCAGCCAAAGGAGGGAATTCCAGCAACTCAAATATCTACCCCACAACAAGACAGAGAGAGAAGTCCCAGCCCTCTTGACAAAGACCAATAGCCTTCAAGTAGCATAGGAATTCTAAGTCTTTGTCACCTAGCCACAGACTTAGATCCAGAGCCTTAGCAGAGATAGGTGAGCAGCCTTTCAAGGAGGACAGGAGGCTCTAGCTACCTGCAGTTGTGGAGGACCCCAAAAACTTAGCTAGGTCTAGGTTCTTTAAGAGGAAGGCTACAACACTTTGGGTATCCTCTGTAGTAAATTGACCAAAAGTATTTCTGGACTGGACACCCAGAAAAAATGCACCCACATCCTCAAGGAGTTAATCCACTAAGCTTTGGAACTCCTGCCCTAGGACATTGGTAACTCTCTATGTGAGTACAGTTATGTTGAGAAAAGTAATTATGCCTTTCAGAGTTGTCACTTCCTGGGCATCGAAGTTCAGGTTCACCCTGAATCCTGTGCTGAATAGACACATGCCTCACACTGAGATATATTATTGTTTTAATCCTTGGAAGACTACTGGGTAAATGATGAGTCAAATTTAACCTTTTTTTAATGAATCTATTAAAAAATCTTCATTTTCCTTGGAGAAAGGAAGAACAGAGTTTGCTGAAGTTCCTTCTTCAGAGGCAGCTAGGTGGCCCAATAGATAAAGCTGGACTTTTCAGGAAAACCTGAGTTCAAATCCATCCTCAGACACACTTACTGATTGTTTGGCCCTGGGTAAGTCATTTAACCTCTGTCTGCCTCAGTTTCCTTAACTGTAAAATGGGGAGCATAAGTACACTTATCTTCTACTAAGATTGTTGTGAGAATCAAGTACTTAGTATCCTGGCACATGTTACTGTTATGGTCCACTCTTTTCAGTTGTGCCTGACTTTGTGATGCCATTTGGGGTTTTCTTGGCAAAGATGCTGGAGTGCTTTGCCATTTCCCTCCCCAGCTCATTTTACAGATGAGGAAACCAAGGCAAAGAGGGTTAAGTGACTTGCTCAGGATCACATGGTTAGTATCTAAGGTCAGATTTGAACTCACAAAGATGAATCATCCACACTCCAGGCACAAAACTCTATCTATTGTGTCACCTAGCTCCCTGTCTGGCACATACCAGTTGCTTAATAATGTTTGTTTTCTTCCTTCCTTCCTTTCTGTGAGCACATACTTTGAGTTTCTAGATCTAGGTAAATAACTCAGGCTTTTTATAGAGTAATGGAATAAAACATTTAGTATTCATACTACAGAAGCATCTTTCTCTCCCTCCTGCTCTGCCCTGCTCCCAAGGATCACTTTTCCTCATACAGGAAGCACTGATTCATGGTCACATTTCTCTCTCTCTCTCTCTCTCTCTCTCTCTCTCTCTCTCTCTCTGAGAGACAGAATCAACCTGACTCTCAAACTTCCTTCCACACTCCCAACGCTGGTCTCTACAAGCATGTCTGTTTGATTACCACTGTCACAAAGAATGAAAAGTTATGGATAGCTTTACTCTGGCACAGCCACTTCAACAGAGTAGTTCAACTAGTTCAACTGAGGCACCCATCACTATAGCCTAATATAGTTGGAGTACCAAATGATATATGAAAAGCCCATCTAATAGGATGGATGTCTGACCTCCCTTTGAGTGGCTAATGGCCACTTCTCTGTGTCAACTAATAGTGAATTAATGAGATTTCTCACCTCTGATATGTCTTAGGTGATTACATTTTAAATATGGTCTAGTGTAAACTGGGGAAAGTGGGGGCAAGGCCAGAATAAAGATGGGAGGGATCTTGGAAATGATGAGTGACAATGAAGATGATTGGGGGAAAATAAAAGTTTAAGAAGGGAAAGATAAGCAAGTTGAAAAAAGATAAAAGACAATTGAGAAGATCAAAGGGAACAAGATAAGAGAGAGGAAAAAGGAGTGAAAGATGGAAGGATAAATGAATCTGTTCTATTTGGCTTTGCAAATATTTTGTAAATTTGGCTTCTGTTTAATTGCAATTCAATTGCTGGCAAAGAATTAGAGCTGACTGACAGATGTGGCTGAATATCCCACAAATGCTCCCTAGAACTTCCAACTGTTACAAGGCATTTATTACATGTAGCTAAAAACCCATATGCACTTCTGAATTGGAAAACTTCTTAATGGAGAAAAATGGAAGAAAATATTGCTGCATACGTTAAAATCAAATGTCCTTAAAATGAACATGACTATAGAAGGTTAAATTCTGAGGCCTTAAACTAGGGGTGGGGAACCTGTGGCCTTAAGGTTACATGTGGCCTTCTAGGTTCAAAAATGAATTCAGTCAAAAGGCTGCACTTAAGGATGGATTTGTTTTGTAAAATTTGGAGTCAGTCGAAAAGCCACACTTAAGGATTCAGAAGGTCATATGTGGCTTTAAGGCCACAGGCTCCCCAACCTGCTTAAACTCTAAAGAAAATACTTCACAAAAGATCCCCTTTCCATTCTATTTTTGAAAAATTAAAAATTAGGGCTACTTTAAAGATTCTTGGGCAAAATTCAAAGTCCATAGTAAATGTAAAGTTTGTGGAGTCTAAGAAGTTCTCCAATAACTTACACGTGATTAAGATTAATTGACCATATGTGCTTCTTTGACTCTGCTATAAGATTTGGACATCTAAACTTTCCTCAAAATGGACCTATGCTTACCTCAGAATGTAAATGGCAACATGTCAATTAAAGATCTGAATCCTAAAGCTGAATAAGTGTCTTCCCCAATCCCTCAATCCTAAAGCCTTCCCTCTGTTATTTATTCTTTATCCTGTATATAAACCAGCTTTGTATATATTTCTTTTTATGTTGTCTTCTCCATTAGATTGTAAGCTCCTTGAGGGCAGGAATTTCTTTTGCCTCTTTTTGTATCACCAGGGCTTAGCACACACTAGGCATTTAAATGTTTATTGATTGGTTCATAGGCAACTTTCTCTCTTGCTGTGTTTAATGAAAGCAAACCTGGTCTTCTTTGATTTTCTTCTTGCTGAGTCACTCTGTCTCTGAAGCTTATTTATTCCATATAGTGTGCAGTGTTCCATGAGATCCTTCATTTCTCCCTTTTATTATCTCCTTCCTTCCTTCGGCACCTTGGGGCATGGAAGTGTACAAAGATGTCCCTGATGTTTCCATTTGTTTTACCATTCTCAACATCATGGAAATAGTGCCCTAGTTTTGTTTGTTTGGGGATTTTTCTTTATCTCTTTTCTATTTTTGGTTCCTGGGCTCCAGCAGACCAGTGGCAGGCAATCTTGGCAGAATACCTGTGTGACAAGCTTAGAATGCTATTCTTGCTACTAAGAAATGGAAAGTATTTCTACCTTGTCAAAGCAGAGGAGTTTATGGATGTAGACAAGAAACTGTTAGAGCTTTTAGCAAAGTATAGTATGGTTATAGTAGCATAATTAGGATCCTTTCAATTGAGGTTTCATAAAATTTTCACATCTACTCTTAAAATATTTCCTGGTACTGGCTAAGAAACAGAGTGGCAGATCAGTGGAATAGATTAGGTACATAATACACCGTAGAAAATGGCCATAGTAATCTAGTTTTTTATAAACCCAAAGATCTAAGCTTTTAGTTGACAAAAACTTCTGGGAAAACTGGAAAACAGTTTGGCAGAAATGAGGAACAGACCAGCATCTCATACCATATACCAAAATAAGGTCAAAATGGGTACATGAATGGGTACATAAAGGATGATATCATAAGCAAATTAGGGGAGCATGGAATAGTTTACTTGTCAGATTTATGGATAAGGGAAGAATTTATGACTAAACAAGGGATTTACTGGATATAAAATGTGTAAATTTTGATTACATTAAATTTAAAAGTTTTTGCACAAACAAAACCAGTGCAGCTAAGTTTACAAGGAAAATAGAAAACTGGGAGGGAATTTTTATAGCAAGTTTCTCTAATAAAGGCCTCCTTCCTCAAAAATATTGAGAAATGAGTCAAATATATAAGAATGTGTCATTCCCTAATTGATAAATGGTTAAAGAATATAAATAGGCAGTTTTCAGATGAAGAAATTAAAACTACGTATAGTCATATGAAAAAAATGTTCTAAATCACTATTGATTAGAGAAAGAAAATTCAAACATTTCTGAGGTACCTCTTTACACCTATCAGATTGACTAATATGATAGAAAAGGAAAATGACAAATGTTGTAAGGGAAGTGGGAAAATTGGGATATTAATCCACTGTTATTTGTGGAATTGTGAATTGTTCTAACCATTCTGGAGAACAATTTGGAATTATGCCCAAAAGGCTATAAAATAATGAATATCCTTTGACCCAGCATTAGCCTTACTAGGTTTGTATCCCAAAGACAAAAAAAAAAAAGGACCTGTATGTACAAAAATATTTTTTGGCAGCTTTTTGTGGCGGCAAAGAATTAGAAATGGAGGGTATGTTCATCAATTGTGGAGTGACTAAACAAGTTATGGTATATGATTATGATGAAATACTATTGCACTTTAAGAAATGATTAGGGGAATGGAAAAGTCAAAGGGGGTATGGGAGAAGATATGGGAGAGAGCAGATTGGAGGAAGGAATATCTTGTGGGACTGCTATTCTGGGATGGTGGGTAGGGGAAAAATGGGGGAAAAAATTGTAACTCAAAATCTGGCAGAAACGAATGATGTAAACCAGAAGTTAATAAAGCATTTGTTTAATTAAAAAAAAAAGAAATGATTAGGGGGATGGTTTCAGAAAAACTGGAAAGACATGAACTGATGCAAAGTGAACAGAATCAGGAGAACATAGCACATAGTAACAGCAATATTGTACAATAATCAACTGAGAATGACTTTGCTATTCTCAGCAATACAATGATCTAAGACAATTTTGAAGGACTCATGATGAAAAATTCTATCCATCTCCAGAGAAAGAACTGAAAGAATCTGAATGGAGACTGAAGCATACCTTTTCTTAAACTTTATTTTTCTTGGTTTTTTTGTCTGTTTTCTTTTATAACATGACTGAGATAGAAATATGTTTTGCATGACTGCACAAGTATAACTTATATCAAATTGCTTGCTGTCTCAAGGGAGGAAGCAAGGGAGGGAGAGAGGGAGAGAACTTGGAACTCAACATTTAAAAAAAAATGAATGCTAAATTTTTTTTACATGTAATTAGAAAAAATATTGGAAAAGAAATTTCCTAGAAATTTATTCCTATTTTTGCAGGTGGGTAAACAGTGACCCAAGTCTGTGAGTGGTTGAAGATAATTAGATCCCAGGTTCCCTGATGCACAGACACAACCCAAGAACCCTTCCACTGGGCCATACTGCCTTAATTTAGGATAGCACCTGATTCATCAGTATCTCTACAGACCCTACAAAGACATTTCCATCATTGAAAAAAAAAGAGTGAGCAAACATCTTTAAAATCAACTAAGAAATATGCCGTTAAACCTTAATTAGCTGAATGGAAGAGAACTTCATTTAGTGAAAGTATCTCCTTGTGAGAAGGCAACTATCAGCATCTGTACTGAAAGAATGCAGTGTTCATGAGAGCAGACTTTTGGGCACCCTTTCTGAAAGCACATGAACAAATTCACATCTTGGTTTTCATTAACTGCCACGTGAATTTTCCAGTGCACTTTAATCTAAACTGGTATCTTGACAGATGTTAAGTTTGTCTTCCCCAAAGGGATGAAAGAGTGATTTGTTTGTCATTTAAGGACAGCATTTGCTGTTCTGACTATTCACTTATATGTTAGTGTGTTAGTCTGCTTACATAGCTCTTTTTGTCAGTCAATTGTGTATAATTCTGTGTAAGATAATAAAGGAAAAGCAGTAGAAATGTGGAAAAAACACTGTCTCCAGAGTCACAAAACCAAGGCTCAAATCCTACCCCAGCTATTACTTGGACAGCCTTGGCCACATAACTTAACCTTCTTAGACCTCATTTTCTCACCAGTAAAAGGAAGGGAGGGAGAGAAGACTAGATGACTTGTAAGGTCACTTCTGTCTTTAGATCTTTGATCCTGTGAGCCAGGATGAGGAAGATATTGTGTTCTTCCCCCCAAGAAGTTTACAACCCACCTAGAGAGATAACATACATACATGAAAAGTTTCTAGCGCCAATTGTTTAGCATGATCAGATTTTTTCTCCATTTGATGTGTTTGCTCTAATTAGTTTAGTTCCCACCAATCTACATGTAAATTCCTAAAGTTTTCATTCCAAGTAGAGAAGACAAAATTAATTCTTGCACCTTACCCCAAGTATCATCAAATTAAAAGTAGCTGAAACAAATCGGAATATTTAATTGGAGGTAGAAGTGTGACATACCAGTGAAAATTCTAGGAAGACTGGATTGATAACTACAGGGTTAAAAAACAATCACACTGGCCCCTGTAGGGCTATTCTCAGGACTTTTCTCTAGATTCAAAGATAGCTTTAGGGATAAGCTACAGTTAAGGGCAGTGAGAACAAATCAGGAACCATTCCTTGATCCTGCACAGTACTGGTAACCTTTAATTACCATGCCCCTCTATGAAACCCTCATCAACAAGTCATTACTCTGAGTCAGATATTTTGCCTACTTTAAAAAAATTAATATTGGGGTGGCTAGTTGGTTCAGTGAATACAGCACTGGCCCTGGAGTCAGGAGGACCTGAGTTCAAATCCGGCCTTAGACACTTAACACAGAAAACTAGCCATGTGACATTAGGCAAGTCACTTAACCCCAATTACCCTCTAAAAAGCAAAAAAAAAAAAAAAATTAACATTACTTATCACACATTTAAATTAATGGTATTTTCAAGAGTTTAACTATTAGTGATTTGTAATCCAAGTTTCTTGATGGGAGTGATGATTATGAAAACAAACTAGTGATTTAGAGCTGTGTTATTATACTGAGGCACAGAAACTTATCACTAACTTAGCAATATTCAGTTTTACTTTCTTAGGTCTAAAAACTAGTGAAGCCAATGAATATATTTATCAGTATCTTCCACTAGACAGAAGTCACCTTGTTTATGCAACTTAATATACCAGATAAAAAGAACAGAATCATGTTTTTCAGCTGCCTAACTGAATCAGTCTTATTTCACAAGCAGTTCAATTGATTACACAGAAATCAATCAGTACAACAATTGAATAAAATGTTCTGATTAGAAAACTGTTTAATTTAGGCAGCACGGAAACGTCATCTTAGTTAACTGGCCTGCAGGGCTACTTACTAATGTTACTTCTTCTGAAATTACATTCCACATAGAGTTTGAAATAGCACAATAGGGGTGTGGGTGTGTGTGCTTGTGCCTGTGTGAATTTAGCTAGAGCTGACTACCCACTAATAGTGTCCTACTGCTCTTTCACTACTGATCAAACTCACTATTAAATTTGCAATATTGGAACCAAAGCCTTATTCAGACATTTAAAACCTCAGCATGATGCTTGAAGATTTCCAAAGTGCTTTCCTCACAACAACTCGGTAAGATAGACAGTACATGTATAATTCTCTCCATTTTAGTGATTTGAAAACTTCAGGTTTGAGAGGCCAGGTGATCCAGCTATGGTCATCCCACTAATAAGTGCCTAAGGCAGAACAAGAATCTAGGTCTCCTGACTCCAGCTTCAGCACTCTTTTCACAGGGCTATATCTACTGGGGCAAAAACCCTTTGATACAATCAACTTGTTAGGATATGATCTAATGAGAGGGTAACCCAGGAAGCTTATTTTGCTCTTAAATAACTTATGTGGACAGATATATCAGAAAACAATTAAAAGAAAAATCCATCTGGACGATAAAGGAATATAATGTTCAAAATTCAATAAAGCTATAATATACAGTGAGCATTATAATAAGAACAAAATGTAACTAGTAAATTGAGACAGATGCTGAAGAGTCAGAAATGATCTGTTTGCTTATAGCCTCATTCAACAGCTTGAAAATTTTAGCCAGATCTCTTTAGTATGCATTGAGCCATTCTTGCATGCGGTATATATTTCTGGGATACTCCTGACAATGATGTAAAAAAAAAAAACTGTACACCATCAGGAAATAGAAATGCTTTTTTCCACTAACCAGAATACTATAAATTCCAAACTTTTTTTTTCTGAGTACAAGCATTGAAACACATTTGGAAAATAGGACCTTTAAATATTTAAATAATATGTGCTTTTTTAAATCTGTAGTTATTCAAGGCAAAGAGGATAAAGTCTAAATAATGTCCTGAAATCTTCCTCTCATCATTCTAAAAGTCACTATGACTTTTCTTCCTTAAGTTCCATCCTACTTTTTTCTTAATAAATGAAATATTCTCCTCCTCAGCTGGGCAGTATTACAATTACCCGACAAAACTGATGACAATCTTCGAGAGGCTCTTGTGGAGGCCTTGATGGTTTCTTCGATCAGCGGCCGTGTAGCAAGCAGCGGCAGGAGAGCAGCAACATGTCAATTCAGGAATTCGGTGGAGAGGCTCCTACTATATCTAGCAGATCTAAACTTGAGCTCATGGTAGCATTGCACAAAGCTGTGGTAGATAAAAGTTATGGGTAATGCCAATAGAACAATTCCACTCACTACACAAACTCCTCCAAGGATTCTTCCAGGCACTGTGATAGGATACATATCGCCATAGCCAACCGTAGTCATAGAGATAATCACCCACCAGCAGGCAGCAGGGATGCTGGCATAATCTTTGTTGGATGTTTCCAGGTCCAGCCCATGTTCAAGAAGCTGAGAAAGTGCACTAAAGATTGCCATGGCAACACAAATAAAGACAAGTAACATAACCATTTCTCTATAACAACGTTTGAGAGTCAAACCAAGTGTCTGAAGGCCAATGAAATGACGGGCAAGCTTAATTACCCAAAAAATCCTCATCATTCTAAGTACCCTCAAGGTGACTCCGGCTCTCTGAAGTTGAGAGTTCTCTCCTGTAAAGACTGTCATTAACACTGAGATGTAATAGGGAGTGATTGCCAGTAAATCAATGATGTTCAGGGGTCTCTTGACAAACTCACACTTGTTTTTGGAGACGATGAACCTTACAATGCACTCTGCAGTGAACCACCCTATACAGATGGCTTCAATTATCCTGTCAAGAGAACAAAAAAAAAAGAATTGATCATTTTATTTTTAAGTATTTTAACAGCACTCAGAATTTTTTCAGATAGTACAACATTGACATTAATTCCATCTACTTTTCCAGAGAACACGAACAGAGACAAGCCTAACCTTATCAGATCTACCATGATTTAATAACTGACAAAACAAAGAGTACAAATGTGAATTCATTAAGTGTGACTAAAGCCTTATTTATTTACAAAATTTAATGTTTCCACTAAAGTTAACTAGATGCTAGTACATAATTTCTGAAAAGCAAGATCTTATTTAAAAATATGTAATTAACTTGGAGTTATCAACAATATATAGACAATATAATACATAAGGCTCTATTTTTGCATATAGCTAGAGTCTAAGTTTTTTATAAAGCTTTAACTAAACTACAACTTATTATAAAACAAATTAAATTTTTTTCAAATTGAAGTCACTGATTTTTTTCTATTCTTTATTCCTCATCCAATGCCACCTTGGGTTGCATTTAGAGAGGCACAAGTCCCAGTAATAAAGAAGTCCCTCTGTGTTCTGACCTGGTAAGACCACATATGTGCTCAGGTCTGAGTGCCACAGAATAACAGTGACATTGAAGGTTGGAGAGCATCCAGAGGGCAGCAAAAAGAAGAGTGAAGGGCTTCACATCATATGATGATTAGTTGAAGGAACTAAGAATTTTTAGTCTGTAGAAGAGAAAACTCAAGGAGGACATCATAACTGAGGACATCAAGTATCTGAAGGGCTATCATTCTTTTTTTTTTTTTGCCCCAGAGGGCAGAAGCAGACATAATGGGTAGAAGTTGGAAAGGGGCAAATTTAGTCTTGGTAGTAGGAAAAACTCCCTCAAATTAGGCCTATCCAAATGTGGTACAGGCTGCCCTTAGGAGGCAGAGGCTCTGCCTTATTGGAGGTCTTTATGCAGAAGCTGGATGACCCATTTGTCAGGAATGTCATACTGGGATTCCTTTTTGGGTACAACATGGCCACTGATATCCCTTCTGCTTCTAAAAACTCTAGGATTCTCTGATCTACTAATCCCCATTGACTAAGATTCCTTGTATCAGAAATACAATGATAAAGAGATTTAAAACCAAAGAAAAGTGAAATGATAAAAGTCACCAGAAATCTCAACCAAAAAAATAGTATTAAAAATCATTATCTTATGACTGTTTTTTGGTTTGTTTTGGTTTTTTTAAGTCTGGGTTGGTAAACCCAGGTAGGTAAAGCATGCATTTTTGTTGTTCAGTTGTTTTCAATCATGTCCAACTCTTCATGACCCCATTCTGGGGTTTTCTCAGCAAAGATACTGCAATGATTTGCAATTTCCTTTTCCAGTTCACTTTACAGATAAGGAAGCTGAGGCAGAGTTAAGTGACTTGCCCAGAGTCACAGAGCTAATAAGTATCTGAGAGCTGATTTAAACTCACAAAGATGAGTCTTCCTGATTCCAGATCTGGCACTCTATCTACTGTGCTACTTATTTGCCTAAAAGCATGGGTTAAACAATGCATAATGAAGCTGTAGGTCCATATGACCCAGTTACCTCTTAACAATGAATTCCTCATGCTAGCCAGTCATCCCACAAATACATGCCATTTGTCATAAGCATAACACATCCTTCTGACTTGGAAAAAAGAGCGGTCATATCCCAGGTCTTTACAATGGTGGCTTCATGGTATGGTCTCTGCCTGTGGAAGCAGCCATTAAGAGTACTGTTTTGGGATCACCCCGAAATATAACCTAAGTGGTATATATCATCTAGTTTCAATTTTCAAGCCATGCATCCAAACCAGGTGGGCTCCTCTGATAAGCCCTTTGCCCATCCCATAATGCTATCTCTGCCCCCGAAAGTCAGGTGAAGAAATCCTTCTGTTAGAACTAAGTCCTTCAGATTCATCAGATCCCCTTCTCTCCAACTCCAAAGATCTTCCCAAGGAGAAACTTATAACGCTGGAAAGCTCCTATAAAAATATCCAAGGACGTGAGAAAGAAAGATAGCTCCTCCTTCACATTCTGACCAATGAGGGGCCAGGGAGTCAGACTGAGCATCTGAGGCCCTCACCTACTTGCCACACCACTGACTGTGGAGAAGACACCTCTTATTACCAAAGAATTTAAAGCCTAGGCAATCAGGGTGATGAGAGCCCCTAGCTATAAGGGTTCAGCCTCAGTCAGAAGAAAAAGTGTCCTGCCACTCACAATTCCTCCACTGTATAGCCTTGCAGATTAGTAGCAAAGAAAATCTAAAGGGGGCAGCAGCAGTGGAGAAATTGGGGATGGCACCAACTATGCTTGTACACCTGCCAGATTCCACCCTCACTACAGAGACTATGAATAAAAATGTGACCATTTGGGGCTCTGTGCCCTGTAAGGCTCCTATAATGAGAAATTCATGAAACCTGAAGAATAGCAAGCTGTCTTCTTCCTAACATAAGGTTCTAACAAAAATAACAGTGAGTCATTGTTTCTCCATGGTGAATGTAATGGGGGGGGGGTATAAGGGGAAGGAGGTGCCACTAAGTCAGGAATCATCGAATTCTGTATCAAGTGCTTCTAAATACACGGTTTGGGGCCAGTTCTTTCTCCCCATTCCTGTGTACCTAGTACAGGGCTGGGCACGTGTACTGGTGTTCAACAACATGGTTTGGTGGGATTTGCATATCTCACAACATTAAATACCATGCATTCTGTTTCAACAGCTAAAAAATAGTATGGTGGATAGGGCACTGAACTTGGGGGGCAGAAGCCTGGGTTCTAGTACTCATTCTCACTCTGAATCTGTAACCCTGGGAACATCATTTCCTCTCTAAGGAAGTAAAAGGAGGGACTTTTGAACAGATGAAATGAATTAAATTCAGCAGGGATGTTTATGAAAGAGCAAGTGCCAGGACATTTTTTGCTTAATTATTTCTACCGGCAGCCAAAATGGTGATCAAAGTAGAAAGACTGTGAAAGAGGAAAATGTAGACGATGCAAAATTGCTAAATGAGGAGATCATACAGGGGGAGATAGTGTTAAGAAGTCTTTTAGGTTCTTGTGATAATAATGTCTAAGGCAGTGATAACCTTCTCTAGAATTGCATGCTCTAGGAGATCCTATTAGAGTAAAATAGGAGAGCATTACTTTTACCTAGAAATGTGCTAAGTCCAATAAGATTAACTCTGAATGAAGTACCTCATTAAACATCCAAGCACTCTACAGGGGGTCCCAAAATTTTACTGCAGTTTTAAGATATTAAAGCTTGAAACTATAGTAAGACTTTTAGGACACTGTGTGTAATATAGGATCCGTAACAAAGCTTTGCCAATAAGTTTCAAACATCATTAAACCTGCAAGAATTACATCTGACTGGAATATCTGATAATGGACCCACTTGTAGTATGCAACAACACTCAACCTCTCTTGATAGCCCATGACTTTTAGTATTCTTCCCTCTACCTAAAAGATCCAAGTACTATATCCACCTGTGGAAAATATACCCACGATTGGTCCTTAAGTAAAATAGAAGAGCTTCCTGCTCCGCTCGTTCCTGTGTGGCACTACCTCCAGAGATGCCTCCCGACACCATCACCTACTTCCCTGTCCGAGGGCGATGCAAGGCCCCCCAGCCGCTCCTGGCTGACCAGGACCAGGAGTGGAAGGAGGACTTAGGGACCATGGAAACATGGATGAAGGGGGACCTCAAGACCAGCTGTCTCTACGACCAGCTCCCCAGATTCACAGATGGAGACCTAACTTTGTACTAGAGCAAAGCCATCCTGAGACACCTAGGGAACAAACACGGGCTCTATGGCAGTGATGATCGGGAAGCTGATCTCTTGGACGCAGCCAACGTTGGGGTGGAGGACCTCAGGCTCAAGTACCTTCTCCTCATCTACCAGAATTATGAGGCAGCCAAGGACCAGTATGCGAAGGACCTGTCCGACCAGCTGAAGCAGAACCAGGGAGGCAAGGCCTCTATTGTGGGGGACAAGATCTCTTTTGTGGATTACAACCTGCTGGACCTGCTGTTGATTCACCACATACTGGCCCCAGGCTGTCTGGACACCTTCCCCTTGTTGTTTGCCTATGTAGCTCGGTTCTCTTCCTGGCACAAGCTCAAGGCCTTCCTGGCCTCACCCCAGCACACTGGTCTCCCCATCAATGGCAAAGTTAAACAGTGAGGGCTTGGGCCTGACCCTTGCCTTGCAATAAAAGCTTTCAACACACGCAAAAAATCAAATAGAAAAAGAAATAAAAAGAGATGTTGGACAAATATATTTTGTTTTTGTTGGTTTTGGGTTTTGTTTTTTCATATTTTTCTTAACAACCTGAGGCACATAGAGAACTTATTACTTTCATGGCTTACAGAAAATTTCAATTATTCTTGCTTCAAAAACAGAAAATTTTAAAAGTATAGATATTGATTCTTTTTGCTTCAATTTCCTAGAGAAGGCTCAACAATATAAAACAATTTGTTACAACAAGGATGTCTAAAGATCTACCCAGAAATTAATTGATGATCTTACCAAACATAGAGGCACGGAGTTCAAGGTTAGTGACCTTCTTGCAAGAGTACGTGTGAAAGGAAAGGGTGTTAAGAAAGATGTGTCACGTAGCAAGAGCAAGGAAGAACAGATGGGCAGCTAAAGCATTATACTGGAATTCATTAAATATTAAAAGACCCAGAGGAAACTCTCCAATGTGTTGAGTAGATCTATGAAGGGCTCATAGAAGGAGATGAACAAGAATTGCTTGTGACAAGAAGGCATGGATACATTGGAAGATGCACAGGTAGAGGCAGAACTTAGTCCAATGAGAACATGAATTCATCAAAGTATTTAATATTTGAAAATATTAATGTTTTATTTAATAGCAATATTAACTGCACATCTTCTAATCTCCCAGTCCCAAAAGTGCCTGACTAATAGTAAGCACTTAATAAATCTTGTTGACGACTTACCATGATATATAATCAGGCACTTACACATTTGCTTCATCATTATAAAGGCCCCACCTATTATACACAACTCTACTCAACTGAAAGGTCAAGGAAGCTTCATAGCATGGAGAACAAGAGGTAGATGGAGTTTCCCTCTGCCCTCTAGGACTGGCCCAGGCCGTCATCAGGGTGGCTACTCCCTGTCCTTACTCCCAGCTCAGAAATATTTCTGAGGACTGCAGAAACTCTGGAACCAGCAGAGAATGGAGTGAGAGGGCATGATGGAGAGAAAGGTGTGCAGCACCAAAAAAAAGTGGTTGAAATCATGCCACCTGGCAATGTAGAACCTTTAAAATTGGCAGGAACCTGAAAATAACTGTTTTGCTGTAACTACATGTCACATCACTGAGAACCTGATTAAAATCCAAAATTATCATGGAGGACCAAGATTTAAAATCCCAGCTCTTCTGCTTACAACCTACGTAAAGTTTAGGAAGTTGCAACCTGTCCCAGTCCCAGTTTCTTCATCGATAGAATGAAGGTGCTGGATAGAAATATCTTTTCTTACAGCTCTAAATCCTGTGACAAGTTGATAAATGGAAAGATTTAAATGGTATAAGGTTTAATATAATGCAACTGAGAAGAGGGAAAATCAAACTGAATACATAGAAAATGATAAAGGACTGAAGGGAATCTTGTGGTCAGAGTGGAC
Source organism: Gymnobelideus leadbeateri (assembly GCA_011680675.1). NCBI lineage: Eukaryota > Metazoa > Chordata > Mammalia > Diprotodontia > Petauridae > Gymnobelideus > Gymnobelideus leadbeateri. Next base: position 512,848 of record WOXC01000454.1, on the reverse strand, counting down.
CACAAAGTAAATGGAAGAACTGAATTCTGCTTCAAGCTCTACTGTTTATTACCTCTGTGACTTTTAGTAAACCATTTAATCTCCCTGATCCTCTGTTTCTTTATCTGTAAAATGAAATGTATAAATCCTATGGTCCTACATGTATCACATTTACCACTATAATTAAAAAACAAGTATAATAGTATCTGTGATAAGAAGAGGCAGAATGACATAATGTTTAGGGAAGCAACCTTGAAGTCAGGTAGAGATGGTTTAGGTCCCACCTCTGACACCTACTGACTGGATGACCCTGTGCTAATCATTTAACCTCTCAGAGTTAACAATAATTTAGATGAAATCTGTTTGAAAATCACTTTTCTGGTCTGAGTCTGTGAGTAAGGAGGATTTCATTTTTCCAGTACTGTTTGAAGAAAGAATATGAAAGGGCCACAGTGGTAGGTTTTGCTCATCTGTACTTACAAGTGTAAGGGCAACTCGCCAAGCACATAAGTGCGAGAGAAAGTGCAGACCTGCATTAGCATGGGGAGTTTTCTCACCCACAAGTTCCCTATGCCAGTGAAATCACAGGTCTGGTCCCCATCCTGTCTCATATCATAGTATGTATGTAAGGGTGTAGAATGTGGAAACCACAGAATGCCGTTCTCAACATCTGTCAGACTAGTTTGGAAATGCTAAAATAACCTTCAAATATGGATATAACCATTCTTTAAAAACACAAATGAACACTGAGACACTGACAATTTTTAATCTTTAGATGAGTGGACCATATACAAAATAGAATGGAAGGTGCTTAAAGTGAAACAGAAGCACCTTAGACTATATGTTAGAAGGACCCCCCTGATTATAAGACTTGTGAATCCACTGTATCACACTTGATGACAAAAGGGGACAGAATTCCCTCCCATGGTTATTTTATTTTATTTTTTTAACATTATTTATGTTGCGTTGTATTTTTTTAATTTATTTTATTAAGCATTTCCCCATTACATTTTTTTTAGATTTTTCTTTTTTGCTTTTTGGAGGGGGAAAGGTAGGGCAATTGGGGTTAAGTGACTTGCCCAAGGTCACACAGCTAGTTTTTTGTTAAGTGTCTGAGGCTGAATTTGAACTCAGGTCCTCCTAATTCCGGGGCTGATGCTCTATTCACGTGCTACCTAGCCGCCCCTCCCATGGTTATTTTAAATAAACAAGCAGATCTGCCTTTCCAGTTGGGTGGTTTAAATACTGTTTTTCTTAGAGGCAGAGAAACGGATTGAATGGACAATTAAGGTCATTTTTGGTCCTATGAGTCTACGAATTCACGAAATACAAATCATTTAGTCTATCACTTAGATTATCTTTAAAATGCAGTAGACATTTAAGATTCAAATTTACAGCATTTGGCAGAGGCCCTGAGAGTTTTGTGTTCCTTTGAAACACACAGAAATGTACAAATGATATGCAGTTATAAATTATCAAGATATCTAGCAAGATATTTACATTTCCTTTCCAAAACAAAAGTCACATTTTCTTCATTTTGGATTATCTCACATCAGTTGAACTCCTATTCCTCTCAACACAAAAGGACACAAGCTAGGCACACATCTGAGTGCAGAGGGGCAAAGGAAGACCCTGTAATCCCGATTTTTTCTTACTCTCCTCTCAAGCAATGCTTAGCTAGAAGAATACAGTCAGGAGCCAGCATGAACTGAACAGGACAGTAACAGTACTGTAAAAAGGGGGAAAGCTAAATCCTCCTTACTCCTAACTTTCAGCCTCTAACTCCACGGGTATTTCCAAACGATTTCTGTCTCATCCTGACCATAAAGTAATGACCCTGGTTTCTATAAACCACACAAAGTAATTAGTCTTCTTTTGGAAGGCCTATGCCCCCACAGGATTCTATTTCCCTATCTAGGGAAAGAATTTAACAAACTCTTTAATACATGCAATAAAACTGTTTCCTCTAAAAAAAGCCATATGTTTGCTTTTCAATTCTCTTATCTTTTACAAAATACATTTAGGGAAATGACTGAGATAGCTTCGTTTACCAGAACAAAGTAAAATTATATTTACTTATTTGTCAAGAGAGACAGAGAAACAGAGCATTTATTAAGCTCTTACTAAGTGCCAGGCTCTGTGCCAAGTTCTAGAAATAATAAATTCAAGCAAACAAGACTCACAACCCTCAAGGAGATGGTGATTCATAGTGTCAAACTGCAGAATGGGGAGACAATGAAATACCCTAAATCCTAGGCCTGAGAGCAATTTGTAGGCACCTAGCCTAGTTTCTCAACTGAGAGCAAGAGGGTTAATTTCCAGTCAATGCCAGGTCCTAATTCCCTTAGGGCAAGGTCCCACAGGTCTGGGAAGCTCTGAAGCGATCATCAACTTCTTTCCTTCTGAATGGGAAAGTCTATTTTTTTTACTCCTTGGACCACCCCCCCCCCCATTCAACACCAAGTCAGGCACTTGCTGAAAACTAAGCAAGCTGTCATCTTGAGTAAGCTCTGTAACATGTTCCCTATTTGTTGAATCTGCACAACTTTGTATTTCAGTATGGTTGTGATTTTCACCTTGTGAGACTGTAAAGACACACACACACACACACACACACACACATATTTTGAGACCTTTTCCTGTATGGCACTGGGGAAGCAAGTGACAAGGACAACGCTTATGCCTCATGAGAAATCCTGGGGGCTGATTGCTCTGGACTGGGGACATTGACAATGCGTTCAAAATGTACCACTATTTGCCAATGACAGCAATTTTTTCATAAGTGTTTGGAGGGGGTGAGTGTAATGCCCAGCTTACTCAGCTGATGCAACCTCTCCATTTGGAAGCTAGTAAGAAGCTTGTCAAAAAGAGGCGAAAATAGCCGTCCTTAAAGAGCCTATCCTAGCATAGGAGACATGTAACTAAATAGATACAAATAAGATACATATGGAGTAGCTAGAAAGTAACCTTTCCAGAGGAAGGCTTCCAAATCTAGTAAGAGTGTGCACCCAAAGTGGCCTCTAGAAAGTAAATGAATGAATGAAGCAATTATTAAATGCTTACAGTCTGCATAGCATTATGATAAGCCCTGGGGATATTAATAGAAAAGATAGACAGTCCTTGTCTCAGCTCACATTCTAATGGGGAAGACAACACGTGGAAGGCTTCATTTTCAAGTCAGATGGAAAGAATCTCATAATTCTTAGGGCACAATAACAAATGTAGGTGGAAATGTCCCTTTATGGTCATTTTCACTGAAAAATCCTATCGGTTTCTGATGTTGAGCCATTTCATAATTCCAAAAGCTTTGGTGGTAAGAATTTTCTTGGTGGCATTTGAGCTCAAGGGAAATAAGAAATTCTAAGAAACGAAGAACAGGGAGAACCTTCCAGACACAGGGGAGAGCCAGCACAAAGGCATCCTTTTATCTCTCCATTTTCTTAGCACTCTGCATCCAGAGCTATCTCCTGATAGCTTTCCTTATCTATATCTGGCCACCGGATCCAGATGGCTCTGGAGGAGAAAGTGAGGCTGGTGACCTTGCACAGCCCTGCCTCACTTAAATCCAATTCACTTGCAAGTCATGGCATCATCTTCCTGATGTCATGGTCCTCCTTGAGAATGAAAGACAACAACAGCAGCAATTTATTGCACTGCTCTCTGCTGCCCATCTATCTAATCACTTTTTCTCAGTGTCTTTGTGGGTTCTTCACCCATGACATGCCCTCTAATGCGGGTGCTCTCTTGTCCTAGGCCCCTCTTCCTTTTTTCCTCTGACTTGGTGATCTCCTCAGCTCCTATGAGTTGAATGATCATTTCTATGCAGATAATCCCCAAATCAATATATCCAGGCCTAATCTCTTCAGTAATGCATCCTCAACTGCTTCTTTGACTCAGATTGACTTTATCATATCAAACTCAAATGTCTAAAACAGAACCCGATATCTTTACTCCTAAATCCTACCTCATCCCAAACTTTCCTATTACTGTTGAGAGTACCACCATCTTTCCAGTCATCCAGGCTCAGAATCTGAGTGCCATCACTCCCATTCAAGTTACATCAGGTTCCTACCATGAGCCAGGCACTCTCCCAGCATCATCTCCAAATCCTGTCATTTCTACTTTCTTATCTCTCACGTGTGTTCCCTTCTCTTGAATTATAAATCCCCCTTATTTTAGGCCCTCATCATCTCTTACCTGCATTGCTAAAATAGCCTTTTAAAAATTATTGATGCATTTTATTTTTACTTCAAATAAATTCCCCCACTCCCTTTCATAAAAAGCCACCTCATATAACAAAGACTTGTTTGAAAGAAAGAAGAGAGAAGAGGAAGAAAAAAATCAACAAAACTCATCAATACAATGAAAAACTGTCAATATACACAATACTCTACACTAGATGGTTCCCCACCAATGCAAAGGAGTAAGGGGTAGGTTCTTCCCATATTTTTTCTTTGGGGATAAGCTTGTTCTTTATCATTTTGAGGCATTCATTTTCTATTGATCTCTGATTCTTCTTTGAATTTATATTGTTGTAGTTATTGTGTATACTGTTTTATTGGTACTGCTTCCCTAACTTTGTATCAGTTCATGTAAGTCTTTCCATGATTCTATGTCATCATTTTTGTTGTTTCTTACAGTGTGGTAATATTTCCATCACCTTCATATACCATAATTGTTTTAGCCATTTTCTAATCAATGGGCATCTCCTGTGTTACTAGTTCTTTGCTATCACAAAAACTGCTGCTACACATACTTTGGTGTATTTACAGATTTCCTTTTTAATCAATGACCTCCTTGGGTTACATTCCTAGCAGTGGAATCTGTAAGTCAAAAGGGCATGGGTACTTTTATTTGTATAATTTCAAAATGCTTTCTAGAACAGTTATATTAATTCACAACTCCACTAACAATTCGTTAGGTGTGCCCATCTTTCTACAACCCCTCCAACAGTGACTACTCTGGTCTTTTGTCATCTTTGTAAATGTTTTGGGTGTTAGGTCAAACTTCAGGATTATTTTGATTTTGTTTCTCTTATTTTTAGCGACTTCACTCTTTCATATGGCCCTACTTCAGTTCATCCTCCACTCAACTAACAAGATGATTTTTTAAAAGAACAAGTCTGACCATGTCACATTCTCCCCCAATCCCCAGCTCCAATGGCTCCCTGTCACTTCCAGGATCAAATATAAAATCCTTTAAATTTCTTCATGATGTAATCTCTTCCTATCTTTCCAGCCTTCTTCTCCCCCCACCCTTGCTCCCATTTTTTCCAGTCTTTTTTAGAGGGGGAAGGCAGGGCAATTGGGATTAAGTGACTTGCCCAAGGTCACACAGCTAGTAAGTGTGTCAAGTGTCTGAGGCCAGATTTGAACTCAGGTCCTCCTGACTCCAGGGCTTGTGCTCTATTCACTGAATCACCTAAGCTGACCTTTTTTTGAGTCAATCAGGGTTAAATGACTTGCCTAGGGTCACACAGCTATTAAGTGTCTGAGGCCAGATTGAACTCAGATCCTCCTAACTTCAGGGTCAGTGCTCTATCCACTATACCACCTACCTGCCCCTCTCTCCAGCCTTCTTACACTTTGTTTCCTTTCCTTTATTCTATGATTCAATCACACTGGCCTACTTGTAGTTAGTTCCTCAAACAGGGCAATTCATCTATCTCTGTGCCCTTTCCCTGGCTGTTCCCCATGTCTGGGAAGCACTGTACCTTAACCTTCACTTTTTAGTTTCCCTGGATTCATTCAGCTGTGATTCAAACCCCAATTTCTAGAAGGTGGAACACGAAACAAAACTTTATTGAGGGCAGGATTTGGACTTCCAGCTCACTCCACTTTCAATCTGCAGTTCTGCTTCCAACTCCTCCTGGCCACCCCTCCCAACCCAACCTGCCAGCTTCCTTTTGTGTGAGGTCCTCCCCCATTAGATTGTAAGCTCCTTGAGGGCAAGGATTGTCTCTTTCTTATTTGTGTCTCTAGCTCTTGGTACAATGATTGGCACAAAGTAAGTGCTTAATAAATGCTTACTATGTAGGATTTAAGCCTTTTCCAGTCCTGTCCCCCTCCCCCAGTGGCTGATAACACCTGTCCCTTTCAGATGGCCTTCATTTTTTCTGTATGCTTCTTTTATGTACCTAGTTACTTACAACTTGTTTTCTCCATTACAATGGAAGCTCTTTGAGAGGAGGGACTGCTTTTATGCTTTCTTTATAATACTCTTAGCACCATATTTGGCACATAATACTTGATGCTTTTTTATTAACCACAATAATTTAAATAAAAATAACCCAAAATGCCCAATAATAATAGCTAACATTTATATAGCACTGTGCTAAATGCATTAAAGTTATTACCTCATTTGATCTTCCCAATGACGCTGGGAGGTAGGCGCAAAAAAAATTCAAATGCCAACCAGTCACTGTCATGGCCAATCTTGGCCCCACAGAAGAACCAAGGAAGCACCTGCTCTATTGGAGTACACAATGAAGGGAGGGTGGCTGCCATATGGCACATACACTGTTGAACATAACTGAGTGATACAGGTCATTTAGTAGAAGACAGTATATCCAGAAATGACTGTGATGTAACAACAGAATGCACTAATAAAACTTAAAAAAAAAAAACAAACCAATAGCAGAGAACGTATGTATGCATTGGGAGCCTGCTCAAATAAAATATTTCTCAGAAATAATATAATTTATTATTATATAATATATAAGCCATGGCAAAGTCACACAACAAGAATACTTAGCTGTTCAATTGCTGTGATTTGGAAGAAAAATGGCTCTGATGACCATGTAAAGTTAGAGCTGTGATGAACCTTAAACATCATCTAATTCAATGATCTCATTTTAAACGTGATCAGATGAAAGCTCAAAGGGGCTGAGGAATTATTTGATGAATACAAATCATATTTATTTTAAGTGTCCTTTCTTTTCTTTCTCTGCCTATCCTCTCTAATGATAGTAGAGAAAATGGAAAATTTCAAAATCTTTAGTCTGAGATTTCAGTTACAGCCTAGCTCTACTCTGCTTGATAAATGTTTAGAAAAAGGAAGCATCTCTGCATAAAGAACAGTAACCAATAGGTTACCTTGAAGAACACATTAATGCCTAGGAATAAAGTCCTTCATTAGTTCCATAGGCCAAACAGTGAGGGAGTCAAATTCATCACCCAAATAAATATCAATTCCATGAATTTTCCTGCATTTTCAGCAGCCACAAGAAGCTATGCATGAAGCACACCAAGGTGATGTATATATAGGCATAATGGAGAACAAAGTAATTACTCAGTGAATTTGATCAATATAGAAAACTAATATGTATCATTCCCTTTATTTCTTCAATAACAAATTTATGGGCCTGAATTATTTAAAGAATTGCATTAACTCTCCTCTTGATTTTACATATATAGCTATAGTAAGAGACCAAGGCTATACACAATAACTCATTACATAATAAATGCAATTTATTTAGTCCTGACCTCTCCAGATTACTATAGATCAAATTCCCTATAAAACTGCGTTTCCTACTTTCCTTCGGCTATTGTGAAAAATCAATTAGGGGCCCAAGATTTTCTATCCTACACATCAAGTATAGTGTCTAACCAGCTAACCAGAAAATATGGGGGAATTTTTGTTATTTAGAGGCTAAGAAGTATACATTCTGAAAGAAAGCTCTGAGAATGACTAGGCTTACACCTGGACAGAACCAAGCCAACGAAACCCTTTGGTGCCTATGGTTCAGTTAACCAAGCAAATCTCTCCAGTGGCAAAAACACCAAGGAACCAGAAATAAGGCAGTCTTAGCTCATTACTGAAATAGGAGCCACTTTTAAGTCAGAAAAACATTGGCCCCCTGTCTATATGTCAACTTCAATTATCAGAATACTTCCAAAAACCTGACTGTTTAACACTAAGAAAAAAACAATCATAAATTAAGTCAATTGTCCATGACAACAAGGTAAATATCTACAGAACTAAAAATCTAGGTCTAGATTACTGTAAACAAATCTCTAAGAATTACTGTACATTTTCTCTTATAAAGAAAAATTTAACTATTTCTAATATTAATTATTAAATTAACTATGTAATAATAATAGCTAGTATTTACATGGTACTTTCAGGCTTCAAGGAATAATCTCATTTGATTCTCACGATAACCCTGGGAGGTGGGTGTTATTCCCATTTTGCAAATGAAGAAACTGAGAGACAGAGAGTTTAAGTGACTTACCCAGGGTCACACAGCTAGCAAATGTCTGAGTCCAGTTACAAACTTAGATTTAAAGAACCACTACCTGTTAGTAAGGAGAAGTCCCAAGTTTTAGGAAAAATTGCAGTTGTAATTGAATTATAACTATAATTGTAAATAACAAATAATATTTATGCAGATGGTTTCAACATTTTAAAACAGGAAATAAATTACCCTACAACAGAAAATTTCCTTAAATTGTGTAATTATCCTACTAAAATGTGAATACAGAAGAAAAGTTTAAAAGCAAAATTAGAATATTTCTTAAATTATCAAAGACATGCTTAATCTTTTTTAAAGAGAGTCTTATTAGGTTTTTCAACACAGAGGAGCAAAGTATTGTTTTTAGCTTCTTTGTCAAAAGGCTTATCGGGTACTTAGAAATTGAAGAGATTTGGAGCTAAAAAAATACCTTAACACAGGAATTTAGAATAAGGAAGATCTGGATTCCAATACTGCTTCATCCACTTACCAGCTATAAGATTCTGGGGAAATTACTCAATATTTCTGAGAGTCAGTTTCTTCATCTGTAAAATGGAGATGATAATCTTTGTATCGCCTCCTCTGAGGGTAGCTATGAGGATAACATGAGATAATGTAGATAAAGCACTTGGAAAAAGAGGACATGGGACTGACCCATTGTCACAAAGCTAATTGGTGGCAGAAGAGGGACAAAAGCACATTACTTAATTTCTACTCCAGTGTTCTTTCCATCACTTTTTGTGCATTAAAACATTTCTCCAAAAGGTATGTTTTTATTCAACGCACAGTACCATATGCATAATTTTCTGTGATGACATTAATGACCTCAGATATATACCCATGCAAAGAGTACATTAATAAAGGGTACACAGAGACATAAATACCCTGTCACCAGCACCAGTGAGATGGAACTCATTACTTTACTAAAGTAATAGGTTAAACCTTGTCCAAAAGAGGAATAAATTAGATAATCCCTCTCTAGGATATTTCCAGCTATATATCTCATGATCATCTCAGCATGTCCAACACAGAAGTCACTATCTTTCCGCCCAATTACACCTCTCTTCCTAAGTTTGCCATTTCTGTGGAAGGCATCTGCTGTTCTATCATTCTATCACTCCTGCCACCTTATACAACCTCACCAAGATCTCCAATCCTACCATCTCTTAAGTATTCTCCTAGGTTATCACCTGTGTTCTAACTATATTTTCCTCCCTTCCCAATCTTGACCATCCAGTAAACCAGTTCAAATTATATTATCCCCTATACTCAAATCCCTTTGTCCCTTTGTCCTATCCATATGCACACCTTGGCAAACCACAACCCTGAGATCAATCCTTCCATCTACCTTTTTACTACTTCAGTACTGCTTAATGAATCTGGAGGAAACTATACAACTGAGGCCATGTCCACTACAAGATTATATTACCTCATCTCAATTGGGTCCCCACCACAGCAAGGCAATTCTTTTACTTCCTATGCAACTCTTCAGCTTCTTGTCTACTGTGCAGAGTACTCCTATAGAAACATCTGACTCGACCAATTCTGTCTCAGAGCTCAAAAGTTTGGTGATGAGGGGTGGCTAGGTGGCACAGTGAATAGAACACCAGCCCTGGAGTCAGGAGGACCTGAGTACAAATCCGGCCTCAGACTCTTGACACACTTACTAGCCGTGTGACTTTGGGCAAGTCACTTAACTCCAATTGCCCTCCAAAAAAAAGCAAAAAAAAGTTTGGTGATGGGGTGTTTTGGCCTTGTAATTTGTGGCAAGGAGAAGCAGGAATATCTTCCATTTTGCAAACTTTACAAGAGGAAGAATAAAGAGCAAGGTCAAAGATATATGTTTGATCTTTGGATGCCAGTATAGCACATTCTCTGAGGTGACTATCCAAAATCTCACTATTACTGACTAGTTGGGTCCCCAGAGTAAGACTACTACATTCCCTCTAGGATTCTAGAATTAACCCTGAGGGGCTTCGAAGCTATCTTTCTAATGTTATATAGGTCAAAAGCCCCCACCAGTGTGTTTCCTTCTGTGATTACAGTTGATATCCATTAATCAGTCAGTCTAAAATAGCTTTTAGAAATGGGTGTTTTCTAATGTGATACAGTAAAAATAGTTGGTGCAGTATACCCCCAAAAAGTCTATGTCATACTCTCCCACAAATACTTAGAGAGTCCAGGGAAAAGTGAATTTAGTCTTAAAGATCACATATGACAAAGGGGTAATTCAGTTCCTGGAAGTCATTTTGCTAAAGTCCTCAAGATGCCCCCCTTGGGCATGGTGTAGTTTTTCTTGGGGACTGTTTGTATAGCATTGAATCTGTATCCCATTTTCACTTCTCTCCATGTTCCACTCCTAACTTTCCAGACTTTTCAATGCCCTTACCAGCAGCCTTCTCACCCCTTCTGGCTCTGCTTACAGTCCCATACTCAGCTCAGGACCACCATTTCATGAAGTGCACAGGCCACCAAAGCTCACTTCTCCAACTCTTCCACCTCTTCCACTATAATTTTGTCCCCACTCAGGGATCCTTCTCCTTCCCCTTTTCAGCTTCCTTTTATATGCTGTCTTTAGAATACAAGCTCCTTGAGAGATGTCTACATTCAGAGAAAGAACTAGAAAAAACAGAGTTTGAATGTAGATTGAAGCAAATTGCCTGCTGTCTCTCTTTTTCTTGTTTGGTTTTATTTCCTCTTTCCCATTGTTCATTCTATCTGTTACAATCCTTCTTTATAATCTGACTAATGCCTAATGTGGAAGCATTTGCAGATCCTATACTTGATTGCATGGGAGCGGGGAAAGAAAAGAAGGGGGAGAAAATCTGAAACTCAAGGGATTGTGGAACTGAATCTTGTAAACTGAAAGTAAACACACAAATTAATAAAGACCAAAAAAAGCTTTCAGTGAGAGCTAAAGTTCCCAGAATAGGGTAGACATGGATTTTATTTGGATTTCCCATAAGCAAGAGCATTTTATCCATATATCCTGACCAAATGCAAGTTCTCCACAAATAAGAAAATATAAAAGTGCAAGGGTCAGGTATTGATGAAGTAAATTAATCAAGTTGACTCACCCAATTTAAAGTAAGTAATAAGATGTCTATTCTTTAATGAGGTAGCAATAAGTCTCAGCTAACCAATCAATCAAAGACTTGAAAGTCTGTGTGAAAACTTTATTGTACGAAAAGATTTTTCTACGTGAAAAAAGTCCTGAAAAAATGAGCTAGTATTAAATTGACTGGAAGACCATTCAGATGGGCTGAGGAAACTTCAGCATGCCCCGTGGGTCTTCTATAAAATTGGAAACCAGTACAAAATAAGGTGATAGGGATTTGAAGTCCAGAGAGATTGTGAGGGTCTGGTAGTAAGAGGGAGGAGTGAGGACATTCAGAATTTGGCCAGGAAGAACCAGTAGTGGCCCAAGGGCAACCATCAAAAGCAAAAGAAAAAAACAGGACTAATCTGTGGCAAAAAAGGGAGATGGTGAGGAAGATTATCAACCCTACAGACATCTCAGAGCAGAAAACTCAGACTGATACCACCAGTTGTATTATCTTCCTTAAGCTCTGAGGCAAATTCTCTGAAATGTCTGCTCTTTCCCCAACTTCCCGTCCCAATGCCTCTCTATAAACAAACATGGCAATACTGTATCTCTACGCAAGCATTTCCATTAACCTGAATTTTGCCTCAACCATGGAGAAGTCAGGATTAAAAGAGACAGAAACTGATTCCGGCTTTGTTGATACTGTCTGGAAGATGCTGTGTTTCATTCATTCTTTCATGTCTCAGTTGCTTAATTTAAATATCTTTGTGCCAATTCACTGATTCCCTCCCCCTGCCCATACTGGCAAAAAAATCTTGTTTTAATTTTTTGTCTCTTTCACATTTTGTTTTGCCTCCAATGGGATTTTCTCAGAGACACTACAGACATAAACTGAGGATCTTTTTGGTACAGGAACCATTCTCTGCCACTCAATCCCCCACCCTCAAGAAAATAATCATGGGAAGCTGGAATTTGCCCAATGTCAGATACGTGAGTAAGTGACAGAATCAGGAAAGGGAAGCAGACTGATAAAGAGTCTTGGAGGAATAGCTCTTGGATTTGTGCAAGGTCCATAGGCCACACAGGCTCAAGTTACAAGGCAAGGATGGGGATGATAGCTCAACATATTAGTACAGTGGGGATGAGATTCCAAGCAAAGCATGTATCACATTTTTCAATTCCACTATTCAGCACAGAGGTGAAAAGCTCTGTAACTTTGTGGTATGAGAAGATTCTTTGTTATAGAGAAGGGGAGAAGAAGAAGAGAAAGCCACCTGAGGAAGCCAACATGGTCCGAATGCAACAAATATGTAGGAGTATGTATGACAGAGAAGCCTGTGCTGCACTTAGCCCTCATTGGCCTTGCGGCACATTTACGTGGTCACAGCTACCAAAGTAGAGACAACTACTAACTGATGAAGATAAGGAGTGCCTTGGCAAAGGACTTAAGTTTCCCTGGCCTAGTATCATCTTCTCATATGTGGGCCACAGACACAGATCGAGCCACGCTGCAAATATGGAATCAAAGGCAGAAGTCTACAGAGGTTCAGATGAGATATGGAAGAGTAGATAAAACTAGTCTTCTAGGAAAAATCAGGAGAAAGAGAGTAGAAACCATAATGGCTTGATACAAGAACACTATCGTTGATTTTTGTTTGTTTGTTTGTTTTGCTTTTTGGAGGGCAGTTGGGGTTAAGTGACTTGCCCAAGGTCACACAGCTAGTTTTTGTGTTAAGTGTCTGAGGCTGGATTTGAACTCAGGTCCTCCTGACTCCAGGGCAGGTGCTTTATTCACTGTGCCACCTAGCTGCCCCAGAACACTATCACTGAAACACAGTTAGGGAAACAGACCTATTTTTTTTTTTTTTTGCTATTATTGTGGCCTAGAAGGGAACACAATTGATGCCTTAACCCAAGAGAAAAATCCAGATCTGGTCAGAGAAGGACTAACTTCTGAGTATTGGAAAAAGAAGGCAGGATCAGAGGAGGAAGTCACCTCATACCCCAAGAGTAGTGAAAATCACCCCATCATCAATTTCTTATGAGGCTATTCCATTTGAACTCTTAGGACCCTTTACAGAAATCAAAATGAAAACTGAGGATATGGACTGCACTTCTTTTCTGGAGAGTGGACCCCAAATGTCTATTAAGTTCCAAAAATAATATAAGAAAAATTTGAGGAAAATACCTTTATATTCTATGAAAGGACCTAGATTTGGAGGACTGTGAGAAAGACTACCCATATTTGGGACATATCAAGATTAGCTTTAAATCTCCCAAGAGGGGCAGCTAGGTGGAGCAGTGAATAGAGCTCCAGCTCTGGAGTCAGGAGGACCTGAGGTCAAATCCAACCTCAGACACTTGACACTTACTAGCTGTGTGACTGTGGGCAAGTCATTTAACCCCAACTGCCACATACACACACACAGTTTCCCAAGAAAGGAAGCTTTCTAATCTTTCTTGAGGCAGCTAGGTGGCACAGTGGAGAGCACACTGGGACTAGAAGCAGGAAGACCTGAGTTCAAATCCAGTCCAAAGCTTACTAGCTGCATGACCCTGGGCAAATCATTCAATCTCCATCTGCCTCAGTTTACCCAACTATAAAATATGGATAATAGCAGTACCTATCTCACAGGGTTGTTGTGAGGATCAAATGAGATAATATTTGGAAAAGGCCTAGCACAGTGCCTGGCACACAGTAGGTGTTATGTAAATACTTATTCCCTTCTCTTCCCATGAAAGTTATTAGTGTTAACAGGAAGGGAAACTCCATGATTTTAGTATATTTAGATCTATCACTTTTTGCTCAAGTATCAGTACTCAATGGAACCAATTCTAGACTATTCTAAATACTAGCAAGGGGTTGCAACCAATAAAATGAACCAAATATACACATATTTAACAATAAACTCAGTCTATACAGAAGCCTTCAGGGAACTAGAAACAAGTAGTAACAATGAACATCATGTGAACAATGAGTCTTCAAATTTACAAGTGGATCCTAAGCTATTTGACTTTGATGACTCCCAAGTCCCAGAAGGAGCAGATGAGGCAGAAGCTCAGCAGAAGGATAAGCATGTTCTCCCTTCATTAGTGGGATATGAGAGGTGCCCAGGAGCAACCTACAAAGTCAAACTTATTGACTCCTGATTGTTCTGAGAACAACCTAGAAAGATTCTTTTCTCTATAATGTCAGATCAGAAAGCATCTGATGGAAATGCTTGTCAATGAGCATCTTCATAGAGTCTAATAGCACTTAAATATCATCTACAGTTAGGGTTCAAAAGAAGAATGGAAAGAAAGGAATAGGTGTAGACTACTGAACTTCAAACACAAGAACTTCAGTGGGTTGGTAAACTGTACCAATGAGTTAAGATATCCCTGATTGTCTGCTAGGCAGCCAGTGGTTCTCATTCTTGGATTTACACAGAGGATACCAACACATTCCTATTGCCAAAGAGGACAAAGAGAAGATGACTTTCACTTGCTTGGCAGGATCTTGCCAATTCGAGCATATGCCTCAAGGCATCTCATAGGCACTTTCCAACAGCTGGTGGAGAAAACCATTGAAGACATGTATTATCTGGAAAAGCTGGTGTAGCTGGATGACCTCACTATCCTTGGAAAAACAATGGAAGAGCACTAATGGAGACCAATTAAAATATTAGATCAGATAGGGAAAGCTGTTCTGAAGCTGTCAATTAACATGTGAGAGTTTTGTAGAACTTCTTTTAAGTTTATGGGTCACATAGGATCTCAACAAAGTGCCTGAGCACTGATCCAGAAAAGATAGAGGCAGTCTTGAATTGGCCAAATCCACAGAAGAGAAAAGGACTAGGATATGGTGGTTATTATCACAAATTTGCTAAGAACTATGCTGCTATCGCTACACCATTGAATGATCTCATTTATTCATATATGTTTAAAGAAACCCAAAAACAAAAGAACAAGAAATATCATATTTCTCTGAAATTCATAAAGCCATCAGAAGATCAAAGACAGCAGTATTTCTTACATCACAATAGTATTCCATTACATTTATAGAGCATAATTTGTGCACAAGACCTTTATCTCTTGGCTGAAAGATACCTACTGAGTTCAGCTTAGAAGAGTCCTAACAAATCAAAGAAAAAGGTAAAGGTGCTATATGTACAAACATATATTTGTAGCATCTCTTTTTGTGATGGCAAGGAATTGGAAACCAAGGGGATGTCGATCAGTTCAGGAATGGCTGAGCACATTACAGTATATGAACACAATAGAATACTATAGTGCAGTGCAAGGGACAATTTCAAAGAAACATAGGAAGGTTTGTATGAAACTGAGTGAAATGAGCAAAATCAGGAGAACAATTTATGCAACAGCAACAACATGGTAAAAATGAACAATTCTGAAAGTCTACAGTACTCTGATCAACATGACAGTCAACCATGACTCCAAAGGACCAACAATGAAGAGTATCGCCAACCTCGTGACAGAGAGGATGTGAGCCAAATGTGCAGAATAAGATGCATTTTTGGATGTGGCCAGTGCAAGAAGCTGGTTTGCTTGACTATGTCTATTCGTTACAAGGGTTTGACTTTTTTTTTTTTTATTCATAAGATGGTGGGAGGAAGAGACAGAGAGAAAATAGATGCTTAAAATTTATCTATTGGAAAATATCTTGGGAAATATATATCAATAGGGGTGGCTAGGTGGCGCAGTGAGTAATAGCACCGGCCTCAGAGTTGGGATGACCCGGGATCGAAACCAGCCTCAGAAAATGATCACCCACACATAAATCATGACTAGCCGTGTAACCTTGAGCAAGTTACTTAACCCCAATTACTTTAATATACATATATATATATCAATAGATAATTGAAAAAATTAATCTAAAAAAAGGAATATTCGTAGAAAAAAATGATGACACGATGTCGTGATGTGGGTGTCCTTTCCCTTTTTTGTCACAGGCTCCTTTGGCAGTTCATCAATCCTTCTCAGAATAATGTTTTTAAATGTACAAAATAAAATTGTATTGAAATACAATTACTTATCAATATTTTAAAGTTCATGCCACCCCTACCTCCAGGTTAAGGACACTATGTTGTTATTAATATGTCGTCAAGACTTCCAAGAAAGTAAATGAGAAACTTTGGTGTTCAAGGTACACATGTTATCAGAGTAATAGTAGCTGTCCAAGACAAAGTTGTTGAGATACCAGACAGCTTACCTGCTTGGAGAACAGCCTTAGCAAGCAGGAGGGTGCCCATAAAGACAATTCATTACAACCACTTATTGTTCATTGGAGAGTTAGATGAACTTTCTGATGAGCAAGTAGAGAGAAGTAGTGGATACAACCTCAGTGAGTTAACTCTGAGAAAAAGAGACCTTCCACCAATTAAACTGTCTGAATCAGATACTGGCTTTGAAGGACATTTCCAGTGGAGGAAATGTTGCATTCCATTAACAAGTGCCCAGATCTGAGGGGAATCCAATTCATACACAGGGAGGAGACTGAACCCAGAAGCAATTTCTTTCTTGCCTAGAACTCCAGCTATTGAGACTCTTAAGGTGTAATAGAGCCTACAGAGCATAGAAATATTGGCCCTTCAAACAAATTCAAATCGAGGGAAGCATGCCTATAGTTAGGGGCAGCTAAGTGTTATATCAGAGTACCAGGCCTAGAGTCAGGAAGACCTGAGTTCAAGTCTAGCCTCAGACATTAGCTGTGTGACCCTGGGAAAGTCACTTAACTGTTTTTGCCTCAGTTTCCTCATCTGTAATATGAGGTGGAGAAGGAAATGGCAAACCACTTCAGTATTTTTTGCCAAGAACTCCCCCCAAAAAAGGGGGTCACAAAGAGTTGGATACAACTGAAAGCAACTAAACAACAACAAAGCCTATAGTTAGGATAATGATGATGATAACCCATGCCATCAACCAGTTCAAGTACAGGGCCAAGGAGATTCTCAGATTACAAAAGAGTTCAGGGATGGGGAACCTGTGTCCTTGAGGCCACATGTGGCCTTCTAGGTCCTCAACTGTGGCCCTTTGACTGAATCCAAACATGATGTTCCATTTAGGAGTTGAACCAAAAGAAGTAGTTTCTAAAGTCTGCCTTGCATGAAATTGCGGGCTTATTGATATACATAAGAATTACTACATTCTTATGTTTATGTTTTCTTATTTTATGATTATGTTTATTTGCTTATACACTTCTGTTATGTTTGTAGTATAGCAACATCTGTCTCAGTTATTCACAATTTTGCTCATTGTTTATTTGCATATATGCTAATGATTATACTCATATTTGCTTTTTACAAGCCTATTGATTTTTTATAGTTATCTAGCTTTGTTTTTTCCTGTTTATTATCAGTTGCTTGTGTACTATAAATATATGTGTAGTCTTAGGACATGCATATCTTGTCCTGAAGGAAATTTATACCTTTTAGCACCGAAGCACCCTCCTAAATAATGCCCTATAAGAGCTATTTCATGCATAGTTAAGGTAATTTGCTTTAAATACTATGGGGATGATTACCTGATAATATCTGGGTTAATCCCCTTGTTATTTCAAAATGTTGTGCTTGTGCTAAATATACCCTGGCTGATTTTTGCAAGGAACTTTAAAATTTCTAGACCTAGGGAAGAATGAAACCCTTTGGTTCTTGGGTTGCTAGAAGCACTGACGTAGGAAACTTTAGACTGGCCAAATAGGCCAATTCACTAACTTGGTGACTTTTTTTAAAAATTAGCTTTAGGAATTTAGGGAAAGAAAAATGGGAAGATCTTCCATCTGATATGCCACGCAAAAGAGAATGTGGGGCAGGGCTGAGCATACACATCTGATCCCTGTATGCCAGCTTCCTTGCTCTTCTTCCTCTGGAACTTTGGTGGGTTTCTCTTGTAATATGGCATTAGCTAAAACTGACGGGATGATCACTCCCCACTCTACTTCCTGCTCAGTTTGGAGAGAAGACGCAGAAGGAGAAACAGATCGAGGTTTGTCCTTCTTGGATGCTAGTCAAAAGCAAATATGCTTACTAAAAATGCTTACTTCTTGACTGTACCTCCTTTTGCATTCTATATATGTCTACATATCTGTCAAATACAAAAAAAATCAGATTGAAACCTATATCCTTGTTTATGTGATTAATATCAATGTGGATATTAGTCTGGAAAGAGGTTTTGATTCTGTAAGGCAGGAATTCTTAACCCAGGGGAGATGGAGTATGTGGATACATATTGAGGGAAGGGGCTATGATCTTAGATGAGAAAAAGTTACATCTTTATTTTCACTAATTCTAACTGAAACTTAACACTTCCTTAAATTAGGAATTTTTCAAAACTAAAAAATCTTATTTTTTTTATTAAAACAATTTTTTTAACATTCACTTTTATAAGATTTTGAGTTCCAAATTTTTTCCCTCTGTCCTTCCACCCCCTCCCCCAAGGTGGCAAGCAATCTGATATATCCTATACATGTACAATCATATTCAACATATTTCCACAGTAGTCATGTTGTGAAAGAAGATCAGAACAAAAGGGAAAAACCATAAGAAAGAAAAAAGAGGGAAAATAGAACGCTTTGATCAGCATTTAGATTCCATAGTTCTTTCTCTGGATGTGGATAGCATTTTCCATCATGAGTGTTTTAAAATTGTCTTAGATTGTTGTATTCTGGGCTAAGGGCTAAGTCTGTCAAAATTGGTCACTGCACAATGTTGCTGTGACTATGAACAATGTTCTCCTGGTTCTGCTCACTTCACTAAGTATCAGTTCATGTAAGTCTTTCCAGGTTTTTCTGAAATCTGCCAACTCATCATTTCTTATAGCACAATAGTATTTCTTTACATTCGTATACTACAACTTATTCAACCATTCCCCAACTGAGGGGCATTTCCTCAATTTCTAATCATTTTCTACTACAAAAAGAACTATTATAAATATTTGTGTACATGTGGGTCCTTTTCCATTTTTTGTCATCTCTTTGGGACACAGACCTACTACTGGTATTGCTGGATCAAAGGGTATGCATAGTTTTATAGCCTTTTAGGCCTAGTTCCAAATTGGTCTCCATAATGGTAAAAACCTCATTCTGAAAACTAGCCATGTGACCTTGGGCAAGTCACTTAACCCCAATTGCCCTCCAAAAAGGGAAAAAAAAACCTCATTCTGAGAAGGAAGGTTGTGACTTCACCAGGCTGCAAAAGGGGGTCCTAACACAAAATGGTGTTTAAAAACTCCTACTTTAAGGGGACAAGAGGCATTATCCTCTTTCTGTAAGGGATGAGGCACCATGGGATAGACCTGGATTATATTTGGATTTCCAAATTAATGCTCAGGTGGTGAGGCCACCTCTCACTGTCTTACTAGGTTTCCAGATCAAGATACCTTGGTCCTATCCTCAGTCATCGAAGGGAGATCAAGACAAACACTGCTTGCTATCATATTAGGCTTCTAGACTGGGTGGAAAGAATACCATGGCCAGGCTCTGTTCATGGCTGGTGAGAGATAGGGCAGGATAAACCAATTGACAAAATATTTTCACCCTCCTCACTAGACTTCTGAATAGTGGACACTACATCCTACCTCCTCACTAGGTTTACAGATGCCTTAAGGACAATAGCACCACCAAGTGTGCCCCAAATTGTGCCTAGACAGAATGTGCTAAGAATAATAGTTTTTTGATAGTCAATAATTTAACTTGATTGTTAGTACCCTAAAGAGCTCACATTGAGAAAAACCTCAAAGATTTGTTGATTTAACAGAAACCTTACATTTCTATATGATGAACATTATAAAAAAAAAGAATTGGAAGATTGGAAAAGTTGACAAAAAAAGAAAATGACAAATGCTAGAAGGACTACAGGAAAACAGGTACACTAAAGCACATGTGGTGGAATTGTAAACTGGTCCAACCATTCTGGAAAGCAGTTTAGCACTGTGCCCTCAAACTTATTAAACTGAGTAATCCTTTGACCCAAGGATACTAGGATTGGTTCTATGCTCCAAAGAGCATGTGTACAAAAATATTTATAGGAATTATTTTTGCAGTAACAAAGAACAGGAAACTGAGAGAATGTCCATCAATGGGATGTGATAGAGTATTATCTAAGTGGCACATTGAACAGAGTGTAAGACTAGAGGCAGAAAGACCTGAGTTCAAATCTGTCCTCAGATACTTACTAGGGTGTCACTCTGACCATGTCAGTTAACTTTTATTTCCTCATCTGTAAAATGGGGATAATAGGAGTATTTACATCCTAGAGTTGTTATGAGGATAAAATGAGATAACATTTTAAAAAGTGTTTTGCAAACCTTAAAGCGCCATATAAATACTAGCTACTATTTAAACACTATATAAATGCTAGCTATTATATATGTAATATACAATATAACAATCTTATCATAAAGACAAACAACGAAATATTTTAGAACTCTGATTAATGCAATGCCCAAGAGTAATCATGAAGAAACATGCTTCCCCCTTCCTGATAGAGAGGTGAGGGACTCAGTACAGAGTGACACATTACTTTTTTTTTTTGGACATGTTCAACAGGAGGAATTTGTATTGCTTGACTATACATATTTGTTTGCTTGTTTGTTTAATGGGAATTTTGTTGTTCTTTCTTTTTCATTGAGGATTTAAGGGAAGGTTTGGGAGGGAAAACACACAGATTTTCCTTGCTGAAATTTAATGTTAAAAAATAAGATGAAACAAAGATAAGGATAAAAAGAGTTGGTAGCAATGGACACGGTAGGCACTAAATAACATTTTAAAAATGAAATACTACATTTTAACAGAAAGGAAAAAACTCTCTGTCTCTCTCTCTCTCTCTGTCTCTCTCTCTCTCTGTCTCTCTCTCTCTCTGTCTCTCTCTCTCTGTCTCTCTCTCTGTCTCTGTCTCTCTCTCTGTCTCTCTGTCTCTCTGTCTCTCCCTCCCTCTCTCTCCCTCTCTCTCTCTCTCTCTCTCTCTCTCTCTCTCTCTCTCTCTCTCTCTCTGTCTCTCTCTCTGTCTCTCTCTCTCTGTCTCTCTCTCTTGTCTCTCTCTTGTCTCTGTCTCTCTCTCTGTCTCTCTGTCTCTCTGTCTCTCTCTCTCTCTCTCTCTCTCTCTGTCTCTCTCTCTGTCTCTCTCTCTCTGTCTCTCTCTCTCTGTCTCTCTCTCTGTCTCTGTCTCTCTCTCTGTCTCTCTCTCTCTCTCTCTCCCTCCCTCTCTCTCTCTCTCTCTCTCTCTCTCTCTCTCTCTCTCTGTCTCTCTCTCTGTCTGTCTCTGTCTCTCTCTCTGTGTCTCTCTCTCTCTCTCTCTCTCTCAGTCCTTCCTGAATCAGCAGTCTAGGCATAGTCACACTATCAAATGGTGGATCTAATATCAGAATGTATAATAAACAATAGTAATGAGAAATATATAGCATATAGTTAAGAAGGTTTGATACTCAATTATTTAAATGAGATATATAGAAATGGATAAGTGATGAACAAGCAGAAATGCAAACAACAGGGGTGTCTAGGTGACGCACTGAATATAGCACCAGCCCTGGAGTCAGAAGGGTCTGAGTTCAAATCCAGCCTCAGACACTTAATATTTACTAGCTGTGTGGCCTTGGGTAAGTCACTTAACCCCAATTGCCCCTCCAAAAAGAAATGCAAACAACAATTTAAAAGAATGATCAAAATAAAATATAATAAGAGAAATGAAAAACAAAACAACTCTGAGGTTTCATCTAACATCCAGAAAGTTGGCAAAGATGACCAAAAAAAATCAGAAGGGGTCCAGCATGGGAGAGGTTGTAGAAAGATTGACACATAAGGCATTGTTGGTGGAGATGTGAATCAATACAACCATTCTGGAAAGCAATTTGAATGATAAAAATAAAGTGGCTGGGGACCACTAGGTGGCAGTGAATAGAGCACTTGCCCTGGAGTCAGGATGACTTGAGTTCACATCTCACCTCAGACTCTTAACATTTACTAGCTGTGTGGCCTTGGGCCAATCACTTAACCCCAATTGCCCTGCCTTCCCCCCTCCAAAAAAAGCAAAAATAAGCAAATAAGCAAGTAAATAAAGTGGCTAAAATGCCCATGCTCTTTGACTCAGTGATTTTACTCTTAGTAATAGAGGTCATTGATAAAAAGAAAGTTTGAAAATATATTAAAATATTTATAGTAGCATTATTTTTTGGTAGCAAAGAACTAGAAGCAAATAGATACCTATAGATTGGGGGACAACTAAATACATTATGTTACGTTAATTTAATAGAATGTTAGAATATTGTAAGAAACAACAACATAGGATGAATACTGATAATCATTAAATATCATATTTTGGCCAAAGTCTGAATTAATCAAACTGCTTTCCCTTGCTTTGAAAATACTTTTCCTGTGTCAGCAACTTCAGAGACTAGATAAGGCTGGAGGAGATTGCCCTTATCTTAGGACACATGGGAGGAAAACAGACATCCTGAGATACAAATAGAACCTGTTCCATTTGTTGTCAATTTGCATTTACAACCAAGAAACTTCTTTTTCACATATAGATGAGAAATGGAGATCATAAATTTATGTGGCATGGTCATCCTGAATTGGGATGGTTCTAAAATGTATATAAGTCTTCTGATTCATCAGTTCATCAGTCAGGACTCAGCTCTTGACTCCTTGTACAGGTATGCTAGCTCTGGGGAATTAAAAATGCTGTAATTACATTACTATTTGTTTGTCTCCTTTAACCAAACTTTTTAAAAGGTGGACAATACATAGAATCATGGAAAGACTTATATGATCTGATGCAAAAGGAAGCAAGCTGTGCCAATAAAAGAACATCCATGACAATACTACAATGAAAATGGGGGAGGGGGGAATCCTATAAAATAATTTTTAAAAGAATGTTGCAAAATTACAAAGAACAAGCTTGATCCCAAAGAAGAGAGATGAGAAGACTCCTTCCCTATTCCTTTGTAGAATTGATATTGCCAGACTTTTTCATAGTATTAATCAGTTAGGTTGATTTTTCACATCTTATTTTTTTTTAATTCTTTGTTATAAAGGATGGCTTTCTATGAAGATATAGAAAAAAGATGACAGGAAATTTAGATGAAGTAAAACCAAAAGAGATCATTAAAATTTTCTCTCTCTTTTTTTTTGGAGGGGGGAAGGCAGGGCAATGGGTGACTTGCCCAAGGCCACACGGTTAGTAAGTGTTAAGTGTCTGAGGCCAGATTTAAATTCAGGTCCTCCTCAGGTGCTCTATTCACTGTGCCACCTAGCCACCTAAAATGTTCTTAAAAGAGTATAAAAATGGATCACAGAAATGTCATTTACACCAACCAAAATAATGTTTTCCAGAAGTTAAATCAATGTAAAATAATTGCTACAACAAGAAAACAAAAGAGCCCAGAAAGCCAGCAAGTATTTGACTTACTAGCAAAAAGAGAAGAGTTGCCTGCCTTGCACAACACTAAGTTAGAATATAAATTTGTAAAATCTTACACAGAAGGATGATGAGAGGTTATGAACAGTATCAACTCATGGAGCAGCCAGAAACTGTGGAGGGTAAAACCAGTCCAAAGAAAGTTTGGCAATATACTCAATGAAACAAATTCATTCCAAGTACATTTAACAATGAACACAGAAAGCTAGCCACAAATGGAAGTAAAATAGAAAAAAATTTTAAATTCATTACAATAAAATATTTTAGCCTTCAGTGATTATGGAGCCACCATACTTGGTCGCCTAACATCATAGTCCCTGAAGTGCTTACAGAAGAAGTAGATAAGGCATTAGAAAAAACAGAGATAGTAAAAAACTGAATTAGATATTAGGTTGAAAAAACTGTGCTAGAGGTAATACAATTTTTAGGGTATGAAGGGACATTTTTCAAGGTATTTCAAGGAGAGGAAGACAGCAATAATGCATAAAAAATTTGGGACCTTAATATAACCAAAGTAAGGTGGTTAGAAACACATTCACAACTAACTATATGCTTAACTTCTAATCTATACAAAATCATTAGAATAATTATTTTTACATCAATGAGGGTATTAAGAGGGGACAAAGGCAAAGAATTAGAAATTGAGGAAAAGCCTATTAATTAGGGAATGACTGAACATGTAGTGGTAGTGGTATATGAATGTAAAGAAATACTATTGTTCTCTAAGAAATGATGAGCAAGTGAACTTCAGAAAAACCTGGGAAGATTTCAATGAGCTGATGTTGAATGAAGTGATCAGAACCAAGAGAACATCATATATAGTAATAGCAACATTGTGCAATGACCAGCTGTGATTGACTTAGTTCTTCTCAGCAATACAATGATCTAAGACAATTCCAAAAGACTCATGATAAAAAATGCTATCCACATTCTGGGGAAAAAAACTAGGGAATCTGATCAAAGCATACTATTTCCATTTCTTTTTGTTTTTCATGAATTTTCCTTTTTGTTCTGTTTCTTCTGTTTTCCTCTTTGTTCTGTTTCTTCTCACAACACGACTAATGTGAAAATATGTTTAACATGATTATAAATGTATAACATATATAAGATTGCTTGCCATCTTGGGCAATGGGGTTGGTAGGGAGAAAAATTTGGAACTCATAATCTTGTAAAAAATGAATGTTGAAAACTATCTTTACATGTAATTTGAAAAAAAAATAGAAAAGAACGAACAAAAATACTTTCACAAATGATATTGTCACATCTTCACCATCTTGAAATTTACTTTAAGACATAGAAAACAAAAGACACTATTATGCTTCTTTCTTTTTGAAAAAACATTTAACTCAGTAGAACAAAACGCTCCTCATAGGCTCTTTTATAAGGCTCATCTATCCACATAGCAAGAACATTTAAGATTTCTTGGAGGATGTAAGAGAAATAACCCACTCATTGACCATGTTTATAAACATAAAACAAGGAGATACATACTTTTTTTTTCTTTTTGGAGGGGGGAGGGCAGGGCAGTTGGGGTTAAGTGACTTGCCCAAGGTCACATGTCTAGTATATGTTAAGTGGCTGAGGCTGGATTTGAACTCAGGTCCTCCTGACTCCAGGACTGGGGCTCTATTCACTGTGTCACCTAGCCACCCCTAGGAGATATATACTAGTCAACATCATCTGCCAATGTGATGGAGGAAATACAGTGAAAAGTTCCAAATAAGCAGGAATTCTTAGTGGAGAGTGAAGTTCTCCAGATCTTTATTTTTCAGATGACATTGTGTTGATTGCATTGAGTCCCAGGACACTTCAGAGACACTTCTGGAAAAGATCTATTATCACTCAGAGTTTGGCATGTCCATCCGTGCAGGAAAGAACATATATGTGTATTGTGAATTGTGTATTGCCCAAGTTTCAATGGATGTCCTGAATGGGTACTCTATAGACTTGGTCCAAGAGTATGTATATCTGGAACAGATGATACAGATAAACAGTATGCTAGGGGTAGGTAATTGAGAAGAAGGAGAGCAAGCTAAATGACTTCCAGGAAATAGCAAAGCATGTTTTAAAATGAGCTAAGGTTCATCTTTTCAATACAGACATTTTACTAGTATTGCCATAGGGAACCAAGACCTGGAATACCACTGCCCCAAAGAAATAAAGATGACGGTGATGAAAAGGCAGATGGTGGGTGGGAACAGGTTACACCAAGAGAGACAAAGACCGCTGAGGAACAGTAGTAAAGAAAGTCATCAGTGACAAAGGATGGGATAGTCACATATTGAGAACGAAAGATGAAAGGGGTGGGCGGAGATAGCCAGATGGTTCCACTGGTAGTCAATCGATAAACATTTATTAAGTGCCTGAGTTCCAGGCATTGTGCTAAGTAAGTACTGGAGTCACAAGTATGTAAAAGAAAAAGTTTTTGCACTCAAGGAGTTTACAGTCTTAGCAGAGAAAACAACGTTAAAGGAAAGCTGCAAAGCCAGGAAAGGAAATGTACCTAGTGGGGGAGGGGTATGATAAAATTGGGAACAGGATGGAGCACTCCCAGTAGTACAGCCAGGTGGGAAACGAAGAGGGAGGTGGTCGGGAGGCTCTGTTTAAACGGAGGTTTAGGGAGGAGCGCTTTGATCCGCCCTCCATTCAGAGGTCCCAGAGATTGAAGGGACTGGTAGGTAAGGTGTGAGGACCAAGCTTGATTTGATCTTGAAGAATGATAAGGTTCCTGCATGAGTCCAGAGTAGAGCAGTCAGATAAGAAAATCTTCATGATGTCAGAAGAAAATAAGGAAGGATTCCAGGATGTTGGGTGTGGCAAACTGTTGGGAGGACATGTATATAAGGGTTTAATAGGACAGGCTGATTGACATCAATGGAGCGGATGAGATTTGAATATTGGAAAGTATAGCATATTCTGGATAGTACAGCAGGTCTGAGTACTACAATGTCAGATGAACTTTGGGAACACAGCCTATTTGTACATTGGGATCTGCTCTACGGGGTGTACAATCCTAGAGATGTGAGGGAAATCTAGATTCAAATCTTGCCTCTGACACATAAACTATTGTGGCTACAGGCATCTCTTAAGCCTCCTAAGTCCTCATCTGTAAAATGGAGATGATAATACTTCTGATAATACTTCTGGTATAAATAAATATTAATTTATACAGTTCTTGGGAGCCTAAAATGTGATAATATATGTAAAGTACTTTCTGAACTTTAAAGCCCTATATGAATATTATTATTATTCTAAAGCTATACCAAAAAATCCAAATAAGAGGAAACCTAAGTCATCAGTTGACTTATATTGCCATATATAAAATACCAGGAGGCAATAAGCTTAGCAAACTAAGCAATTCATGGATAAAGTTAAGTAAATTTTTTCTCCTCCAACATATTTTTGGGTCTAAAATATTCAGATAATTGTCTCAATTCCATATTTGCTTTGCCTGTACATTTCAAATGTTAACAAGTTCTGACTGTTCATAAGCTAAGAAATTATTCATATATGCATAACTGCTTCAACCCCTATATATAGTAAAGAAAAAAAAGTCAAACCCTCAGATAGAAAAATGAAATAATTTTTTTTTAATTTTAGGAGTTCAAAATGTATCTTAGAAGGTATAACCAGCCAAGTTATTATCAGCCAAGAGAGAGGCAAAGCTGCAATTTGGAGAAGCAAAAAGGAAAGAGAAAACTATATGCTTCTAAAGGGCCAACTTGGGTCGTTTTCATAATCAACTATGACTTTTAGCAGTTTAAAAAAACCCAACGCTATATAATACCACCAAAACATCACATCTTGCTTAGAAGTGATTTGGAATTTCCGTATGTTATAAAAATTATCATTTACATAATATTAAAATATTTAAGAATAACACTAAAAATGTTTTGCTTTCAGAAAAGAAATGAGCACTTTGGGGTAAGGGAATCGACAAATGAGCAATGTTTATAGTGAGTTCTAAAATTGGCAGAAATAAAGATCTTGCCTATTTGTCATTGAGTACCGCTATTGTAGAATTTCACTAAAACCCTGGCTTATATTCTATCACAATCATGGATCAAGTATATGGTTAAATTCTCAAATAATCTGATTTATTTGAATGTTTAAAATATGGTCAGTGTACTGGGGACTGCAGACATTTCTGAATGAGCTTAAAAAGTTACCCCCTTGTAATGGAAATGCAAATTTAAAGATCTTCCCTGCCCCTAGCTTAAGTGCACCTGAAGCCTGTGGTGGGAGGCTTGTTTTTTAGGAAAGCCAGTGGGTCAAGGAGGTTGTTGCAATCTCTGAGCCAGGAGAAGGCTATATAAACCCTGATGGGAGGCTTAGCTTTGGGGCTCACTTTGAGAAGTGTTGTGTGATTTGACCAGATGAGACTCTGGGCAGCCTTTGAGAGCCCCCCGGCTTTGAAAACCCAGATGTTGATGCTTCCCTCTCTGGTAACTGTGATTTGGTATTGATATAATGGTTGGACAGTTTGGAAGCCTGTCTGTTTGATCTGTCTGTATACTCTGAAGTTTGGGGTGCAGACCTTTTCCCCCTGAACTAGGTAATATACGTTTGTTTGATTAAAATAAGCTTGTTAACCCATTTTGAGTTGCTTTCCTTTTGAAAAGCAGATCTAAGAACCTGTGTTGGCAGCCACTCTGGGGATGCTGGGGTGCTTGCTGCTACACTCCTGAAACATGTTATTAAGAATTAATATATGAGGGGGCAGCTAGGTGGCACAGCGAGTAAGAGCGCCGGCCTTGGAGTTGGGATGACCCGAGATCGAATCCGGCCTCAGAAAATGAGCACCCACACATAAATAATGACTAGCCATGTAACCTTGAGCAAGTTACTTAACCCCAATTGCTTAAAAAAAAAAAAAGAATTAATATATGGGGGTGGCTAGATGGCACAGTGAATAGAGCACCCACCATGCTCTATTCACCGTGCTCAGGAGGCCTGAGTTCAAAGCCAACCTCAGACATTTGACACAATTACTAGCCATGTGACTTTGGGCAAGTCATTTAACCCCAATTGCCCTCCATAAAGCAAAAAAAAAAAAAAAAGAATTAATATATGGAGAGGATTCTTCAGAAGATGGCTGAGTGGGTCAGAAAATTCCAAGCTCTCAAGATTCCCAGCAAAAGAGATGAAATAACACAAATATGGAGCAGTAAAAAGAAATAAGAGCAGGGACAGAACAGGGGTACTCCTGGGACAACAGAGAAGATTTGAAGAAAAGTCGCAGGAAGAAGTTTGGTACCTGTGAAGAGTAAATACCTCTAGGCTAGGTCTTAGGTCCCCTTAAACAATAATAATAAGCAAATCCTGGGATTAGCTAGATTGGGAGACTGCCTTGGCCCCAGAAGTAGAAAGTTGAGACAGGGAGAGGTGTTAGGTATCTGAGTGGGGAAGATCAAGAAAACCTCAGCTGACAAGGAATGCCAGACCCAGCTGTGCTGCAGGGACAAAAAGGAACCAGTACATGCCCAGTGAGTGCAGAAGCAGTATGGAGGGAACACTGATGGTTGTGAGTACTTACAGGAGGCTGAAGGTCTTGGTTCCAGTTCCAAGCCAGAGGGGAGAAATGGAGAATCTGAGGACAGAGGCACCATCTCCCATCTCCCATCCCCCGGGACTAGAAGTGATAATAAAAACTAAGCTACTACAAAAAAAAAAAATGCACAGACAAAGGAGAAAGAATACTTCCATAGAGAGTTACAATGGGAGTAAAGAAGACTGGGTTCTTCAGTGGAGGATATTGAAGCAAAGAAATTTTCTTCTACCCTAGAGAGTAATGTCAAATGGTCACCTGCTCAAAAAGAATTCGTAGAAGAAGTTAAAAAAAAATCAGATGAGAGAGACTGAGGAAAAAACTAAAAAACAAACAAACAAAAAAAAACAAACCACCAATCCAAGAAAAACAAGAAGATTATGAAAAAAAGTCAACCAATTAGAAAAGGAGATCCAGAATCTTAAGGAAGAAAATGACTCTCTGAAAATGAGAATTAGGCAAGGGGAATCCAGCAAAGTTATAAGAGGTCAAGAAATAATAAAACAAAACATAAAGAATGAAAAAATAGAAGAGAATGTGAAACATCTCATAAGAAAAACAACTGGTCTGCAGAACAGATCAAGAAAAGAAAACATAAAAATATTCAGACCACCCGAAAGCTATGATCAAAAAAATAATCTTGATACAATAATAAAATAAAAAATTAAAGAAAATTGTCCTGAAGTGTTAGAATAAGAGGGGAAAGGAAAAATAGAAAAAATCAAACTTCACCACCTGAAAGCAATCCTATGAGGAAAACCTATAGGAATATTATAGTTAAATTCTGAAACCCTCAGCTCAAGGAGAAAATATTACAAGCAACAAGAAAAACCAATTTAAATATGGCAGTGCCACAATTAGAATCACATAAGACCTAGAAGCAGCAACACTAAAAGACCACAAATCTTGACATACTATATATCAGAGAGAAAAAGAACTGGGGTTCCAGCTGAAAATATCATACCCAGAAAAACTAAGCATAGTCCTGAATGAAAAGAAGAATGGAAATTTAATGAACTGTCCAACTTTCAGGACTTTAAAAAAACAACACCTGAATTTAAAAGAAGAGTTGACATACAAGAGCCAAGAGAAATATAAGGTACATACCAAAGACTAATTACAAGGGAGTCAATAAGGACAGACTGTTTACTTTTTGCATATGTAAAATGTAAAATATATATCTGAGACTGTTATTAGTAATTGGATAGTTCATAAGAAAGATTGGGGTAGACCTGAGCATGATATGACTTTAAAAAGAAACTGTTTAGGAACTCCTAAAAAGAGTAATTATTTTCTACCAATGAGGTGTGAGAAGAGCTGACACAGAGGAATTAGATGGAGAAGAAGGGCTGTTAGTTCTGGAAACCTACTTTCATGGATAATATGTTGAACAATATATACATACAGGCAGACAGACATATAAGTATAAAAGCCCTGTAAATTCAGAAAGAAGTAAAATGCTAAGGACTTGGGAGAGGGATCTCGAGAGTGGAGGGTGAGAGAATAGGTAAAAGGAGGTGTATAGAAGGGTGTTTAGATTAATGGGAATGGAAAGACAAGGAAGGGATCCTTGGGAGGATGAGGGAGGGATCTTTCGAGGGGAGGGTGAGGGAATAGGTCAAAGTGGAATATAGGCGTTTAGATTTATGGAAATGGGAGGATAAGGGAGGGATCCTTAAAGGGGGAGTAGGCAAGGTAGCAGGTAGAAGTAAAGTTCGGAAATTAGGAGAAATAGGATAAGATTCATGCACAAACATAAAAACAAAGATCAAAAGTAGAATTTGTTAGGGAAACTATATGTCTATATATGTATGTATATATGTGTATGTGTATATACTTATATATAAATATATCCACACTTAACTGTAGCCTTCTGGGGTGGAGAGGGGAGGAGAAGAAGGAGGAAGAAAGAACAAAGTAGGTGTACTACTTGGAACAAAAGAAAACTAACAAGGAAGCAAAGATGGACAGCTCTCAACACAATGTAGTATTTATTATATAGGTTTTCTTGCAATGTAAATTCATTGTTATATATTTTGAATCCTCTTACATTTTGCTGTGCTTCTCTTTTGTTATTTTGTATTTAAGTTTCATGTTTCTTTTCTTTTTTATTGTGTATTTAAGCTTCAGTAATAAAATTTTTTAAAAGAATTAATATCAAAGAAATGAGATTACACAGCTACCAAAGTAATTCACCCTAGGAAATGGTTTGTAAGCATTCCACTAATAAGATTGGGGCCTTTCCTACATCTTAGGAAAAGGCCTTTGGTGTCTCTCTTGAAAAGGAATCAATTTAAAATATAACTAATTCAAAACAGGCTATAATTTTGCAAATTATAACCTATCTATCTTTGATACTTCAACAATCTCATTGGCACAGATCATAATCCAGCCACAGCTTCTTATCCTATGAGACGTTTGTCCATATTTTCCCTTGATTCCATGCCAAGGAATGGACCCATGATCTATCACAATGAAACATAATACCAGATGTATTTAGTGAATGCTAAGCAAAACTGAAAACTGAGAGTTGCTTATCAACCCAAGAGATTGATTCTAAAAAATAAAATTTTAAAAGTGATCTAGCTGAGGACAAAATAATTTGGGAGGGAAGGCACTACTAGCTGGGGGACTAGTTAACAGGACCATGGATTTAAAGCTAGAAGGGGCCTCAGAGGTCACTGAGTCTAATCTTTATTTCACAGATGAGAAAAGTAAGACCTAGGGAGGTTAAGTGATTTGTCCATAGTCACAGAGAGAGTAAATGTTTGAAGCAAGATTCGAATCTAGGACCGCCTAGCTCCAGGTCTAGCACTCTATCCACTACAACAAGCCATCCCCTAAGGTCACCTTCTTTCCTTTACTCAGATTCTCTATTCACCATGTAAGTATGCATTAATACTTTTATTTTCCAAGTAGACTTTCCTAAAATGAGAATATTGATGCTAACATCCAGTTAATAGAAGTGTTCCCACTGCTTTGGCAATTATATGTCTCATTGTAAATAAATAAATTGTCATTCTGGTTTATAAAAGCCATCTTGTGTAAGTTTCAGGGATGTAACTCGTTGACCAAGGACCCAAACATTTCTGAGATGAAAAAAATCAAGTTTTGGAGGACCAGACTGTGGACTTGCAACAACTGCCGTAAGATGAAGATATCACCTAAATATCTATCTGCCTTAGCTGTCAGCACAGCAAACTCTCTGACTCCATGCTTTAAATGCAAGTGTATGTGTATGTGTGTGTTTTAAAGAATAGACTGAGAGTTTGCTGTTTCAGCAAGCAAGGCAGATTAATGTGTGTGTGTGTGTGTGTGTGTGCACCATATGTATAACATATCATATGTATGTGTATGAGACTGTTTTTTCAAATAAAAAGTCAAATGATAGATTCTCAATTTTCAGTACTGTTTTTACGTAGAAAGTGGTTTACAACTACATTCTAAATTTAATTTACAACATGTTATGCCTTTAAGTCAAAAACCTAAGGACAATATAATCAAAATTTAAGATCAAAATTTCAAGACGGGAGCTCTAAGGAGCATATTCTTAACATTAAATGAAAACAAACAAGATTTATTAAGTAGAAAACAACAAAAAATTTTAAAAAGCATATTGAATTAAATCTATTAGGGGATTCAAATTAGTAGAGTATAGGAGTAGAAGAAGGAAAAAAACAAAAGGGAGAAAAAAATCATTGCTTCACAGTTCACCTGGCCTCTCCTTCAGAAGTTACAAAAACTCTGTGCTAGGCAGGCACTAAGGTTACAAGGGCTGAAATGAAAACAGTGACTCCTCTGAAGGAGTTTCTGTTCTCTCACATATGTACAAGATACAAGAAGATACAAGAGATGTACAAAAGAAATCATTTTTGAGGGAAGATACTAGGAGCCAGTGCTATTAGGAAGACTCCTGTACCCACAAAGTGGTCAAGTAGAGCTTTGAAGGAAACCAGGGATTCTAAGACATTAAGGTAAGGAGAGGGTGCCTCTCAGGCATGGGGGGCCTACAGTACAAGGAGAATGGAGGTTGAAGTTTTTCTGTATAAGGAAAAGCAAGAAGATGAGGTTAGCTGGGTCAAGATTGGCTGGACAGCAGGGTGAGTGAACGGGAATAATAAGGTTGGAAATATAAGATGATCCTCATACTTTTAGAGTTGACAGGGAAATTAGAGATCAATCTAATTCAACCCCATGATTTTACAGAGGAAGAAACTGAAGTTCAGAGGTAACTTGTCCAAGGTCATACAACTAGTATGTATCTGAATGGTATTTAAACAAATAAAATTAAAACAAACAAATTTAAACTGCTTTAAGAGTCAGTAAACACTCATTAAGGGATCTAGGTGGTATAGTGGATAGAGCACTGGGCTCAGTGAGGAAGCCCTGAATTTAAATCCAGCCTTGGACACTTGCTGTGTGACTCTGAGCAAGTCACTTAACTTTTGTTTGCCTCAGTTTCCTCAAGAATAAAATGGGAATAAGAGCAGCACCTATCTTTCAGGGTTGTTGTAATGATCAAATCAGATTAAATTTAATATTTGTAAAGTATCTGACACAAAGTAGCTATGTTTGTTGTTGTTCAGTCACGTCTGACTCTTCATGATCCTGTGGACCATAGCACACCAATATTGTCCATAGGTTTTTTGGTTTTTGGTTTTTTTTTTTTTTTTTTGCAAAGATCCCAGAGTGGTTTGCCATTTCCTTCCCTAATGGATTAAGGCAAACAGAGGTTAAGTGACTTGCCCAGAGTCATACAGCTATTAAGTGTCTGAGATTAAATTTGAATTCAGGTCTTCCTGACTCCATGCCCAGCACTCTATCCACTTAGCCACCTAGCTGCTTCAGGTGCTATATAGATGTTAGCTATTATTATTATTATTATTATTACTTCCTAGAGTTATTGTGAGATCAAATGAAATAACACTTGTAAAGCTCCAGACGCATTGTAGATGCTTAATAAATACTCGCTTGTTTCCTTCCTTCCTTCTTTTTCCTTCCTTCCTCTCATATCCAAGTTGTCACCGAGTCACCTTATCAAAGATTTATA
Organism: Gymnobelideus leadbeateri; assembly: GCA_011680675.1. Lineage (NCBI taxonomy): Eukaryota > Metazoa > Chordata > Mammalia > Diprotodontia > Petauridae > Gymnobelideus > Gymnobelideus leadbeateri. The sequence continues at coordinate 478,582 of WOXC01000454.1, read as the reverse complement.
GTTTTAATATTGATCCCCAAATCAAACCCTCTCATTTTAGAGTGGGAAAACTGAAACAAAGAATGACAAATAGCAAAATTAGGCTTTGAGTTCAAGTCCTCCACTTCACACACACAGTCTTATCAATCCTTCAATCCTCTGTACCTCTTCAAATCCCTCACTTCCTTCACACATTACCTCAGGCATCAATTCCTACTTGAAGCTTTTTCTAGCCTCCTCAGTCACTAGGCTCTTCCTATTTCAGATGACCTTGGTTTATTTTGTATTTGCTTATAGGTTGCATGCCTATAACCCTATAACCCCTTTCCCCCCCCAGAAAAAAATGTCATTTCCTTACTGGCAGGAGTTGTTTCAGTATGTCTCTTTTTATTTCTAGCATCTCAAATGGTACCTTGAACATAGTAGGCTCTTACAAAATGATTGTTCCCGCTCCCATACATCCCTTTTCTTTCCATTCTACTGACAGCACCACAGTCCAGACTTGGAACTCTAAATTTCCTGCAAGGGTCACTCTATTGTTATCTCCTACTTGAAAACCTTTCCTTATACCCCTAATTGTTAATATTCTCTCCTCCCTTAAATTATCTGGTATTTACTTATTCCTTTAGTAGATTGTAAATACCTTAAGGGACTAACTCCCTATACTCTAGCATCTAGCAAAGTGCCCACCACACAATATATTGAAGATAATGAGATAAAGCTACAAGGGAGGTTTGGGATCGTACTATGGAAATGAATTTTGCAGGCCAGAGTAAACTTTATTTATCTAATTTATTTGAGAGTCTGAATGGCATAGTAGAAGAAATATTAGACCTGGAGTCACATCAAATCTGGATTCACAGCTTGGTTCTAATATTTGCTTAACAATGTGGCCTTGGACAAGTCCCTTGGCCTCACTGAGGCCCAATTTCTTCATCTAATACTTACACTACTAATGAACCCATTACTTATACTACTTCACGGGAGGTAGTTTGAGGAAAGTATTTTGTAAACCTTAAAGTACTTTACAAATGTGAGTTTATTTAATCTGGTTGGCATTAGGGAACTGGAGGGGTTTTGAGCAGGGGAGGGGCAAGATCAAAGCAGATAAAGATCAAAGAAGATAAATCTAGCCATGTAGTAGAGATGAATCAAGTTGAGAGATGGAGCCAATATGGGGAAGATAATTACAATAGCTCAGCAGTAAAATGATAGGAGCCCGAATTAAGGGGTCAAAAAGAGTAGCCCCTGAGATAAAAAAAAAATCAACAAAAAATTTTAGGTGGGGGCGGCTAGGTGGCGCAGGGAGTAAGAGCGCCGGCCTCGGAGCTGAGATGACCCGAGATCAGATCCGGCCTCAGAAAATGAGCACCCACGAATAAATAATGACTAGCCGTGCAACCTTGAGCAAGTTACTTAACCCCAATTGCTTAAAAAAAAAAAAATTTAGGTGAAAATATTTTTTAAAAGAACTAGTGAATTTTTTTTATGAAGTAAAGAATCCCTCCATAATCCAAGTTATGACTCTAATATATCTATTTAGTCTTTCAGATACAGAGTTTTCTTAATCGGAGCCCAACTGTACAAATAAAAATCACCCAGGCACAGTGCTAGTCTACCTGGGGAGGTATGATTGGCATAGAAAGACAAAAGGATAAATAGTCAATGCCCTCAGGAAGCTTACATTTTACTAAGAGGGATAAAACATTTACACAGATTGAAAATACAAATTGAAAGAGGGAGAGATCATTAGAAACTCAGGATCAGGACAGGAACAGGAGGGTTCCTTTAGAGATAGCATTTGAGCTAAGCCTTGGAGGAAACAAAGACATTGTTGAGAGATGCCATTCCAGGGATGCAGGAGCTTTGCAAAGCTGCAAATGTGGGAGATGGTCTGTCAGGAGAACAGCAAGTAGTTCAGACTAGCTGGAAGGTAAAATGACTACAGCCAGGCTGTGAGGATTTGAAATGCCAAATTAAGCAGTTTGTATTTTATGCAAGATGCAAATAAGGAGGAAGATCTTAGAATTGGGTCAATTATCAAGGTAAGTCAAGGAAAAGATACTTTTGCCTGAAATATCTGGAGAGGTAAAAAAAAAAATTCATCAAAATGTTACCAAAATGGGGAGGCTAGGTGTCGCAGTGAGTAGAGCACCGGCCCTGGAGTCAGAAGGACCTGAGTTCAGATGTGACCTCAGACACTTCACACACAAACAAACAAACAAAAAAAACTAGCCATGTGACCTTGGGCAAGTTACTTAACCCCAACTGCCCTCCAAAAAGCAAAAAAAAAAAAAAAGTTACCAAAACACACTAACCTTATTCTCTGCCTTTTCTAGCTTTCTCTGCTTTAGTTTCTCTCCTTGACCTTTTTGTTTCCCTATGACCAACTAATAATATATCATTTATCCCCTGCCCTCAAGGCATTCCAACATAGATCTTCTGACACTACTGAATGGAGTCTATTTCACATTTTAGGTAACTCACTCTCTTCCTGCCAACAATTTTTTTTCGGTTTGGTCATCATTCTTTATTATATTCTGACATTAGCCAGACCTCTCAATATCTGTACCAGCAACTGTCTTCATTCTCCACTTTATTTTTCTAGTAGAGAACAACCAAACATATCCTTGGAATTCTGTTGATACTGTCAAATCATTTCCAGGCCAGTAATTTTCTTATAATGTTTTTTCTTTATTTCTCATATTACCCATTTAAAGAATCATTGTTTGAATATATATAATAATTTTATTGTAGGTTAAAATATCTACTGTAGTAGATAGATGTTGGACTCTGCCACCTGTATCCTCTGGCTTTCAAAGATGAGCATTCTTTCACCTTTTTCTATCTCCATACCATCTCCCCTCCACTTTCATCACCATTTTATATGTTATCTTCCCCCATCAGACTGTAAGCTTCTTGAGGGCAAGAACTGTGCTGCTTATATGCATTTGTATTCTCAACACTTAGCAGTGTTCCTGGCTCATAGTAAATAAACATTTAGTCAATTTTTTATCTACCTAGATAATTCTTATATGTAAACTGAAAGTATGATACCCAAAATACTTTCAGTGCGTATCTAATATTTCACCTCAAAATGGAATCCCTTTGACACCAGACAGTTTTATTACTTATAAAGCAGCTTTCCTCCAAAAAAAATATGGCAAATCAGCACTCCTCTATCAGAGAAAGACTACTTAAGTCTATGAGCTCTGGGATTAACACTAAACTCTAACAACCTTGACGTTTAAGCATAGTATATTTTTTGAGAACTTGTTTTATCAGTCCTATCTGTAATAATAAAACTGTAAAACTAGAATGAGACATTATAGTGAAGTAAGAAAACACACTAGGTTTAAACTCAGCTGTCACTTACTTCTGAAACCTAGGACAAGCTACTTCTTTCAAAGCCTGTTTCTTCATAATAAGAATCCCAGGTCCCTTCCATCTCTACAACCTATGGTCTTAAAGGTCACTTTTGTGTCCCTCTATGATTCTAAATAAATGAATACATTCATTTTCTTTTATAGAAGGTACAACTGCACTTTACATTTATTCCTGGCACTAAGGTACAAGTATTAAACATGTGAAATAAATACCCTGCTTTTCTTTGCTCAGGAACCGCCTAAACACAGGATTATGGTATCATCATAAAAAGGGCAAGGTAAGCTTTAGAGAAAATGGAAATGTTGATCTTTCATCACAGTTAATGTCGGTTTTGATAGGATTAAATGTTCTTCTTTGCAGTAGTTTTTTTCCTTTGTGTATCTGTGACTGAAGGCCAGTGTCAACCTTTGATGTCCCAGTAAGGACAGTTGCTTTGTTCTCTAAATACTTTGCTGGTGAAGGGGAGAAGGGATTAGGATGATATTTGGGGAACTGACTAGTGCAACAAACCTAAATCAATAAAACTCTTTAAGGTGGGGGGATAGGATACACATTATTTACGGAGTATTGGTGAATTAGCCTCTTTTGTGATACAAAAATTCAATTTCAGCACCCAAACCCAAGGCTTAGCATATAGATTTTTCAACAGGGCACCACATTTCACCTTAACAAGCCTGCAACCTTTCAAACTGACTAAAATGGGCAAATAATTCAAAGTCCTCTTAGCTCAAGGCTAAGGTGTTAAATCAGGAAGCTAGGAGTTTAGAATTAGCCTGTTGCTTCCTACAAAAACAAAAACAAAAAAACCTTAATTACAGAAAAAGGTGGATTTCTCTGTCTCCAGAATTTCTGTCTCCAGTGAAATATTTCTCTGAGGAAGGACCTGGAGAATTTCCCCAAATAACTGGTGATTCTTCTCTCCAATTGAAAAAGAATACTTAATAAAATCTTGTTCACTGTACTCGCCTGCCCTATTCTGTCCTAGCTTGTCCTCAGTTATGGTTCTATTATGCCTAGGCAGGTCCAGAGCTACAGGAACAATGATAGGGGTTCGAGGGAAGACCCTATTATTTTCCTTTTAGCTATTAGGTTGGAGCCTCTTAGGCAACAACAGAGGCCTGAAGACTGGCAAGTAGACAGAACGGAGAAACTGGACAGACGAACTGGACGGGACTGGACACTGGGGAGGGGGCAAAGAAGCGGTGCGTCCTACCCGGAAGGCTCCCTCCCAGGGCCGGCGGTGTACCTGCTCTGCTCCTCTAAGCTGTGGTTGTCCACAGCCGCGGCCCGCCAATCTGGCAGGGTGCTGGCACACAGTACCACCATGGATACGATCACGAACACCACCGATACGGTGGCCAAGATTTGCGCGGCCAGCGAGGATGTGGGCTCCTCGAAGGTCCTGCGCATCCGTTCCAGCCAGCGCTTCTTGGCAGCCGCTGGCTCGGACCCCCTGGCAGCCCGCGCCTCCTCGCGGCCAGGCGCACCCAGCTCGTCAGCTGAGTAGAAGGTGTAAGTGTCCGACATGCGGTCGTCTAGGCGCCGCTGGCAGCAGTACTCGAGGTGTGCGCCCTCCAGACCCCAGTAAACCATTTCATTGTAGAAGGAGAGCTCACACATCCGCGGCGCAAAGCGCAGCTTGCCGTGGCCGCGAACATAAAGTAAGATGAAGCCGAAGGCCTCCGAGTGTCTGTCGAAGAAATACTCGTTGCGCTCACGGTCGTAGTCATCGCACACCTCAAGCACATCCCTCTCGGAGCGGCAACCGTGGAGCCGGCTCACCCGGCTCAGTGGGAAGTCCTTCAACAGTTCCCGGGACAACGAGTAGCGGGCGCCGCCCACGTTTAGCACCACTGAAGCCATCCCTCCTCGGCCCAAGGTCATGGTTGGCGGTCCCGGGCCTGCCCCGTCAGTTCAGGGCTCTCCTCTTTCCCCACCAGCTGCCTTCCCTCAGCACACAACTAACTGCGCGGCTTAACTGCCTGTCAGGGGGTGTACGTGCTGTCGGGGACCCCCAAAGAGACTAACTCAGCCTTCCAGCTGCTGCTGGGCAGGGGTGTGCTTTCCTGGATGCCCCCAAAGGTCCCCCAGGGGCTGCAAGGCGCTTCTGGCCACCCTGTAACCACCTCCCAGCGCTGCCCACGGCCTCCTGGTCGGGGCACGCACTAAGGAATTCCCCAGCAAAGTACCGCCTGCAAGGTGGAGAGCAGGGATGGCGTGAGGTCGGAGCTCCTCGGACCTCACAGGAGTCAGGGGCAGTAGACTGTGAGGTCCTGTCTTCAGCTGTACCCCCACACCCCGAGTATTCTCTGCCTCTCGGGAACCGTATGTCCTCTTCGGAGTTCTTGCGCCCCCCGCGGGGGTGAGCCTGCCGTTAGCCTCGATGCCAGTGATGCCCCGCTCACTTGCAGGAGAATGTTGCCTCGGTGGTCAGAGATGCGCCCTCCCGAACCAATGAGCCGTCGGCGCCGTCCTCCACTGCTGCAGCCCCAGAGGGGATGAGGGAGCTCGAACAGAAAAGATGCCGGGTGCCGGGGAGGGGGGGGGCGTTTTTCGACGCCCCCAGGGCTGATCCCTCAGACTAAGGTTGCAGCCAACAGCCGTCCGGAGGCAGAGGCAAAGGTACAGAGTCGCCCAGGCTGCTCCACTGAGGGAGGACAGAGGAGGCGGGGGCGGGGCCTTTCTCCCGGCCCTCCCTCCTCTCCCCGCCCCAGACCCCTCGCTTCCCCCAGCTCGGCTTCCTCCTCTCTTTCCCCAACCTCCCCTTCCCATTCGGCCCCTCCCTCCCTCTCCTCTCGGCCCCACCTTACACTGGCCCCTCCTCGCAAGTCGGGATTCCCCGGGCTCCCCGTTCCCTGCCGTCAGCCCAGCCCTCCGTGGCCGGTCCCCCAGTCAGTCCCAGGGGCTCTCACGGACTGGTAGACCCCCTCTGCTGCTGGGTATGAAGACACGGTCGGGGAAACCCTCGGCTGGAGGAGGAGGAGATTGGGGGGCGGGGAAGGGACAATGTGGACTAGCATTGTACGGGGCTGCTGACGGGGAGAGAGAGAAGGGAGAATCCTTCAGTTGGTGCCAGAATTGGGGATGGGAGAAGTGATAGACCCGGGAAATGAGGGCTCGAGAGGTGGATGAAATGAGGAGCTGAACCCAGAGTTCCCGAGGATGGGACGGGGCTCCCGACCCTCCGGAGCACTAGGGGTTGTCGGGGGAAGCTGCCAGTCCCCATGCCCACGTCAGAGCTCCAGCAGCGGGCGCGAGAGCAGAACAACCTGGCTTCGCTGCAGCCACCAAAGACTCCCGGTGCCAGGGGTTCCTGGGAAGAGCTGTAGATGCCCAGACCCCGGCACGGGATTGGGGAGTGGGCTTCCCGAGGGAGGTGGCAGACGGCGTTTGAAGCGCCTTTTCCAGAAAATTGTGTTCCTGAGCCAAGCTCTGGTTCTGGAACGTCCCCGATTAATTTCTCGGTGACTAAACCCAGTCTTAGCTTTTCCTGCCGACTTTCTTTGGTTCCCTCCTCCGCTCAGAAGAGACCCACGTAATGTGTGCAGTAGAGAGAGAGCACACATCAAAGCATCCATCCGTCAGTGTCGACTGCCCGCGCTGCTTCCCTCAGTTTCCTCCCTTCCCCTAAAGAGAAGCCGCCCCTACCAGTTCTCCCGCCTCCACAAGCACACTACTCCTCGGAACCCTAAAAAAATGGGGCGAGCACATTGGCATTGATCTGCAGTAGGACTTTCTCATTACCAACCCTTTTAGAATGCAATAAAAACCCAAAGGGCGTGGACTTGGTATTGGGGAAAGGATTATTATTTTTTTTTTTCTGTAAAGCCAAGCAGGGGCATCAGCCAAGAGGGCTGCTTCCAAAGTCTGGAGACCTGTCTTCAAATCCCCTGCCCCTAACTAGCCCTATAACCACTGGCTAGTCACTTAATCTCAGTCTCAATTTTCTCATTTACAAAACAGTGTGATTATACTTAGCATGCATAGCGTTTGTTTTGTGTGTGTGAGTGAGGAAAGTACTCTGCAAACCTTGAAGTGAACTACTTGCATTATATGCTTCTTCATAACGTCCTGGTTTTTAGAGTTTACATTGATGGATTGCAGTTTCTAGCATCCCGAGACCTTGGTGCTTGCCTTTAGAGACTAAAGAGTCCTTAAGGGATTGATTCTACAAAGGACTTTGGCCTGGGCCCAAGGTTGCTGGGTTCCCTTGTCTTGAATTACCTCCCACATTCTTAGCTTTTCACTGTGACACCATCGGCTAAAAGATCTCCCGGTACCTAAACTGTTTTAGTAGCAAAACATAAAGTAGAAAAACAAATAATTTATTGAACTGTGTGTTATGGATTCACAGTCTCTAGGGACAGGGCGCTCAAAGCATTTTTCCCACCTACTTAGAATTTGGCATGATTGAAAAATGCCCACTAGAGGTCACAAAAAGTCATTTTACTCTGTTGCTTTGACTTCTTATGGGGAAAAAAAGAATTGGGGTTCTCTGTATTCAGTAAAATTATTGTGGGTCATTTCTTAAAGATAGAAAGCCCAATTTCTTTTTTCTCCTCTCATAAGATTTGGATAATTTACATTTCCAGCACTTAATGGAATTAAAAACTCTGGAGCAGTTTATTTGCTGAATCGTCATCATTACACTAATCAGGAAAGGCTTCCTAAAGGAAGTTTGTTCCAGTACAGGTTTTGGCGATGGACTTGGCTTGGCAGAGAGGAAGAGAGTATTCCCTAAAGCAAAAGCTTCAAGATTGTATGTATGTATCAAGTCCAGTGCCGAGGAAAGTAAGTACATTAACTTGGCTGAAGATATGGAGAGGGGAAGGTTTCAAGGGCCCAGCTAGCCATATAATTTAGATCTTACCTAAATGGAAGGTTTTCAAGCAAAGGAATAACATGAAAGCAATGTTTTAGGAAGATTATTTTAGGAAGATATGATGGACTGGAGACAGGAAAACCATTTACAAGAGTGTAGCAATAATCTAGCCTTAGAGTAGTGTCCCTCGGGGTAACTGAGGGGCAGCGCTGAAAAACATTAAAGTCAAAGAATCAGCAGGGTCTGGGAATGGATTAGTTTATGGGGCATGAAGGACAAAGAAAAGTCTACGAGCATGAGACTGGAGACCAGAGTATAGTTCACACTCTCAAGAGCCAATTCCATGAGGAGTTGTTGAAAAATACTTTCAAGAAGCATCATAAGCAACAGAATGTGGATCAGCTGGAAAGATTATTATTTGCTCTGGCATTTGCTATTTCTGTTTTCAGTTTCTCTCTGTACAAAATTCTTCTAAAAAACCTTTTCAATTGAATCTATTGATGAAATGAAACAGGCTTCAAATTAAATTTGGAGCTTGGAAAACAAATTAATTTGATGACAATACAATTTTGTATCTCCTAAGTGTTCTTTACATTCAGAATGCATAGAGGTCTATGGTTAAATCATTTAATTCATTTCAACAGTAATATCCTGGTTTCAGCTTAAATTCAGAGATCAGGCAGTGCTACTGATAGAAGCAACACATAAAATATTTTGCAAAAAAAAAATAAAAGAAAAGCAATTATATTCTACTAAATAAAAGTTTAGGAAACACCCTCAGAAAAAAACCTTTTTTGGTTAATTTTTTGAAAATATATGGGGTGGCTAGGTGGTGCAGTGAGTAGAGCTTCAGCCCTGGAGTCAGAAGGACCTGAGTTTGGATCCGGCCTCAGACACTTAACACAAACAAAAACCTAGCCATGAAACCCTGGGCAAGTTACTTAACCCCAATTGCCCTCCAAAAAAAAGCAAAAAAAAAAAAAAAGCCTTTTCATTATAACAACACAACCATTTAAAAAAAAAAAACATATCTTCTTTTCATTCCTTTACCCAGGGAGCCTTCTCATAATAAAAATGGGAATTTAATCTATAATCTCATTGGCATAGGGAATTCCTGATGAGGAAATGTGCTCATCCAATGCAAATCATCACCTTCTTCTCTGCAGTTTATAATCTCAGAGAGTTGATTTTTCAAAGGTTATGGGGGGAGGGGGAATTAACACATTGACAGCATCTGATAGTAAATGCAACACTGTGACATAAACATTGATATATATAGATATGTATGCATATATGTATGTTTACTTGGCTCTGCTTACTACTCTTTATATTACTTCATCTTAGTTTTCCTATAATTCTTTTAATTCTTCATATTTGTTGTTTCTTAAAACACAGTAATATTCTATCACAGTCAAGTATTACAATTTGCTTAGCTTTCCCCAAAGGATAAAGATCTATTTTGTTTCCAGTTTTGTTTTTGTTTTTGCTATAACAAAAAGTATTGCAATAACTTTCCTAGAGATATATTGAAACCTTTCTTTCCTTCTGACTTCCTTAGGTATACGCCTAAACTGAAGGAACAATCAGTTAAAGGGCATGGACATTTTAACACCTTTTTTTTTTTTTACTCAATTGTTCTCCAAAATCATTGGAATAATTCACAACTCCACCAACAATGTATTAGTGTTCTTTTTTGAAGTATTATCTCCATCTTTTCCAATTTGTTGGGTGTAAGATAAAACTTCAGAGATGTTTTGATTTGAATTTCTCTTTTTATTATTGTCATTTAGAGAGGTCTTATTGTTAATAGTTATCAACTAATCTTTTAAGGATTTTTTCATATTCTTTGACCACTTACAAAATGGAAAATGGTACATGGTCTTATATAGTTTTGTTAGTTCTTTCTGGATCTTGGATATCTTATCAATGACATTTGATGCAAAGATCTTTCAACCAAGTTTCCCTTCTTACCTAGCTGCATTCATTTTGTTCATGCCAGAGCTTTTCAATTTCATGCAATTCAAATTATGTTTTCTATTTTCTGATCTCTTTTATTCTTTGTCAACTAAGAATTTTCCTCCAGTCATAGCTGTGAAAGATACTTCTATCCATCTAGTAATTCTTTTAATTTTTTTTTGTATGTGATCTTTTATATTTAAGTCAAAGCTTCATGTTGATTTGGAATTTATTGTGGTATATGCTATAATAACAACATCTAAACCTATGTTTTTGCTGCTCTGCTTTTTCCCCCAACTTTTCCCAGCAGTTCTTATCAAATAGGGAGCCCTTCCCCACAGAGCTTATGTTCTTGTGTTTAATCAAACACTGGGTTATTGACTTCGATTGTTCCTGTTTCTTATTTATTTGGTCTGTCTCACTGTCCTATTTTTCATTTTTAAAGTAGTACCAATAGTTTGTATAATTTAGTGTTAGTGTTAGAACTCTTGAGTTTTAATTCTGTCATCTTTTTTCATGTCTTCCAGGTTTTTTTTTACAGTTGTGTGTGTGTGTGTGTGTGTGTGTGTGTGTGTGTGTATGTTTACCTTGTTTTACTGCATGTTTTACTTTTGATTTGTATAATGGTCTGAAAAATTTTTTATAGTTCTTCCCTTCTGAGAATATTCTCTATAATCTCTCTCTCTCTCTCTCTCTCTCTCTCTCTCTCTCTCTCTCTGTGCATATATATATATATATATATATATATATATATATATATATATATATATATATATTGTATGTATCTAGTTATTTATATGTCTTCTCTTTAGAATGAGAGCTCTTTGAGGGTAGAACTGTTTTTGCCTTTGTATCCATAGCTCCTGGCAGTCTCACAGTGACATTGGTATATAGTAAACATTTAATAAATATTTATTGATTTACTAACTTTGGAGAGTTGTCAAAGTTAATTTTTCCCCTCCTGGTGCCTTCTCTAGAGGCTCTTATTGATCAACAGTATTTGTTCTTTATGATGTAGCTTTTCATCCTTCTTTAATCACCTTTGAGACTTTGAGATTGCTCCCTTTCTTTTCTCTCCTTCCCCTTAATTATTTTGGGACATTTTGATCTATTCATGGCAGAAGGTGTTGGAGATTGGGTGGGGTAGTTGGTTTAGATTGTGTGGCTCTCCTCCCGGAAGAGAAGAGAAAGTGAGGAAGTCTCCTTCTTGAATGTCAGGTAAATTCCTGTGGTGTACTTGTGGGAAGTCACAGATAAGAACTATACAAGGTGAAGAGTCACTAATGGATGGCAAGATCTTTACTATTGGAGGGAATACCCACCTTGATAAAATCACACACACATTAAAGTATGAGCTGAGGTGTTGATTGAGGAGCTGGACTTTTTAAACACATCTAGTTCCACTCTTACTGGAACTCCAGTTCTGCAATTTTCAGACTGGAGCACAAATCCACAGATGTAAAACATGCAGGAAAACAAGAACAAAGAACAATTCAACTGTAAAAACCCTGGAAAACATTACGAGAAGAGATGACAGAATTAGAGAAATAATCTGAGTCATCAGATTACCTAAAAAAAGAGAATTACCTTTCTCTCCTAGAAAAACCATCAAAGAAATTTCCTAGAAGTAGTAAATTAAAAAGATTAACTATATGCAGATTAATAAAATCTGCTTGATGCCATTAGGGAGATATTTGCTAAGATACAATTCCCCCAGATATATTTTTGTCAAATTCCAGTTCCATCAGCAGAGGGAATTTTATTAGTTAAGAAAAACATTATTTATCAAGGAATCCCAATTCAAATCACAAAAGATTATTCACTTAATAGGAGAAAACATATGTTACCCATCACCCAAGCCCCAAACTCTGGCCTTACACAAACTCTCCTCAAAATTACCTTCTTGATCATTTGGATCCCATTGAGACTCCCTTGGGAACTTTCAGATTTAGCTTTCTTATAGGTCTCCAATGACATGAATTAAAGGATTCCCACTTCCTACTCTCAGCTATGGAACAACCTTTGTTTCATTTCCCCAGGACAATACAGGAGCCTATAATAATCAAACTATGTTTTTCTTCTCTCTGGTGAGTCTCACTATGTATGCAGGGGACCTATACAGTCCTCTTCCAGCCTTAAAATACTATCCTAAATATTATAATTCTCTCATTTTCACATGCTGACCACCCCTCACCCACCCAAGGGAAATAAAGAGTTTTTAGAGAATCAACCAGTTATGTTCCAATGAATTAAGTATACTTTCTATTCCAGGGATTTATATGGGCCTTCAGCCTTACAGTACTACCATAAGGGTTTGCACTGGTCCCCAGAAGGGAAATGTATTTTGGGTTCCCTTAAGACCTGTACCATCCAAATAATTCAATAGTAGCAAAGGGGAGAGCCCATGTATTGCTCCTTGGGACTGTCAGTGTCCCTGGCGGAAGAGCCCTGTACTCAAACCTTGGTCAAGGAACTCTTGACACTCCTCCAAAAGGGTTCAAGAACTCTTACCACTCCTTCTCAAGCCTGAAGTGCAATAACTGCCACCATTTGGCCCAAGGATTACCCACTTCATACCTGCCATCCCTTTTCTAAGAGGTCTTGTCTTTGTATCCCCATAACTGCCATCTCCCATCCTGAGGCCAGGCGGGGATGTTCTTTGGGGAGGAATTGTGTCTATAAATAAACACAGGGTTCCCTCTCCCAGTGACCCAGATTAATTCTCAGGTCCCTGGTTTCTTCTTACCTCATTTTTACTTCTCTACTTCATCTCAGTCTTTTGGCTTCCTTGACTTTTTCCAAAACCAGATAAAATCTCACTTTTTATAAGAAGCCTTTCCTGGTCCCCCTTAATGCTAGTCTTCCCTCAGTGACTATCCCTAACTTGTATGTACTTATTTGTATATAATTGCTTGCATATTGCTCCTTGTTAGTTTGTGAGTTCCTTGAGAGTAGGGCATTTTTTTTTTTTGTATCCCCAGCACTTAGCACAATTCCTAGCACATGGTAGGTGTTTAATGAATACTTGTTGACTTGACTCTCTTTGGACTATTTATCTCTGTTCCCTTTTCTAGGCTCTACTCAAAGGAACCATTTCTATCTATAATAACCTATCCTAATCAGGCATTGCTGTGGGTATAGTCTAATCCAAGGGTGGGGAAGCTATGACCCTCTAGGTCTTCAAGTGAGGTCCTTTGACTGAATCCAAATTTCACAGAACAAATCCCCTTAATAAAAAGATTTGTTCAGTAAATTTTGGACTCAGTCCAAAAGCCACACCTAAGGACCTGATAGCCTATCTAGAAGACAGAATATTTTACAAATAATCAAGGTTACAAACAATTATTTCATGCTTTTAATTTCTTCCAGTTGCCCAGAGTCAAGAGAAATTGTACTTTACCCCAGATTCTTCTACCCAGCTAAAATAGGAATAATGTTTCAAGACAAAAAATTATTTTCAATTCTCCTCAATATTTCCATTCATTTTTATAGGAAAAAGAAAGTTGATTGAAACCTTTGATGTGTAAATCAGTCCAGGAACAAACTTCCAGCAATTTCCTAAGAAGAACCTACAAGGAAGTTTGATATGCAAATCAATAATCAACATTAGGTAATTCCAATTTAAATCTGAATCAATAAAGCTCTAGAGGGCATTCCATGTAAATGTTACACAGCATTAATAAAAGAATAATAGGGGTTTTAAACCAAAATTTTAATTTAATTCAAAAGATAGGGAGATATGAAAGGGTCCTATGTAAGTGTCACATGGTAAACGAAAACAATGGAGAACTTTTTGAGAGGTCATCAAAAGGTCTGACTCAACAATCTGGAACTATGCCCAAAGGGCTATAAATGATTTCATACCCTTTGACCCAGCAATACCACTTCTAGGGTTGTATCCCAAAGAGATCATAGAAGTAGGAGGAAGATGCACAGAAATATTTATAGTAGCTCTTTTTGTGGTGGCAAAGAATTGGAAATTAAGGGGATGCCCATCAATTGGGGAATAGCTAAACAAGTTGTGGTATAGGAATGTAATGGAATGCTATTGTGCTATAAGAATTGAGGAGCAGATGGACTTCATATTTACCGGGAGAGGCTTATATGAACTGATGTTGAGTGAGAAGAGTAGAACCAGGAGAAATCTGTACACAATCACAGACACAACATATGTGTGAAGGCCAACTTTGATACACTGGACTCTTCTCAGCAATGCAGGGTTATAATACAACTCCAAAAGACTCATGATGGAGAGAGATGTCTACATTCAGAGAAAGAACTAGAAAGAACAGAGTTTGAATGCAGATGGAAGCAAATTACCTGCTCTCTTTCTCTTTCTTGTTTGGTTTTGTTTCCTTTTCCCCATTGTTCATTCCAAGATACAATCCTTCTTTATAACCTGACCAATGTCTAATGGGGAAGCACTTGCACATCCTATACTTGATTGCATGGCCAGGGGCAAGAAAGGGAGGTGGAGAAAATTTGAAACTCAAGGGATTGTGGAACTGAATCTTGTAAACTAAAAGTAAACAAACAAATTAATTAAGACAAGAAATTTTCAAAAAAAGGTCTGACTCAAGAAGAATCCTAAATTAATCAACCAATTGATCAGCATTTCATAAGCTCCTAATTACACTATGTTAGGCTCTCAGGATACAAATACAAAGAATGAAACTATCTCAAAGAGACAGAAATTTTGGTATGGCTTCCCCATTGGAACTAGCTGGAACTGGGGGAAATATCCAGATAACAAAAACTTGGATGTAATTAACAAATGACACCATTATTTTGATTGAAAACTAAAGGTCATAAAAGATCTTAGAGGAAAGGGAAAAGTGATCAATCAGTAAGTATTTTTGTTAAAACTATGGAATCGGGGCGGCTAGGTGGCGCAGTGAGTAGAGTGTCGGCCCTGGAGTCAGAAGGAACTGAGTTCGGATCCGACCTCAGACGCTTAACTAATGCACACACAAACAAAAACCTAGCCGTGTGGCCTTGGGCGAGTTACTTAACCCCAATTGCCCTCCAAAAAAAAAGCAAAACAAACAAAAAAACTATGGAATCCCAGAATTTTAGACCTAGAAGGAGTATTAGAGATCAAATCCAAGACAGTATTTGTTTTGTTGTAAGGCAGGGTTAACTTATCTCACCCAGGCTGGGAAGCAACAGCCACTGATGATCTGTGTGGAAGCTTTGATCTGTTCCATTTCTGGCTAGGGCCAATATACCCCTCCCTTTGTCCCACCCTCCTGGGCTCAGGATATTAGGGCTGGGTTTAAGTGAAACAGGAATTCATCTTTAGCCCCACTGCAACTTTGAACTCCAGCTCAATTGATCCACCAACCTCAGCCTTCCCAGTAGCAGGGTCTACAGGCATGAGCCACTATGTCTGACTAACCAATACTTTTTATAGACCAGGAAACACACACAAAGAGGTTGTGGCTTTTTCAGGGTCACACAGGTATGATAGTAAAAGAACCAGAATCAGTACACAGGTTTTCTAAATCCCAGCTCTTTCCACTGTACCACAACACTCTCTCCCATACCCTTATTACTACAGAAGCATTCCAGATGGTCTCCCTAACTCCACTCTTTCATTTTCCCCATCCTAAACCATCCCATATACCCTTGATAATTACTTTTTATTAAACATAATTTTCATCAGTTGAGTGAGGTAAAAAGTGAATAAAATGCATGCAACAGACTAGTTCAGCTCAGCAGAGAAAACCATCTCAATTCTTTCCCAAGCATCCCTATGGGACAGAATCTCACCCTCTCTGGCTCCTACAATACAGGGTAAAAGAAACAGAAACCTTTGTGTAATTTCCATAAGCCCCTCCTACCAAGCATCCATAACAGTCAGCACCCACTGGGGCTGGAATTATTCACCTTGGCTCAAAAAGCTGTAATGAAAAAGCTACATTACCACCCCCACTGGCTCACCACACTACTTCCTCTTCATTGGCTTAATTGGAAAGGAATTTGTTCACCCCACAGCAACTTCCACTCAGCTATATGAGAGGCTATTAATTTCCCTTCTCTGGCTCTGGGGAAAAATTCATACTAATGGTAGTAACCTTCCCCCTGCTCTACCTCCCTCAGTCTCTCTAAACTTAACCTTCGAAGTCCTCCTACACTGTGTTGTTCATCCTTAGTTTTGGAAGAGAACCAATGACATCACAGGTGATGTCTTGACTTGCTTGTGAATTGGATTTAAGTGAGGCAGAATAGTGCAAAATCATCACTCTCTCTTCCTGTGGCAGGACAAAAGTCAAGACGACTGGTGAGTATTGGGAAAGGGGGCGGGGGCGAGTGGATAGAGGCAAGAGTATGGGAGGTACACATATACCAGTGACATGACTTTGGGGAAGGCCACAGGGGAGCAAAGTGTAAAAGGGTGATTGGAGCCGGTCTATATTATATAATTAGGGGTGGGGAGAAAAGGGATGTCTACCTCAAGCTTGTGAATAGCGCCCGCCCCGTGGAATGGGAGGATGAGAACAATTTGTTCCAACGGCCAGAAAGGCAGCTGAAGCAGGTGCTGTAGATTGCTTAGAGCTTAGTCAGGCTTAATCAAGATCACACACAGTGACATCTGTGTCAAATAATATCCCCTGGGAAATCATCTTCAGGCCTCATGCAATCCTTTGCCCCAAATCCTTCTGGGAGGTGTGTTCCATGGGCAAAAATCCACATGTCCTAAGAAACAGGTCCATTACTTGGATATGTCTTGTATGAAAGAAGCAGATAAAATGACACTTCTCATGATTGTGGAGTTTAATAGAGTAACTACGGACCTTAAGTCACAAGACCTGGATTTTTAGTTGACTGTAGGACCCTGGCAAGTCACTTAATATCTCCGTGTTCTAGGCACCTCTCTAGAAATATAATATGCCTAGAAGGTACAGACCTGCCTCCGTTGCAGGGAAATTTCCGATGTCAATGAAATCACAGGACCATTCACTCTCCATGTCAACTCTTGCCACTTACTGGCTTTGTGACTCTGGACACATCATTTGACCTCTCTCAGACTTAGTTTCCTCATCTCTGAAATGGGGTTAGTAATACTTGTGCTACCACAGAGAGTTGTTGTGAGACTCAAATGAGATAATTTATGTAAAGCTCTTTATAACTATAAATTGCTACATAAATGTGAGCTATTACCTTGATATTTTGATGGATCTACAATTTTATCCACCTACACACACATTCCCTCCCGTGCTTCAGTATTGTTCTCTAATGGTTTCATGTGGGCACCTCTTGTCTGCCTCTGAGTTGGGCACAGATTCTTCTGTGACTCTGCTACCAATACCACATGAGAATAGTGTGAGTGGTGCCCTCCTGAACACAAGCCCTAAGGCATTATTCCAAAATACTACCATCCACACTACTTGTTCTATTCAGCCTACTCTCTGGAATATTCATTGGTTTTGTTTCTACTTTTTAAGTCCTTTTTAAATCTGGTCTCTCAGATTTTTTCTAGCTCTACGTCTGAAATCAGGTTATTTCAGTAGTTTCTTATTTGTGTGTTTGTATTCAATATGAATAAGATAGATTCAGTAAATTTGGTTTGGAGTAGGTACAGCCCACCTTTGCTTTATGATAAATCCCAGTCTAATTTTCATAAGTGGGCAGCTGGGTGGTGCAGTGGATAGAACGTCAGGCCTGGAGTCAGGAAGACCTGAGTCCACCTACGGCTTCAGACACTTACTAGCTGTGGGACCCTGGGCAAGTCCTTTCCTCATCTGCAAAATGAGCTGGAGAAGGAAGCAGCAAACCATTTCAGTATCTTTGCCAAGAAGACCCTAGATGGGTTCATGAAAAGTTGAATGCTTCACAAATGAAAGCTTCTAGCTTATTTGAGATACCTGGCCCATTATCTTCAACTTTTTTCTGTAGAAACTAAACATGGTACTTACAAAAGGAATGTGAGGCAATCCCAAAGTCTTAGCCAACACTTTAATTTGAAGAGTTTCAAATGTCTAAGCCCATGGAGGGAGCAATAGCAGAATGTCTACCATATTGACATCTGGGCTTCTCCTGCTGCCTATGGTCTTTTTAAATAAAACGTTCTGGGATATTAATTTCAAGAACAGCAGATCTCTTTTGCTAATGAGGGGAGCCATAATGGGGGAGGTTGTGCTTCCTCCCTCCTCCCATCTACCTCCCCAGTGTTATTTCCATTTCTGCTCTTGAAAAGAATTTTCTTTTTTCCCCTCCCAGTGGAATTTCTTCCTGGAGTTCCCTACTTTGAGGCAGCCACTGAATGAGGTTTAAAAATCAAGAAACATGTATTTCTACTTTATGTCCCCAAACTTTTCCTGAGTGAGGGTTGTGCATGTATTTTTCCATAGATGTAACTAAGGCAGTGTGACTGAGACTTTGTTCCAAGAACTGACAACCCAAGGTGCATGGCATGCTTCTTTCTCACAGTCAGTCCTCTGTTCAGATGAGAAAAGATAATGAGAGAGAAACTCCATATCCCCAGTAGAATTGTTCTATGATAAGGAACAGTTGGGAAAATTTGGAATGGAGAGATAAAACTTCTCCAGACCAGTGAGTGTGGCAGCTCCAAGAGCAGTCTGGGGATGAGTGGCAGGTGAAAGTATAGTTCTCATTCTGCCAAGGGAGAGAAGATCAGGGTCCCTGACCTGAGGATGGTGGGGGAGTTCAGTGAGGGTCAATTCAGTGCTTCTCTAAACATAGGCACCCTTACAGAGAAGACATATTTCAGGGAGGCTAATTCAGGGTCCTATCTTTTCAGGGAGGCTGTTCCAGGGTGAGGAGGTACTTCTCTACACCATGCTCAGTCCGAGGTATGGGAAAATGCAGCCCTTAGGAAGCCCTGAGAAAAGCAGTAGATTGGGAAACAGTCCCCTGAGATACAATCCACCACCTTCCTGCCCCCAAAATGCATTTTCCCCAGGTACCAAAATTCCTAAATATTCCATGATCCTAGTTCTTTTCCTTTTTCTCCTCACCATCAGTAAACATCTTCTTTCTATTCTCCTTGCCCTGATCTTCTTCTCCCCTACCCAAGTCTCAAACACCCAACGCCTTTTGGCTCTACTTAAGTCAGTAACTTAGAGAGCTGCCCATGAGCACTTGGGACTAGACACAGGTTCACTGTTGTTATTTTTATTTTAGTACTTGAAATTATCCATGACTCCATCAGCACATGCTATCCTACAATGGAGGCACCACTATCCAGCCCCACCTCTTTCACCCCTCCATGCATCACCTGGTGGTCAACTTTTTGCAAGTCTGATTGTCCAACAGTAGGCAAAGAGGGTTTATTGCCAGAACTGTCATTAAAGCTGTCTATCTGGCTTTGTAGGATATTAGAGGTTATGCTGCTGGCATAAAAATAAGGATACTAACCAGCAATTACATAGAGTTTTAAGGCTTTGAAAGTACTTTACATAAATTATCTTATTTTATCCTCACAACCCTGGGAAATAGTTGCTATTAATGTCCCACATTTTACAGATGAGGAAACTGAGACTGAGAGAGATTAACTGACTTTCCCACTATCACATAGCTACTAAGTCTCCAAGATAGGATTTAAACTCAGGTCTTCCTGACTCTAAGTTCAGTGCTCCATCCACTGTACCATGTAGCTGCTCACTTTAGAGAGTTCCCAAAGTTACCCCCAAGTCATGATGAGTCGTTGGCATGGAGCTTGCCGCAGAGACACTCTTTCTTCTCTCTCTAGAAGGCTGTGGCCTCAGAACTCTCGAATTTGAGGAAGCTGGAGGATCAACACCAAAACTTTCCTTTCCATCTCCTTTCTCTAGAAGGCTTGACTTCCCTAACTCCCACTACTTGGCTACCTAGTTCTCTTCTGCTGGGGCTGTGTGGTTGAAAGTATGTATACCTCCATTGAGCCTCTGCCACTGCCATGAAGTAAGTAAATTAGGGTCACTGCCCCACAATAGGGCCTCCTCAGCTTCAGACACCTTTACAGATACACATTCTCGACAACAAAAATTAACATACGATTCTCCGTTGATTCCTAGTCAATGGTACCCTTTGTATCACCCAGCATTCCTTGGGAACAAATGTTTAGATTAATACTGAGGTTTAAAATAAATTTCCCTTTACCACAGAGACATGCCACTTTGCATGACTGTGGGAGGGACTGTGCTGAATGGTTCATGTAATCATGGGGTGAGGTTTGGAATGACTTATTCTGGGAGCCCTTGACTCCCTTTCTGGAAAAAAAAATCATTTGAATATTGTAAAGTAGTTTGCATACTGATAAAAAAAAAGATCTCAGCTTGGCCTCCCCTTTATTCCCAGCTACTCTTAGCTGTAAGTATGTAGCTTCCTGAATAAAATCAGAATTTTTTTTAAGTTCTAAAGAAACCAAATTCATTGAGCAAATTAGCTAACTCTAGAGGCAAAGGATAGCCCTAATTATCTCTTAGCTTCTTAATTGAAAAAGTTCTTAGGATCTTATTTTTTCATATAGTATTTTACTCCCCCCCCCAATTACATGTAAAGAAAATTTTAAACATTCATTTAAAAAATGTTTGATTCCAATGTTTCTCCCTCTCTCCCTCACCTTCCCCTTCCTGAGACAATAAGCAATTTGATATAGGTCACATATATGCATTCATGTAAAACATTTCCATATCAGTCATGTTGTGAAAGAAGAAACAGACCAAAGAAAAAGACCATTAAAAAAATAAAGAATGTGAAAAATAGTATGCTTCAATTTGCATTCAGACTCCATCAGTTGTTTCTCTGGAGGTGGATAGCGTTTTTCATCATGAGTCCTTTGGAACTGTATTGAATCATTTTGTTACTGAGAATACCTAAGTTATTCATAGCTGCTCAGCATGCAATATTGCTATTACTCTGCACAATGTTCTCTTGATTCTGTTCACTTCACTTTTCATCAGTTTATGTAAGTCTTTCCAGGTTTCTCTGAAATCTGCCCTCTCATCATTTTTTTATAGCACAATAGTATTCCATTACATTCATATACCACAATTTGTTCAGTCATTCCCCAAAATGATCGGCACCCCCTCAATTTCCACTTCTTGGCCATTAGAGTCTTATTTTAAACAAGTTCCAATTATGTTAGTGGTCATCTCATCTGCTTATGTCTGTGTATAAATATCAGGAGATATTTTTGTATGGGAGCATAGTAGCAGAGACTAGGATAGTAGAAGTAAAAGGCTTTACTCAGAGAGCTTAATGGCTTCAACAAGTGACTGCCCTGGTGATATATATATTCTCCCAGGTGAACCAATCAAATTGGGAATTCTAGGAAGAGGCAGAAGTTCTCTCTTGTGAAGTCTGCCTTGGGATCTCAGAGCCTGGTCAGTATAGGACAGGAAGGCTAAGAATGACTGGAGATGAGCAGGTAGGTGGTGCAGTGGATAGAGCACCAGCCCTGGAATCAGGAGGACCTGAGTTCAAATCGACCTTAGATACTTGATACTTATTAGCCATGTGACTCTGGGCAAGTCACTTAACCCCAATTACCTTGCCTTCCCTCCTAAAAAAAAAAAAGAATCTCATTGGAGAGAAGGACCCTATCTAGTTCTTCCCATTTGTGTATCATATCCCTGTGCACACACAGATGTACATCAAGGATTCTTTTTTTTTTTCATCATGGACCCCTTGGGCAGTCTTGTGAAGCTTATGGATCCCTTTTTAGAATCATGTTTTTAGGAAGTAAAATTCATAGAATTACAAAGGAAACTAGTCATATTGAACTAAGATTATCAAAACATTTTAAAAACTATTTTATGGATCCCAGGTTAATAAGCCCTACTCTAGAGAGCCTACTCAACAGAACTCAAAGAAATTTCCAAAGTAAATAAAATTGTTTGCTCTTTACCTTTTACTCTGTACAGAGAGGTATTATCTTCACTAACATTAATGAACTAAAATTAAGCAGTTAAGGAATTATCATCTTTCTAAGAAGCAAAGATTTTTAGAAAGAGCTATCAGTGGTACTTATCTTGTCCTTTGTACACAATACTTTTAACCGCACTGTTATTATTTCTTCTCCAAAAGAGTTTTAAAATGTATATAATTATTTATGTTCCTTTCAAGGAAAAATGGACCTGGTCAATATTCTACTGAATTATGTTCTTCCTGTAAACAAAACCCTTTGATCTATGCAAAATATCCACTATGTGGAACCTGTGGCTAAGCAGCCCCCAGGGTCAGTACTCATAAAGCTAGATTCGTTTTTAGGATATTATCCCCTAAATCATATCATTTTATTTCACTTTGCCCTCTGGGCAAAGTGAAACTCCTCTGGGAAATCTCAGATACCATTCATGCCTAAGTTTGCACAGCACCCATTAAAGCATTCAAGATAACAAGCCACAGAGCATATTGGACAGCATCTATTTAACCTTATAGAAAATTGAAAAACTACATAGAAGATTCACAGTATGCCATGAACAATTGACATTTTTTCCCTCTGTCTTCAGTCAGTGCCATCTTCCCCAAAGAAGCCTATGTAGTCCCTAGAACTCATAGCACCACCCTGTGATTTGAATTCCATTTATATTAGGAAAAAAAACTTGGGGTTTCTTTTTTTTGAGGGGTAATTGGGGTTAAGTGACTTGCCCTGAGTCACATGGCTAGTAAGTGTTAAGTGTCTGAGGCCAGATTTGAACTCAGGTCCTCCTGACTTCAGGGCCAGTGCTCTGTTCACTGTGCCACCTAGCCACCCCAAAGCTTGGGGTTTCAAGAAAGGCAAGTCCTGAAATTAGGGTGAACTCACTTTTATCCCAGATATGCATATAGGCCTACAACATTATGGTACTACTATAAAGGCTTACACTTCCCACTAGAAAGAAAATGAAGTTGGAGTTGTTAGAATGGTGATCTTCCCACTGGAACTGCAAAGTCCAAATAACAGAGTTATAACAGAGTTCAGTTCTCCAATTTTTTCCACCAGTTTCACTGCTTTGGGACCTTTTTTGACTTCTCTGATTTTACTTTTCCATCATGCTCCCACAATCCCCTTTAGCTTCCTATTACGTGCTATCTTCCCCCATTAGATTGTAAGCCTGTTGAGGGCAGGACTATCTTTCTTTTTATTTGTATTTGTATCACCAGAACTTAGCACAGTGCTTGGCACACAGTAGGTTCAAAAGTATTTACAGACTGACCAACTGTATTCTTTATTGGGTTCAATAAACTTGCTCTGTTTCATATCATGTTTTTGATGAGTCCTATTACCAATTAGTTCTTTACTGATGCTTCAATTCTTATGTCTACTTTCCCCCCTAAGAGAATGGAATTGCCTAAAAACTCCCCCTTCTCTTGAGGGAAAACTCAATTCTAGTATCTATTTCTTTTTAAGAGTAGGGCTCTGTCTGGGTACTCATCTCTTTCTCTAGAAGTTTGTAGCCCAGAACTCTCAAACTTGGGGTTACTAGGGAACCAACACCAAAGTTGGGACTTATCTCCTTTTCTCCGTAGAAGACTCAACAAGAGCTCCCACTACTTAACTATATGGTTACCCACTTCTGGGGTTACTTTTGAAAGTATCTGAACCTCCAGTGTGCGTCTGCCACTGCCATAAGTATCTGTGTGCAGACACTCATAATTAAGTAAATTGGGGTACAGAACTTTTCACCACCTCATCACTATCCCACCTATTGCTATGTCTTAGACTGAGAAGCTTCCATCCCTGGGGCTAAGGGAGGAAGATGGTCAATTTGGAGGTAATGGTAATTTGTCAGCACCCCTCTGGAACCAAAGTCCACTCTCTGATTCATGGTCTCTGATCTGCGCTCAGATCTCTCTGGATCTCTTTGAAAAGGGAAAATTGGGACAACTTTGTAAAGAAAGTTCCCTTCTACAGGCCTGGAATAAAGGAGTGCCTCTCGTGGCCAAAAACCTGAGCAAACCAAATCATCAATAAAACTCAGGACATTTTCATAATCCTTTCAGTGAGGTTGTTAAAGGCTATGCCTCACACTCTCCCTAAGGAAATCTAACCAGAGCCCCAAACAAATACTTATCTTCCTGTAGACTCATCACATTTCAGCCTCTATGTGTGAAATGAACTGAACAGTCTTGGCTAGATTCATAAACATTATAAGCTATTTGATTCAATTCTACTTAAAAAAAAACCAAACAAACAGAATTTGAAAATAGAATCAACGAAGAAGAAGAAACTTTTGTGTGTGTGTGTGTTATCCAAGATCCTTGATCTGTCTCAGGTACAAAAAGTCCAGTCAGGCAACAAATATTTATGAAGCTCCTACTATGTGCCAGACATTGTGCTAAGCTTTGGAGATACAAAGGAAGACAAAAAGAATTGTCTATTCTCTTAAGGAGCTCATCGTCTTAATGGGAGAGACCGCACAAACAACTATGTGTGGGCAAGGATAAATTCAGGATAAATTGGAAATCATCAACAGTGGGAAGGTACCAGCATTAATGGGGATCAGTAAGGCTTCTTTCAGTGGAGTAGGATTTTAACTGGGACCTTAAGGAAACCAGGAGATAGAGATGAAAAGGGAGAGAATTCCAGGTCTTTTGCCTCTGGTTCCTTTCTAAACATCAAGCTAATGTGATATGAAACAGAGCAAGTTAATTGAACATAACAAAGAATACAGGTAGTCTGTAAACACTTATGTAAAATCTACTATGTACCAGGCACTATGCTTAGTACTGGTAATACAAATACAAGTAAAAAGAAAGATAGTCCTGCCCTCAACAAGCTTATAATCTAAAGGTCTCCAGTTGTCCTGAGTTGTATCTTGCCACTGGTCCCAGATAGCTCCAGAGGAGAAAGTGAGGCTGGTAACTTTGCACAGCCCTCCCTCACTTAAATCCAATTCACTTGCAAATCATGGCATCATCTTCCTGAAGCCATGGTGCTCTTCCAGAATGAAGAACAAACAAACAACAGTCTAATGGGGGAAGACAATACATAATAGGAAGCTGAAAGGGGTGGTTGGAGCATAATGGAAAGGTCAAAAAGAGTCCAAAAGCAATGAAACTGGTGGAAAACGGAGAGAAGACTGTGCTTTGACCCCTCCTTAAATGCTGCTACTTATGCCTTCCACCATTAAAGTTAATACTATCTCAGTCACTCATTTCTTCTTCCTCAGGAAAATGTTATAGCTCTTAAAAAAGTCACGTTTGCCCCGGTATGATGCATATGTCCACATATATTTTCTAAATGGATATATGCAGCTCACAGGTGGCATGAATATATAACTTTGGAATCTGTCCCACTCTTCTTTAAGGGATTTCCATCTTGAGGAATATGGAAGGGCTGTAGCTGAGAGCTTATTTCTTCTCTCACTTATCTCCAAAAGAAATATTGGCCTAGAATTATTCACTGCTACATGGTTCAGTGAAGAGACTGTTGAACTTGGACACATGAACTCCTAAATTCAAATTTAATCTCAGATACTAGCTTGAATGATCCTGGGCGATTTGCTTAACCTCAGTCTATTAGATATATAGATATATATAGATCAGTTTTCTCATCTATAAAATTAGTATAATAGTGACACCTACCTCCCTGAGCTGCTGTGAGGCTCTATCAAATAAATTTTCCTGACAAATAGTAGGTGCTTAATAAATGTTGTGTTACCCTGGGCAAATCACTTAACCTCTGTTTGCCTGTCTCCTCATCTGCAAAATGGGGATATAGTACTCACCTCCCAAAGTTATAGTTATGGTGAGATCAAATGAGATAATATCTATAATGGATTATATAAATGTTAACTATTATTGTTCTTATTATCTGCCCCCACAAATATCTCTGGTCCAGTCTAGGGGTATGAGTCTGGCTCAGAAACAAAGCCTTTTCTCACTCAATCTTAATGAGGAATGCTAGACAGCTTAACTCTTTACCAAATGTTGCTTATACAAAGGAACATCACAAGTAAAAAGTAAACCCATTTATCCAAGCAAAGAGCAAATGTCAATTGGAGAAGTTATGCTGATTAGA
This sequence comes from Gymnobelideus leadbeateri, assembly GCA_011680675.1. Taxonomy (NCBI): domain Eukaryota; kingdom Metazoa; phylum Chordata; class Mammalia; order Diprotodontia; family Petauridae; genus Gymnobelideus; species Gymnobelideus leadbeateri. Next base: position 452,486 of record WOXC01000454.1, on the reverse strand, counting down.
CTATGCCAAAAAGATATAACAATGAAAGAGCTTGGTTAGGGGCAGCAAGATTAAATCTCAGCTCAAAACAAGAGAAAGGACCCAGTTTCACTCAAGGAGGGCCATCTTTTAGTCTTTAGGAAGGCAAGCTGTCTATACATCTGCAGCTTCTCTCTCAGCTGCCTGCCCATTAGTCTCGCAGCCCTGAGGTCTCCTTCTCAAGAAGTTGTGGCACCCACTCCTTTATGCAGGTCCCCAGAGTGGGCCTCCACTTTCTCTCCACCAGTCCAGAATCACTATTCCTTGTATATTTCAGCAGCAAGCAAAATTCCACCAGGCTTGGTTGGAAGCTTAGTTATACTCACAGGAAGATGGTCAGGGTTAACATTTGAATAGGTTACTTAACACATTTCCAGCTGAAATCAGCTGTGTATAACTCCTGACATTTCTCGATTTATGGGCCCTGTCCTAACTAGAATGACAGGATTCTATCCCCCTCTTCCCCTTCTCAGTATACAGGAAGCATATCCCTTATAAAGCTCACACTTTGATCTGAGTATTTTTGAGACTAGAGAAAAACCTTATACCCCTCTCCATTCGGTTTTCCAGTTCCTGCCATCCCCACCTAGTGACTAGGACCAGATCATAAAAAGTCTTGAACACTCAGAAAATTACCTAAAAAAACAAAAATAAAAAATAAACAAACATTAGAACTCCTGTGGGGGAAGAGCAAAGCTTATAATGCCACCACAAAGGCAAAGATAGCTTTCCCCAATATGTATGCAAAGCACTTCTATTTGCTTTTAAGGTTATGCAAATATAAGCTGTTTAAGTATGGGTCTTTGGGAAAGTAACATTCCAATATCTCAGTGTGATATGGAGGTCATTCCTAGGTGTGTAAAGGCTATTCCAGAAGAACACAAGTCTCAGTCAGTCCTATAGCTGAAAAGGATTTACCCATCTTCTGAGAATCAGCCAACTCTATTTTGGAGAGGCATATCACCAGGTTAGCTACCAGACTGCTCTACCACAGCGATTCTGTGTAAAACACATAATAAAGCATACCTCCCACTTCTCAGGAAAGAGAAGGCAGATTACTCAGGGAGAGTGTTGGACCTGAGGTTAATCAGTTGTTTTTGTTTAACTGTTTTCCTTTGTTACTTGGGAGGGATCTATTAGGGAGAGTAGTGAACAACCAGAAATAACTGTGATACAAAAACAATGGGCATCATCAAAAGGTTTCTTTTGTTTACTTAGTTTTTAAAGACAGTTTTCCTGTAATTCTCAGAGCAAGGTTTTATGTCATGGAGCCCTTTGGCCATCTGGTGAAGCCTATGAACCACCAATCAGAATAATGTTTGCTGCATCAACAATTGAAGGAAATGTTAAATTTCACTTTGAGGGCCTTTCAAATTCATGCCCCTCCCTGAAATCTACCCACAGAGCCCTTGGGATTCCAAGGTTAGGAACCTTGTCTTAGAGGGACTATTATGGTCATCTGTAAAGGTATACCTCCATCAACAAAATCACAGATTCTTATACTATTGTTATTACTATTTCAAAGCCAGTTCCTGGCAACCAGTTATGTAGCATAATGATATTTTTCTTTGTTTTACAAATTAGGAAACAAAGGCATGAAATTTAAATGATTTGACTAAGGTCACACAATTATTAAATAACAAAACTGAGACCTAGACCCTGGCTTTAAGACTAATACTCTTTCTATTGTTTTTCTGAGGGCTTTAATGAAGCAGGTCCATTTAGTAGTATGTCTAATCTGATGCAACTAAATAGTGCAGTGGGTAAAAGCATGGGATCTGGAGCCAGAAAACACGAATTCAAATCCTGCCTCAGATAACTGCTGGTTCTATGACTCTGGACATGTCATTCAACTGCTATTGATCTGAGTTTCCCCATCTCTAAAATGGTAGTAATAATAGCACCTACTTCCCAGGATTGTAAGGTCTAAATAAGGTAAGATATGTAGAGTGCTATGTAAATACTAGCTATTACTGTTATTATTTCACAGATTAAGAAATAGGCACAGAGAAGTTAAGGAGCCTGCCCAAGATCGTAGAGTGGCAAAGCCCCAGGTGCTCTGACTGGAAATCCAAGGCTTTTTCCACTGTAGGCTTATCTCAGGATAAAGCCAGAAACTCAGCTATTTTTCTTTGATTTTCCAAAAAATGATGGGTTTGATGGGTAGCGCTATTTTGGGGGCATAAATAACTTTTTTCCCTATGCCCCAATTCCAGGAACAGTTGCTAACAGAGCTCAGCAGTTGAACAGCACCAAGATCAATCCCCTAAGGATTCTCCTCCTGTCTCGATGGAGCTTTACCCTCTGTCTAACATTTGCTGAGAGTTCCGTTCTTACAGATGTGATTTTTCCTTTCCAGAGAAAAGTAATCACAAACAGAAATCTTCAGAGCAAAGGACATGAGGAAAGCTTTTTATACCCTCTTCACTTGCTGCTATTGTGATGGATGAAAAGGCAAGAACAATTAGAGCAAATGTCACTGTAAATCTCTGTAGAAAAAAAATAGCTTCCCAAGTTTCCTTTTAAGTGGCCAAGGCATTCTCTCTGTGTGGTGTGTATTTACCTTGGACACTGGCATGGGATTAGATTTAAAACATAAGCCACTCAACTATCTAGCTCCAGACACACTCTTTGAGTAGGTAGTAATAATAACTAACATTATACAGCACCCAATATGCAGCAGGAACTGTGCTAAGTGCTTTCCAGATATAATCTCTTTTGATCCTCATGACAACCCTGGGAGGTAGGTGCTGTTATCTCCACTGAGGAAACTGAGGCAGGCATAAATTAACTGATTTATCCCTAAAGTCACACAAGTAGTAATTAATCAACTAATAAGCATATATTAAGCACCTATTATATGCCAGGCACCGTGTTAAGTTCTGGGGACACAAAAAGAGGCAAAAGACAGTTCTTGCCCTCAAGGAGCTGCCAGTCTAGTGGTGGAGAAAAAAACCAAACAAATGTATATAAAGCAGAGCTTTATATAAAATAAGTAGAAAAATTAACAGAGGGAAGGACTAGAATTCAGAAGGGATGGAGAAGTCTTCCAGTAAAAGAAGGAATTTAAATTGGGACCTAAAAGAAACCAGAGAGATCAGTAGGTTGAGTTGAAGAGGGAAGAACACTCCAGGAATGGAGGAAAGTCACAGAAAATACCTATAACTGAGAAATGGAGTGTCTGGTTTATGCAATATCCAGGAGAGCACTGTCACAGGATCAAAGAGTACCTGTCAGGAAATAAGGTATAAGAAGACTGGAAAGAGGATGGGGCTTTATGAAGGGCTTCGAATGCCAAGGAGAACGTTTTGTATTTGACCCTGGAGGTAAGAGGTAGTAACTTGAGTTTATTGAATAGGTTGATGTGGTCAGACCTGGACATTAGGAAAATCACGTTAGTGGATGAATGGAGGATGGACTGAGTGAGAAGAAACTCAAGACAGATCTTCAATAGTGCAAGAATGAAGTGGTGATGGCCTACACTACAGGAGGGTGTTGCTCTCTATAGTAATAGCTAAGGTAAGAGTGGGAGGAAGGATTTAGGGGAAAAGATCACAAGTTTGCCTTTGGATGTGTTGAGTTTAAGATGTCTACTAGGTATCTAATTTAGAATGTCTAGAAGGTAATCATAGATGTGAGATTGGAGGTCAGCAGAGCATTTGGGGACAGGATAGGCACATTTGAGAATCAACAGCACAGAGACAGTAATTAAATCCATGGGAGCTGATGAGATTCCCAAATGAAGCAATATACAGAAGGAAAGAGGGGCGGCTAAGTGGCGCAGTGAGTAGAGCATCGGCCCTGGAATCAGAAGGACCTGAGTTCGGATCCAGCCTCAGATGCTTAATGCACACAAACAAAAATAAAACCTAGCCGTGTGACCTTGGGCAAGTTACTTAACCCCAACTGCCCTCCAAAAAGCAAAAAAAAAAAAAAAAAGAAGGAAAGAGAAGAGGGCCAAGACAGAACCCCGAGGGACACCGACAGTTAGAAGGTGTAATCTGGAAGAGGATTCAGCAGAAGAGAGAGAGAAGGAGCAGTCAGAGAGGTAGGACAAGAACCAGGAGAGAGTGATGCCCTAAAGAGAAGAGTACCAAGCAAAGAGGTAACCAAAATCTGTTAGTGTCTTTAGTTGATGTATTACCAAGAAAAGAGAGTACCAAGTTGAAGAGAGGGATCACCAGTATTAAAGGCTGCAAAGAGGTCAAGGGGAATGAGAATAGAGAAAAGGTCACTGGATGAATATTAGCAACTTTGGACAGAGCAGTGGAATGATAAATGTTGGAAGCCAGATTGTAAAAGGTTAATAAGAAAGTGGGAGGACAGAAAGTAGAGGCACCTATTATAGATGGACAGAAGATATACAGGATGTTAGTTATCAGGGATAGAAGGATCAGGTGAGGGTTTTTTCAGGATGAGGGAGACAGGGACACACTTGTAGACAGTAGGAAATGAACCAGTAGATATTAAGAGATTGAAAATGAGTGAAAGCAGGGCAGCTTGGTGGCACAGTGAGTAGAGCTCTGGCCCTGGAGTGAGGAGGACATGAGTTCAAATCTGGCCTCAGACACTTAATACAAAAACTAGCCATGTGACCTTGGGCAAGTCACTTGACCCCAATTGTCCTCCAAAAAGCAAAAAGAAAAAAAGAAAAGAAAAAGAAAATGAGTGAAAGAGTGGGGATGATAGAGTGGGCAATCTGTTGGAGGAGACAGGATGGAATGTGATCACATGAATAGGTAGAGATGTCCTTGGTAAGGAGTAAGATTACTTCATCATGTGAGACAGGGGTGAAGAAGGAGGTAATTTCAAAAGTATCTGTGTGATAGAAGATGAGGAAGAGGGGAGAAGAGGGAGTTTTACATGAGAAGCCTCAATTTTTTCTGCAAAATATGAGACAGAGTTCTCCTCTAAGGGGTCTGGGGAAAGCAAGGGAGGTTTGAGGAGGGATGAAAAGGTTTGGAAGAGCTATTGTGGAGAGTGGGATAGTGAGTTGACAGGGGAATTTTAGAAGGATTTCTTAGCAGCAGGGAGGGCCCAGTGAAGGTTATGTGACTTAAATTTATAGTACACCCAGTTAGAATGGTTGTATGATTTTCTCTATCTTCATTTAGGAGCATGTAAGTGGAGCAAAGAGGGTGAATGGTGGGAGTGATAGAAGATTGAGGCTTGACTGAGTGTAACTGGTGATATGGTAAGGGAATTAGGAATTCAAAGGAGGAGGTCAGTGTAGAGTTGAATTGGTTCACTAAGGAATCAAGATGGAGAAAAGGAGAGAAAGTGGTTATTACAGGGGAGATGACTTGGAGAATTGAGTGGTCCTGGAACTAGAAGTCATAATGAGTGGTAGTATTAGTAGTAGTAAGAAGTAGTATGGAAAGCAAAGGGAGAGGTGAAGAACCAATGGATAATGGTCAGACAAGGAGATTTCAGAATTCTCGAACATAGTGTCTAGGGCCAGATTTGAACTCAGATCTTCCTGATTCCAGGTCCAGTACTCTATACACCGTACCTCCAACTGCCAGTAGGGATAGTGAGGCAGATAATTGTGACTATAAGACCCAGAGATTCAGTTTTGGTTAAGTAATTCAGTTTCTAGTCCACTAGTCACTATTCTCTGCCCTGGTCTTCCAGGATTCTTCTCATTGCAACTCCCATTTTAATGATTATACACACATAATGAAACCCCTCAGGTTTAAAAAACAAAGGACAAAACTAGCGAAATCTCCTCTTTTCCCCTTTGTAGACATTATCTGTACCATTGGAGTCAGGAATGGAAGGGAAAAGGAAGCCTTATTCAAAGGTAATACATCAACTAAAGACGCTAACAGATTTTGCTTACCTCTTTGCTTACACTCTCTTGGTACTCATAGGTACCAAGGTTTAGTTAAAAGAAACCTTGGAGATAATATCAATAATTAACATTTATATTGCCCTTTTTAGTTTGCAGAGCACTTTATAGATATGACAGATGACAGTGTGTGGGTGGTGGGTGCCAGGCATACATATGGTGTGATGCCAGAGCTTCTACTTTCTAAGTGCAGGGAGCTAGTATTTATTTAATTAGCCAATGGGGAAAGTATAATTTGGCCACCAGTTGGCACCACTCTCTGAGCAGCTAGCCACCTAGTCCAAGCAAGTGCATGTGTTTTCCCCAATGACTGCAGATTCCTTTACTCTTCACTAGATGGCATAGCAACTATAGCTGAGTAACCTCCCACTGACTAGGTCTCCTCCCAGACCATTTAGGAGCTGCAGCTGGTCCCAGGTTCTACATAGATTGAGGTGCCTCACTTGAAAGATGCTCTGTAATACTAATCAATGCCCTATGTCCCCAGTTGCTGCACTTGGAAACTTTGCTTCTGATCTACATCTCATTTCACAGAATTTGTAATTTCCTGTTTTTAATTGCCATGTGATTTATTAAAACACCATAGAATAAGAAATGATGCAGAGCAATACAAAACAGTAAAAAAAAAATTTAATTGCAACATGCAGTATCAACTACAGCTTAGATTGACTCCCTTTCCCCTCTGTACCTCTGCCCAGGAAGTAGGAGGAAGGAAATTAAAAAGTCAAGATTCAAAGATTTGCCAGGTTTCTGGTACTTGAGATATGGCCCAGAAAGTGCTCTGAGGGAGCAGAGGGGGAACACTTTCTGATAATGGTACAACTGCTAGCTTCACCATGGCTATAGTTAGCATTTCTCTTAATAGTCTTTAACCTGTTCCAGCCTGTTCTTAATTCCATTCCGACTATTCTTGTTTACTCTTGAGTCTGCAGTTCTGCAAGCAAAATTCATGCCCCATGATTCTCCAGGTCACTCCCAGCTCACTCTTTACTAGGTCTGATCAGTTTCAGGGGCATCAACGGAAGGAACACTCCCATACTCCAACCACATGACCCCAAATAAAACATTGATGGGCATTTTTTTCTTGCCTGAATCCCTGAAAATAGAAAGGGAGGAAAGCTCTTCAAGAGCAAAGAAAACATAAACCTGAAGATTCTGGGAAATGTATACTCACACACATTTCTACCTTCTTGCAAACTCCTTTATCCATTATTCCCAGTGTCTTTCAAGAAATGTTGGAGAAGTCTTGTTACACACATGTCTTATTCAAGCCTCTTAACAAGGATGTAGGTGCTATTGACCCTATTTTTCAGTTAAGCAAACTGAGACTCTGAGAAGTTCAATAACTGCTCACTATCACACAGTTGCTAAATGTCAGAGGCAGTATTTGAATCTAGGTCTTCCTGGACCAAGTCCAGCATTCTAGCCACTTTGCCAAGTTGTCTATATAAGAGCTAATGTAGAGGATCAGTCAACTAGTTGTACGACCCCACAGTGCCACCTTGTGGTTAGATGGCCATGGTCCCATCACTAGTAAGTGGTAGAGCCAAGGGAAGGGAATAACCATTTATATGGTGCCTCCTCTGTGCCAGACCAGGCAGCTAGGTGGCTCAGTGGATAGAGTACAGGACCTAGAGTCAGGAAGACGTATTCCTGAGTTCAGATTCTACCTCAGATACTTATAGCTATGCGATGTAAGTCACTTAACCTTGTTTGCCTAAGTTTCCTAATCTGTAAAAATGATGGAGAAGAACATGGCAAACTATTTTGGCATCTTTGCCAAAAAAACCCTAATGGGGTAATGAAGAGTCATACATGACTGATCAACTATGTGCCAGTTGTTATGCTAAATGATTTTTACAAATATTATCTCCTTTGATTATTTTATCTCATTTTAGCAAAGACATGAACATATGAGCCCCCACCTTCTGATTTCAAGTCCAAGACTGTTTCCACTAAAATACCCAAGTAAGCCTATGATCTCTTTGATGTGGATATTTCATCCAGTGGTGTAAATCACAACCCATCCATACTTGTGCCTCCTGTGCCATTCTTGTCCAGGTCCTTCCTTCTGTAAGATTAGCAATTGGAGCCCACTAAAAACACTATGGACCTTCCTTACTTTCTCCAAGTATTACAAGGCTATTAATGGAACGTACTAGCTATCTCTCAGTTGTCCCTCACTTTAGTCATATGTGTCATCCATCTTTTTTTTTCTATCGTATATTTCCCAGATAGCATCCTTTACTCCAGTTCTTCTTCATAGTTTATGTGCTGCAGCCTGCCTACATACCAACCATGTACCTCCCTAATGTTTTCCGAGTTATAATCATTTTTAATTTTTTAAAGAATCAGAACCCAGAATCCAGCCCACTCTCCCCTGCTGCTTAATTATGAAACCAATTTCTTGTCTACTTGTAGCTTGTCCAATATTTGGAAATACTAATATTGAGAGAAATGCTAATAATTGTGATATCTGTCACAAGAGCATTCTTTTCCCTTTGTTTGTTCAATGAGAGGTGGAGGGGAAGAGAGGAGGACCAAATGGAGGAAAGAGAAAATATATGTCTGTTTAGAATAATTAAAATTTTAAAACAAAAGGTCTCGGAAAAATATATGATTGTATACATACGTGTGTTTACTAATAAAGTCCATAAAACTGTGCATACCCTTTGATCCAGTGATACTACTACTAGGTTTGTATCCCAAAGAGATCATAAAAAAGGGAAAAAACTCACATGTACAAAAGTATTTTAGCAGCTCTTTTTGTGGTAGTGAAGATTTGGAAATTGAGGGGATGCCCATCAATTGGGGAAGGGCTGAACAAGTTGTGGTATATGAATGTAATGGAATACTATTGTGCTATAAGAAATGATGAACAGGCAGATTTCAGAAAAACCTCAAAAGACTTACATAAACTGATGTTGCGTGAAGTGAGCAGAACCAGGAGAACATTGCACACAGTAACAACAACATTGTGTGATGATCAACTGTGATAGACTTAGCTCTTCTCAGAAATACAATGATCCAAGACAATTGTAAGAAAATGCTATCTACATGTATAGAAAGAACTATATAGGCTGAAAGTAGATCAAAGCATACTATTTTCACTTTTTTTTGGTTTCTGTTTTTCCTTTTTCATGGTTTTTCCCTTTTGTTCTGATTCTTCTTTCACAACATCATTAATGTGGAAATATGTTCAACATGATTGTACATGTATAGCCTATGTCGATTGCTTGCTATCCTGGGGAGAGGGTAGGGAAGAAAGGAAGGGAGAAAAAATTTGAAACTCAAAGTCTTACAAAAATTAATGTTGAAAACTATCTTCACAAGTAATTGGAAAAAAATAAAATATTACCAAGTGAAAAAAATTTAAAAATGAAATCCATAAATTATCCAACTAACTTTTTGTCATAATCTGAACAAAAAGTGTGACTCTTTTTGAGTGGGAAAATTTCTAGGAGGTTCTACAGTTTTGATGTTATCTGCAAAAAGGAGAATTAGGAGGAACTCACTGTCCACAGGGAATCCCTCTTCAACTTGAACTCTGCACTGGACTCCTCCTTCATGACAGCAGTGAACTTGTTTGACAAGTTTCTGTTTTGTGCCTCATATGATATTAACGATCAGATAGAGAGTCATTGAACAAGATTATCTGCGCTAGGTATTTCAAAGAATCTTGAGTAACTTTGATATATGAATGGGAGACACTTAGTTGGAAGAGGGTCTTCAAGGAAATATTTTGCTTTACCAACTCAAATGCTCTTTTAAAATGATCAAAAAACAATAAACACAGTAGGAACTTGTACTCCCTACATATTTTAGTCATTTGTGTTGCAGTAAAGATGTGATCTATTGTGGAATACTGTTAGTGACAGCCTGACTATACCAATGTTTTCAATGTGAATATGCAATCTGTGCTTAGAATATTTTCATAAAAGTTTTATATGAATGAGGAAGCAGGCATGGCCAGTAGTTGGTAGGTCACATTTTTTCAGGATTATTGAAGTCTGAGATTTTTTTCTACCTTTATCTTCCCTGCATCCAGATATCTTATGAATCACTCAATTCTCTCACAATGTATCACTTCCAGAATGGATCTCTTCTATGCACACTTAGTCTAATTCAATTATTTCCTCCCCTCCCTATCTTTAGTGTTATTTACCTCTTGTATAAAGGCCCCTGGAACTGTGATATTATAGTCTGGGGCTGGGGGGGGGCGGTACTCTGCTCTATTTTTATTGATTTTTATTGGTCTATTTTAATTTTTATTATAAAAATTCCCAGTTCCCATGTAGTTTTATACAGAAACTACAGAGCAGAAGCCTATTTGCATTGGTGGAGAGTTTCTCACCAAAAACTCCCCGTATTAATGTCTGGTAAGGAAAAAAAATATTTTAATAGAATTTCTCTATCTTTCATTACTCTCTATTAAGTATTGACACAAAAACTGAAGCTATTTTAATTTATTTTTACAAATATTTATTATATGCCTATACACACATAAGGAAATTTGCCCAGGTCAGAAATGCAGACCCTTGTGGACACAGAAAACTCATACAAATAGTTAAGCAGAAAGTCAAGTTTCAGACAACTATACCTAATTACACTATAAAGCAGTCATTATAAAAGCTATCTTAAATTGGATTTAAAAGGTGGCTAAGTGGCACAGTGAATAGAGCACTGGCCCTGGAGTCAGGAGGACCTGAGTTCAAATCCAGCCTCAGACACTTAGCACAAAACTAGCTGTATGACCTTAGGCAAGTCACTTAACCCCAATTGCCCTACCTTTCCCTCTCCAAAAAGCAAGAAAAAAAAAAAGGGTTTAAAAGTATAAGCTAGAGAACCTAGATGAATTGAACTGAATGGATAATTTATAACTACAACCAAAAACATAATTTAATATTTGCTAAATTTTAGGGAATTCATGGAAAAATATTAGGAAAATAAGATTGTAGTATAACACAGAAGGGGAATTACTTTCATATTTTACACTTTGTATGGTGACCAATTACAAATGGAGGAATGATCTAAAAGAAAACCCATAAAATCAAAAGAAAAAAATCATATTTTCTGCATATTACAGAAAGTAAGAAAATTTTCATGCATTGAACAAATCGAAGAAACTGTAGGTAATCAAATCCATCCACAATGGATTTGATTAAGAATAAAGAGTTTTAAAACAACAAAAGCTAATGAATCCAAAATGAAAAGCAAAGGACCAGACTGGGAAGAAAATTTACAATAAATATAAAAAGATAACTACTCAAATGGCTTTGTGATCTTGAATTAGATGTACTCTTCAATGATTTCACTCACAACTCAACACATGCTTGCCTGTATTGTGTGACACTTGCCCATCTCCTTCCAGAGATTTGCAAAATAAGATCTACCAAATGTTGTAGAATCATTGCTTTCTCCAGACACTGCAAAGTTACTACTGACCTTTTTATCTCTCATTCTTCATTTTTGTCACATCTTCTTTTTGTCTTACTTAGTTCCCAGATGCTATCTTTTATTCCTGCTGTTCTCTTTGAATTTCCTCATTGGTTATAAGGTATAGCTTGCTCATACCCATCATACACCTCTTCATAACCCTCTTTGTGATAGTCTTTTTGTCTTGCAGTCATGTAAGAACAACATAATATTGGTGTTTAAATGATGTACCTTTATTTTTAGGACAAGTTTGAAGTCTTTAAAGGAGTTTTGCAATTTCCTGAAGGGGATATAACCTGTTCTCTTCCTCCCGTTTAATTCTAGACCCATTATTGTTGTCCATTTTTATTGTCTGTCCAGATACAGTAATCAATGCACAAACTTTAAAACACCCATCCAAGATTCCACCAGAATCTTGGTGATAGACATTCTTCATATAATTAGCTCATAATATGTAATTTGGTCAGGCCAAACTCTTAAATGATTACAGATGTCTTCCTGGAAGTCTCGGCAATATTCTGGAGCTTTATGTATCCAGCATGATGTCATCAGCAAACCAGGGAATTAAGAGGAAATCACCATCCTTGAGGAATTCCTCTTCAACTTGTTCTCTGTTTGGTCTCCCCAAAAGCAGTGGTAAACACATTTGGTGATCATACCCTTCCCTCTTTTATATCTTGCCTCGTGTTGATGATCAAAGGGTTGTTGAATGAGATTATCTTTTTTTGTTTTATTTGTCAAGGAATCTTGAATGATTTTGATGTATATAGAGAGGAGATACCCTAGTGGGAGAGAATCTTTAAGGAGGTCAAAGACCCAAATCAAAAATTTTAAAAACCAACAAACCAATAAGCACAGTAAGACTTTGTAATGTTGGGGCGGCTAGGTGGCGCAATGAGTAGAGCGTCAGCCCTGGAGTCAGAAGGACCTGAGTTTGGTTCCACCCTCAGACACCGCGCACACACAAACAAAAACCTAGCCATGTGACCTTGGGCAAGTTACTTAACCCCAATTGCCCTCCAAAAAGAAAAAAAAAAACTTTGTAATGTCAGCATTTTTTTGTCAATTGCATAAATATGCAGTCAATTATGGAATATTACTTGTGAAAGCCTTCCTGTTCCCTACCTGTTCTTATTGAGAATGTCTTTTTCACATATGGAACTGATTTTCATAAAAAATTGCATATAGATGAGAAAATAAGCACCTAGGTCATGAACATACAGAAAATCAAGTTGCTAATATTCTCTTAGACACTGATTTTTAATATTAAAAAAGTCTGAGGCTTCTTCCCTCCCCTGCCATGTCCTTGGTATCCTATCTTCCATCAGAGTCCTCATACATCAATCCCTCAATGCTCTTATAGTTGTATTGCCTCCAGGAAGGATTTTTTCCCATTGTATACTTGGCCTAATACAGTTACTTTCCTCATCTTTATTCTCTTGAGTGCCATTTCTATCTCCTCTGTAAGCACAGAGGGAACTGTGATACCCAAGTATAGGGGGTCTGCTCTTCATGATGATGAAAAACGTTTGTTAAATCTTGGCAGATTTTTAGTTCATTTTTCTTAATTTTACTGCCCTTTAGTGTTCATCTTTACATTCTCTTGGGATGACTTTGTTTAGTTGAGTCTCTCACCAATCTTCCTTTAATCTGGCTTTTCCCCTCTATTGCTTCTCTCTGGTTTAGAAGGTAATACTGCTCATAATCATCTATTGTCATTCTCTGTAAGCTTTTACTAAGGAGTTTATGCTCTGGATCAATGATTCCAACCTTGAGGCTTACAGACTCCCAAAGGTCCATGGATAAATTTTCAGGGATTTGTGAACTAGGATAGGGAAAAAAGATCACATCTTTATTTTTCACTAACCTCTAACTGAAATTTAGCATTCCTTTCAGTTACAAATATAAACAATAAACATTATTCTGAGAAGGAATCTTTAGACTTCACCAGTCAGCCTAACACACAAAAAAGTTATGAACATTTTCTCTAGATCAATGTGTTTTTTGGCCTTTTTTGAGAGGTTATAGAGCTCAGCAAAGAGACTCAGCAGTATTCCAGGGCTTCATGCAATCAGCATTATGACATCTTGGAAGAGAAACATCTAAAGCACCTGACTGTCTATAGGAAATCTTTCTTCAACCTGAACATGATGTTGGCATTCCTTCATGAAAATAGTGAATGCATTTAGTGGGCACATCTCTCCCTGTTTTGTGTCTCATTTGATATTAATGATCAGAAGTTCCTTGCTTGAAGAAAGTTATTTCTGTTTTGTCTTCTAAAGAATCTTAAATAATTTTGATGTGAACTTGGGTAATACTGTTGGAAGAAATACAAGTAAAATCTGCTTATTTATATATTTCTATCTTATTTTTTCAATTAACAAGCATTTAAAAAACTAACCTGATCCTCCCATCTCCTTCCCACCCCAATAACTAGCTACATAGTTATAGCAAAACAAATGTCCATATTAGCTATGTCTTAAAATACATGTTCCTTCTGCATTATAAGGTCATCAATTTTCTAATCAGGAGGTGTGATATTTGTTTCATCTTCATTCTTCTGGACTTGTGATTTATCATTATATTGATCAAGTGCAATGAAATGACAAATATTCTAAAGTCTTTCAAAGTTGTTTTTCTCTATAATGTTGTCATTGTGTAGATTGTTCTTCTGGTTCTGCTCACTTTGCATCAGTTCATAGAAATCTTCTAGTTTCTTCAGCAATTGTCCATTTTATCATTTTTGTGGCACAATAATATTCTGTTCCATTTATATGCAATAATTTGCTTAGCTGTTCTCCCATAGCAGGACTCTAGTTTCTAATTTTGTACCATCATTAAAGTAGTTACTATAAAAATTTGTGTATACGTGCATGTGCATGTGTGTGTATATTTTTTCCTCTAATTTCTTTGGGATATAGGCCTTGGTGGTATAACTGGGTCATATGATATATGCAATTTGGCAACTATCTGGGCATAGTTCCAAATTGTTTTCCAGAATTAAAATATTCTTTTTTATCTCAAAGAGCCAGTGATCTAGTTCATCCATTCAAAAAACTTATGTGGGGTGGCTAGCTGGTGCAGTGAGTAAGAGCATCGCCCGGAGTTAGGAGGACCTGGGATCAGTTCTGGCCTCAGATACTTAACGCCCCACACACACACACAAAAAAAAAACTGGCTGTGTAACCTTGGGCAAATTACTTAACCCCAATTGCTTAAAAAAAAAACAAACTTATGTACAAGATATTATTATATGCTAAATGCTTGTTTTAAACATTTTTTATTGCAAGTTTAAAAATCAATCTGGAGCATTCCAATATACAAAGTTGAATCAAAAAGAGAATTACACATGAAACTCTAAGTTCTCTGACATTTTAAAAATGTATATTAAATGTTACAAAGTAACAACAAAATTGTCGTTGGGGCAACCTTCTGAACTTCTTTTTGTTCATTGCTTTGTATTTTTTGTTTTGTTGATGTTCTTTTCTTTTTTCCCTTTTTTTGATAGTTTGCCACTTTCCAAGAACTGATTTCAGCCCCGATACAAGCCCTCCCTTCCAACACACAGGTACCATTGAGCAAAATAAATTAAAACACTGGCCATAGCTAACAAGGTATGTCTTTCTGTACCTCCAGTCCATTGTCTCTGCCTGAAGGTGAGGGGCATGCAGCATCATAGCCTTCTAAAATCACAATTGGTCATTGAATTGACTAGAATTCTGAAGTCTTTCAAAGTTGCTTTCCTTTACATTATTACATTGTGGTTATCATGCAAATTGTTCTCTTAGTTCTGCTTGTTTTACTCTATATGTGTTTGTATATATCTTTTGAAGTTTCTCTGAATTTGTCATTTTTTTTTTACAATTCAATAATAACCCATTAATGTACCACATTGGGATAGCCAATCCACAGCTGATAAAAATACGTTTTATTTCCACAAAAGCTGTTTCTATAAATATTTTACTTCATATCGGTTCTTCTCAAATTCGATAAATGTAATACAGATTCGAGAACTCATTGGCATTTTGGGATTTGTAATCCAGAATGGCAATCATTACCTCTCAACTCTGGAAAGAATATGGAAACTATTGTGATCTTTGAACCAGAAAGCAGACTTGAGTCACACCCAGGAATTCTTAAAGGGACATACACAATCTGCAAGAGAAAGATGGAGAGTTTGGTAGCAGGAGCAGCAATGGGGAAACAGCCATGCCTAGGATTTAATGAGCTGAGCCAGAAAGAATCAAAGGTGCAGGGGAAACAACCAAAAGGAGAAACAGAAAGAGTGGAACTGTGCTAAGAGAAAGGAGAGGTCAAGGTGGACCATCAGTTAGTTCCCTGCAAGCATCTCAGAATAGAGAACTCAGACTGACACTATTGGTTATATTCACCTCCTCTACAACTGGAGGTAGTTGCCCCCAAAAGTTCTCATTTCCCAGCTCTTCTTCCCTGTGTCAACCTCATAACTTTGGAAGATGCTTGCTACTTTTACCTAAACAGTATAGGTATCCACATTTTTTTTACCTTAGCTCTGTCTGATGTTAGAAATGTTCCAAACTAGGGGATCTAAACTGTTGTAATTGTTTTTAGTAACCTAAATAGTAACCCTCTATCAACCAGAGAAAGGAATTATATTGGACTTGAGGATGATTCTATTGCCCTTAGACTGAAAATTAGCAAATTTTTGTAACAGAATGTGGCTGAATAAGTCTTCAGAAAGAAAGGGGATAATAAGGAGAGGACAGTGACTGGAGAAAAGATCATATTCTAAACCATTCCTCAGGGAAGAGAAAGAAAAAATCTGCTTAGGATTCATTCCTTTATACAATCCAGCAGGGACAGAACAGGTCAACAAACTCCACATTCAATAGTTAGACTTGGTATTACACCTCTTTGAGGTTTATGCCTACTGGTTTTCTCTGTAGGTCAAAGAGTGTCATGTTACAATTGAGTGACTTTTAGCATATAACTGAAAATTGTTTTCCACAATCATTTGACCAATTTACAACTCTAACAACAATGAGTTAGTGTTCTGTCCCTCCCATAGGCTGTCAACAGTTTCCACTTTATTGTCAATCTGGTGGGGGTGAGTTGAAATCTCAGAGTTATTTTAGTTTGCTTTTCTATTATTATAATGATTTGTAGCATTCTTTCATATAGTTGTTTCATATGATTCTTTTCTTTTGAAAAGTGGTCGTTTCTACCCTTGAATTATTTCTCTATTGGGAAACCACTCCTATTCTTCTACAGGTTTTTCCCAGTCTAAAGCTTAAAACTGCATGAAGATTTTTGGGTTAATCTTTTTATTTGTGTCCCCTCCCCTTTTTAAAATGATGTAACCTAGCAATATTTAGGTCATGGGCACTTTTGTGCCTTAATATAACATATGATGATCTCTGAAGACCCTTCCATCTCTAAACTGATTCTCGTTTACTCTTCCAAACTGATTTCCAGGTTTCTTAACAGTTTATGTTGGATAGGAAGCCTTTATCCTACTAATTATTTTCCTTCTAAACACTTTGCTTCTATGTTTGATTACTTCTACATCTTATTTGCTTCATTTCTTCCATTGATCAGTTTTTCTATTTTTAAAAAGTATGTACCAAAAGTTTTATAGTATATTTAAAGATCTGATAATGAAAGATTCCTTTCTTTCTTTCCCTCCCATCATTTCCCTTACACTTTTTGATATTTTGTTCCTCCATATAAATTTAAAGTTACTCATTGGTAGTTCAATTATTATAGCACTAGATCTGTAATCAATTTAAGTAATATTGGCATTTTTATACTACTGCCGTAAAATGAGATAATACATGCAAAATGTTTTTTCTAACCTTGAGGCTTTATGTAAGTACTAAATTATTATTATTATTAGTAGTAGTAATTTTATTTATTATATTGGAATGGTTAAACCATGAATAATTAACATTTCTCAAATTATTTTTTATTTCGGTAAATAGTATTTTATTTATTTTTTTTTTGGCTTTTTTTTTTTTTTTTGGAGGGCAATTGGGGTTAAGTAACTTGCCCAAGGTCACACAGCTAGGTTTTTGTTTGTGTGTAAGTTAAGTGTCTGAGGCTGGAACTGAACTCAGGTCCTTCTGACTCCAGGGCCAACACTCTACTCACTGCGCCACCTAGCCACCCCTGATAAACAGTATTTTAGAGTTTTAGTTATATAAATCTGGAGTATGCGTCAGTAGTCTACCCCCCAATAATTTATACATTTTGTAGTTATTTTGAATGAATATTCTTTTTCTTTTTGTTCTTATTCAGTTTTGTTAGTAACACATAACAATATATAGATTTTTCATAGGTTTATTTTAATTATTGCTACTTTACTGAAGTTAATGTTTTGGTTAATTTTTCATTGAATTTCTAGATTTATATCAATTAATAGTAGTATTATAAAAAAATTTATAGTAATTCTTTTGTAGTGGCAAAGAACTGTACACTAAATAGGGGATTATCAATTGGAGAATGGCTGAACATAGTATAGCACATGAATTTAATCTGATATTACTATGCCATATAAAATGACAAAAGGGTCACTTTCAGACAAACCTAAGAAGATTTGTTTGAACTGATGGAGAATAAAATAAGCAGAGCCTGAACTTTTCTACTTAGATGACAAGGAAATTACACCTAAGATTTAAATCTTAGTCCTATAAACTAATTATAAGTTTCAAGGACAGTTACATTACCTGTTAGGGAAAATCTAGCCTAATCTGTATGGGGGTAGATGTAGTTCTTAATACAAGAACCCATCTTGCATTCCTAATATAAATGCAACCTAGTCATAACACATAATCTTTCAAATATATTATAATACATCTTCTTTGCTAATATTTTGTTTACTATTTTTATATCAATAATCATCAGATATCAGCTTATATGTTTTCTCTGCATTATTTCTCCCTACTTTTATTGTCTGAACCATAGCTATCTTATAAGTTTGGTAAGTGCCTTCTATCACTTTTTATGTGTGTAAATAATGTAGATAATAATGGAATAAGCTGTTCTCTAGATGTTTAATGGAACTCACTTTTAAGTCTATATAGGTCTAGAGATATTTTTGCTTTGAGAATTTATTAACAACTTGTTCAACTTCTCTTTCTGAGATTGCATTAAGTTCTCCATTTCTTGTCCTTATAATATAGATATTGTCTATTTTTGTAATTTTTCATCTACTTCATTTAAATTTATGTTTTGTTGGTATAAAGTTCGATAAATTATTTCCTTACAATTTGCTGTTTTTCCTCTTGTGAATTTTTCCTTCTTTTTTATTTTAGTGTTTTAATTTTTCTCTCTTTAAAAAAATTAAGTTAGCTGGTGGTTTGTCAGTATTATTTGTCTTTCAAAATATGAGCTTCTTGCTTTATTTATGAAGGAAAAAAATTTATTAAGTGATTGTTATTTGTCAAACATTTCACTAAGCACTGGGAATATAAACAGAAAAGCAAGACAGCCCCTACTGTCAAGTGGCTCATGGGGGAAACAGCATGTAGACAATATATAAGGGAGACTTCAACTGTAAGTCAAACAGAAAGGCTCAATTGTCCCAAGGGTACAGCAGAAAAAAAAAGATATTAATGCATTTTTAAGAATAGAATTTTCTGGGGCAGTTAGGTGGCACAGTGAATAGAGCACCAGCCCTGGAGTCAGAAGGACCTGAGTTCAAATCCTACTTCAGACACTTAACATTTACTAACTTTATAAGTTTGGGTAAGTCATTTAACCCCAATTGCCCTGCTTTCCCTCCTCCAAAAAGACAAAAAATATATATAATTTTCATTCATAAAAATACATACTATATATATATATATACACACACACATATATATATATGTAACATATCTATCTACACATACTCCATAGAATGTATATAAACACATCCAGACTACTCATCAGAAGGACAAATGATGAAACTGAAGTTTGAATACTCTGGCCACATGATGAGAAGACAGAATTCATTGGAAAAGGTGCTGATATTAGGATAGATTGAAGACAAAAGAAGGGGATGGCAAAGGATGAAATGTATAGATAGTGTCATGAAAACAACGAACATGAGCTTGGAGTCACAAAAAATAAAACAACTGAATGAATGAACAACAACAATATATACATACATACACGTGTGTGTATATGGGGGGGGAGAGCAGTGTGTTAATGATTTTACAGTGTCAAAGACCTTAGTAGTGAGAATTTCCTTGCCTAGGACTTTTCTATCTGTAGCTGTCACAGGTGAGGGATACATCACTGTCAGAGACTGTTAATTATCAGATCATATCTCCACTAGTGTTGTTGTTTTCAATATTATCTTAGTTTTTTTAGCTTTAAATTTTTCATATGTGTATTTACTTAGTGTTTTGATTTGTTGCTTTTCTGACTTTTTAAGCTATATGTTCTTGAGAACTCTCTGTGTTTCTCTGTCTCCCTCTCTTTCTGATGAAAGACATAAAGACGTAAGTTTCCCACTAATAACTACTTTGACTGGATACTAAAAATTTTTGGTGTATTCTTTCATTGTTATTATTTTCTTTGATTAAAATAATGTACTGTTTCTTTGATCGACTCATTTTTTAAAAAAAGCAATTGGGGTTAAGTAACTTGCTTAAGGTTACACAGCTAGTTATTTTTATGTGTGGGTGCTAATTTTCTGAGGCCGGAACCTATCCCAGGACCTCCCAACTCCAGGGCCAGCACTCTTATTCACTGTGCCACCTAGCTGCCCCTACTCATTCTTTTTTATTATATGATTTCACATAATTTAAAACTGAATTTTTTTCCAAACTCCCCTTATTCCTTATAATTTTTTTTGCCTTATAGTCAGAAACTGTATGTGTAATATTTCTATTTTTCAGCATTTGTTTATGAATTTTTTACGTTGTAGTAAATGGTCAATCTTCATAAATGTCTCCTGAAAAACTGAGAAATATGTGTACTTCTTATGATTTCTATTCAGTAATCACTGGATATCTAGTTTAGCTTTTCTAAAATTCTTTGAAATTTTATGTCTTTAGGTTCTTTCTTATTTTTGGAAGATTTGTCTTGGTCAAAGCACCATTAAGTTCCTAAATTTTTTGTTTTGCTATCTGTTTCTCCCTTTATTTAGGTCAATTGTCTTTTTTTTTTAAGTACTTCCATGGTTTACCATTTGGTGCTTTTATTTTTAGTAGTGATATTACTTCTTTATCCATAGTGTCTTTAAGTATGTTGTTTCCTTGTTTACCCCTTTTAACAATGCCAATTTTTACCATTGATTTGTCTGCACTTATGATTAACAGCCCTGCTTTAAAAAAAAAACAAACAACCTTATCCAAGAGCATAATCTATTCTGCTCCAACCCTTCATTTTAACTCTATGTGAATATTTATATTTTAAATATTTTCCTTGTAAGCAATATATTATTGGGTTCTGCTATCTAATCCATTCTGTTATTCTCTGTTGTTTTGTTGGCTGAGTTTATCTCATTTGCCTTGACAGTTTATTTGTAGTTTTCTTTCCTTCATATCCTATTATAATGTTTGCTTTCTTTGCACCACCACCCTCATATGCTTCCCTCTGTAGAAAGACAAAGAAGATGGTAGGAAAGGAATTGTATTAATACAAAATAATCTCTTATTGGAGTTGTCAAATCTTACTCTTCTGTTCTTGCTCTCTTTATCCAACCTAAACCCAGATTACCTGAGTCTTATCCTCAGGTGTACTGGTAAATATTTAACATTTGACTCTGAGGAAAACAAATGAATGCTAGATAGACTTTTAAGTTTAATCTGCATTAACATTCTCCTCATCATTTTCTTAAGTCTAGACAATCAACAACTAAATGAGGCCCTGATTTGTAGCATTTGCTGATTTCTGAGGCATAAATACTTACACAGAAAATTTAAAAATGCACTCTCACCAGAAGCTAGACTAGTTAGCTCTAGCATACTTATGGTTTTATCCTTTCTCCTTTTCTTTTTACCCCTAGTCAATCCTCTCTAAAATGTGTTGTGTTATTCATTACTCCCTGTCTCTACCTAGTTCCATGTTTGCTTTATTGTATTTCTACACTATATTCTTTTTGGTGTGTGTGTGTGTGTGTGTGTGTGTGTGTGTGTGTGTGTGTGTTTTAAACTGTTCTTTGCCAGATTCAAGTAACATTGAGTTTCATAAGATTCTAACTTTCCCACCACTTCCTTCATGCTTGCATATATTTCTCTGGTGAAACTCTCCAGTTATGATAAATAATAACATTCCTCCCTATTCTTAATTTTGTCTCCAGTATATTCTTTTTTTTCTGTCTCTTTTCTTGTATAATAAAACAAAACAGAGCAAAATAACATTCAGTCCTATAGTTTGTTTCTCTTTGTTTACTCTCTGACCTTTGGAGACAGTGGGATTCTGGTGAATGTTAGCACTCAGTTAGCATCCAGTTAGAATATTAGCACTCAATTATCATGTAGCCATTTCAAGTTACTCAACTGTAATTACCTTTCTAGCTTTCTCTATTTTCCCATGTTTGTATTTCAAAGATTCTACCCTGCTTCGGTTTTCTCAACTGGAATGGAAATAATCCATCCTATTAACGTGTTACCACACTTAATATGCTCTTTTGCCAAGTAAGTTGGGATACATATATATGTATATATTTTTTATAAATCACTTTCTTTTGTATTTTGACATACTATATTCTAAGATTTCATTTTTTTTATTCAATTGCTGCATAATTTTGGGTGATCTTAACCATAGTTTCTTGGCTCTTTATTTCTGTCTTTCTGGCTAAGTTTGGAATATGTTTTATTTGACCTGAAAACTTTGGAATTTGGCTATCCCATTTTTTATTATGCCAGTTTTGGGTTTCTTTCACATGGTCATCTAGGGATTCTTTCAATTTTTCTTTGCTCATCAATTCTTATAGTACTGTTCATTTTTTTAAAAAAAAGATTCCTAAAATATGGTCTCAAGGTTTTTTATTTGATCATGGTTTCCAGAGAGTCTTATGATTCTTATTCTTATTATCTCTCTTTAGTCTATTTTCCAGGTCAATTATTTTTGATAGTAGACATTCACATTCCTAATTTTTTTATTCTTTTGACTTTCTAATAGTTTTTATTATATATTGCATCATTGAAATTTTCAATTTTGCTTACTCCATTCTTTTTAGAGAATACACAACTAAATGGATAAGATTATCCAAATTTCTGTCCTAATCTTTTTGTACTTCTTCCAAATCATCTAATTTCTTTCTATGTTTCTTGCTTTAATTTTGCCATTATTGCTTCCATCCATTTGGAAGACATATTTATGGCCCATGTATTCTCCTTCCCCAACCCCCACATTCTACTAATAATTATTTCAGAGTTATTGTCTTCTGGGATTTTATCTTGGTATTAATTTATCCCATGGTGGTTTTTTTCATTTCATTTTTGTTTTCTATTCCTGAGTTTTTAGCCTTTTTGCTATGGTTGCCTGGTAAAAGTCTCTTTTTAGTCTCTTCAAGTTTCCCTTGGCTCTATAATAAGGTTATTCTTATTCCTATTTCTCTCTTTACTATACAGGGAGAGGCTGCAGGAAGCTATCAAGACTCTAAATCCTTATCCCATAATAGAGCAGCCAACAAACCTTATTGAGATCTAGATGGGGCAGCTAAGCTCAAATCTTGGTTGTCTTTGAGTTTACTATTGAGGTTTGGGGCTTAGGGTTACTCAAGACCCTAAAATACCAACACATCGGGTCCTGGTGAATGAATTTCACTCAAGTCTTCTCTCAGCCAAAGTAAAACCAATTTTATTAAAGATTTGCCATAGTGGGTAGACTCTTAAGGAGCCTAAGTATTTGTGATGCTTGTACTAGACAAGCAGCCAAAACAAACTGACATGGATTGAGTCTGAGCTAGATTGAATCTCAGCTCTTCATGGAGGCAAGATGGATCATATATACAAAAATACTGTGGGAGGGATCTAGGGTGGTCTAAAGGAGGGCCTTGGGGAGGGTCTTGAGGAGGAGTCTAAGGAGGATCTTAATGGCATTGAAGGCAGACTTCAGGAATGGGATTAAGGGTGGGAAATAACTCAAGGCTACCTGGAGATGACAGACAAATGGAGGGCTAGGTTAGGTTAAGAGTAGGATAATGAAAGACTTATGGCCTCAGGCAAATGCCTCCTCAAGTGGGAAGATTCAAAGGGGTTCCCAGAGCCTAAACCCCATCAATACTACCACAATTCCTGGATTGGAACTGTGTACCAGAGTCAGGCTCTGACCCCTCCTACAATCCTGAATGGAGTAGCTAGCCCTACACACTGCTTCACTCTTTTATAGGGATGTCATTGTAATAGGTCCTGCCTCCATTTTAGTCCAGATGCCACTACTCTGCCTGAGTTCTAGGTAAGGTGCTTTGGGACTGGTCCTATCTCCTATACTCTAGTCCAGGAGTGGGGAACCTGTGTCATGACATTTGGATTCAGTCGAAGGGCCACACTTAAGGACCTAGAGGACCACATGTGACCTTGAGGCCGAAGGCTCCCTACCCCTGCAAGTCCCTGGCTAAGATATTTCCGTGGACATCTTCTGTTTCTATATCTTCTATTGTTTATACCTTCATTTTTGAAGAGGACCAATGATAACACAGTTTGATGTTTTGACTTGCATGTGAAATGGATTTAAGGGAAGCAGAATTTCAAGAAGTAGTCAGCCTCTGGGGCAGCTAGGTGGTACAGTGAATAGAGCACTGGCCCTGGAGA
The DNA here is from genome assembly GCA_011680675.1 of Gymnobelideus leadbeateri. Taxonomy (NCBI): domain Eukaryota; kingdom Metazoa; phylum Chordata; class Mammalia; order Diprotodontia; family Petauridae; genus Gymnobelideus; species Gymnobelideus leadbeateri. Next base: position 428,453 of record WOXC01000454.1, on the reverse strand, counting down.
CAGGAGGACCTGAGTTCAAATCCGGTCTCAGACACTTAACACAAAAACTAGCCTGTGACCTTGGGCAAGTCACTTAACCCCAATTGCCCTCCAAAAAAGCAAAAAAAAAAAAAGTAGTCAGCTTTACTCTCTCTTCTAGAGTCATCAAAGTCCAGTGGCAAGACAAAAGTCAGGATGACTGATGATGGACAGGGATGCAGTGGATGACCTTTGACATCTGGCCAAGCTCTAAGTGCTTCAGTTGCTTTCATGGCTGTTGAAACAAATTGTTCTCATCCATCCATTTTGCTGGGGGAAGTTTTCACATGTTTGGGGTAGACATCCCTTTAATACATGGGTTTGAGGCAGTCAGTCATCCTCAATGTCGTTTAGCCCATCTGCCAAGATAGTTTTATCAGGTTGTGGCCACTGCACATGCTTTAGCTTCTTGGAGTTACAGGTGAGAGTTAGGTGATAGGTAGAGAACAAAGGGGGATGAACAGCCCTGAAAAGAGCTTGACAAATCCTCACACCTCTCTGAACACCCTACACAGTCCTCTACATCTTCTGTTAGCACTAGAGGCAAAGAAGAGCTATTATTCATCTTGCTCTAGGACTTGAGTTCTTTTCATAAACCAAACCTACTCCTCCAGGCAGTCCCCCACCAGACTTGTCTGTGCCCTGGCTTAACTCCACCTCCCCCACCCTGCCAGTTTGGAAGTATAATGATCTTTTAGTCTAACATGCTGCTCTTTTAGATGTAACTTGTTCTGAAGCTTCAGCAACTTCCTTTATTTTTCATTTTTATACCACTTTAAGCTGCAGAGAATCAGCTCTCCAGTCTATTATAGAGCTTTGAAGGGGAAGAGCAAGCAGCATTGAACATTAAGTACTGTGCAGGCATGGGCTGTGAGAGAAAGGGGCAGAATTCTATGCTGGGCCTAGAGTCTGGAAGACCTGAATTCCAATTTACCTCACTAGGAGCAGCTCTCAAGCTGTGTGAGTCTTAATTTCCTAATCTTTATAAGGAGAATGATGTATGGTGTGGCTCAAATAAGACAATGTGTGCAAAGTGCTTTGCAAATTTTTCAGTACTACAGCTGTGATTTCCTTGCCTAGTAATGCCAGTTTGATTGGAAAGCTGCTAAAAGCTGACCTTGAACAGTGGTGTCTCCCCAGCTTTCTCATTTCCCATCATAAGAGCGATGGTTTGGTTAGCTGTCTCATAGGAAACAGGAGGCACCAGACACACTCACTGCATGTGGTAAAAATAGCATCAGGGAAAGATTGGTGACCTCAGAGTGAATTTGTGACTTAAAATACTTACGATGGGAATTCTGGTTAATGAAATCTGCTAAGCAAGTATACTTGCACTTCCTTTTAAAGATATATGGAACAATATATCTTAAGGGATATATTATATGTAGTGTTTATTATGTTACATATTATATTATGTGTGTTGTTTTATTATATAGGATTTGACTATTAGGTGTATAATAGATGGAGTAGATGTGGAATCATGAAACATGGATGTGAATTCTGCCTTAGACATTTATTAACTAAATGATCCTGGGCAAATCACTTAACCTTTGTTTACCTCAGTTTCCTCATTTGAATAATGGGGATAAATAGCACCATCTATCTCATAAGGTTAGACAAAGAAAGTGCTTTTCAAACTTTAAAGTGCTATATTGATGGTAGTTTTATTAGCTATATAATATTGTAAAGCTATTATATTGTGAAGGAGGTATAACTATAAGAATTAGGTTCGGCTCGGCTCCTGTTAGAGCCAGTGAGGAGAACTAAGGCCAGGAATTTATTCTCGGGCTAGATTAGGTTTAGTAATAGTGGGAAGGGGGGAAAAGAGGTCCAAACCTTTGTGTTTTAACAAAAGAACGTTAACTTCAGCTAATACCAATGATAATGGAGTAGCTCTAGGATTGCCAAGCACTTAAATTGTATAATGGAAATCTGGAAAGCTGGAAAGCACCTTCCCCTTTCTATTGTTACATGCTAATGAAGTGGCTTCTCTCAAACAAAAGAATGGAGCAGAACAGTGGAAGGAAATTAGCAAAAAATGTTTAGGGGGAGAGGTCTCTGAAAATCTGGGAAGTCTTTTCCAAAATTAATCTCTGCTCAAATCATGGGCCTTTCATCCTCCCCTTTTTTGGTAAAGTAAAATGAGCATCAATGTTTCTCCCAAGCCCTCTCATTCATGAAAGCCATATCCACATTCTTGCTGTCTCCTTCCTGAAACCTTTCCCTAACTTTCCTGACTCTAGCCCCCAGTGCTCAATATATTGTATTACCTAGCAGCTCTAATCTTACATCACCCAGAACTTAACACAGTACCTGACACATAGTAGGTGCTTAACAAATGTTTATTGATTGTTTGACGGATGGCCTGATTGGGTCTCTAAATTACTTTGTATTCATATCATGTTATTGGTCCTAAAGATAATTTATCTTCTCACATAAAAGCATGCATTCTCTAAACCTTTTTCTTCCGGTTGAAAATGTCATCCTTTACAAGCAGCCTTTTACAATATATCTACTATGGTAATGTTTTGCATAGCCATACATGCACAACACATACTGAACTGCTTATCTTCCCAGAGGGAATGGGTGACAAGGGAGGAAGGGAATGGATCTGAAATTCGAGGTTTTAAAATTAAATGTTTCAAATATATATAAATATTATTACTAATACTATTTTGCATGTAATTAGGAGATAAGATGTTCAGGAATTGGGGCACAGACACTCACCTCTCCCTAATGGTAAAGTTGAAGGGGGTATGGGAGAAGATATGGGAGATAGCAGATTGGATGAGGGGATATCTTGTGGGGCTGCTATTCTGGGGTGGTGGGTAGGGGAAAAAACTATAACTCAAAATCTGGCGGAAATGAATGATGTAAACCAGAAATTAATAAAGCATTTGCTAAAAAAAAAAAAAAAAAAAGAAAAAGAAAAAGAAAATGTCATCCTTCCTGTCATCCAAGTTCATAACCTAAGTGTCATCCTTACTTCTTTTCTCTCCCTCACTCCCCCACCCCCTATCTATTTAGTTGAAAATCTTGCCAATTCTTCTTCCTCTTTTCTCTTCACTCTTAGGCATCACCCTAATTCAGACCCTGATCACCCTTTATGTAGATCACTATAAAAGCCTCCTATATGGTCTCTTCTGGGCAGCTAGGTGGTGCAGTAAACAGAGCACTGGCCCTGGAGTCAGGAGGACCTCAGTTCAAATCTGGCCTCAGACACTTAACACAAAAAACTAGCCTTATAACCTTGGGGAAATCACTTAACCCCAATTGCCCTGCTTTCCCCCTGCAAAAAAGAAAAAAACCCAGAAACTTCTTAAAGCATAGGTTGTTTTTTTTTTTTTACCTCTATATTTATAATTTTCTGGTCCTCTCACCAGAGCCTAGTATAATCAATGCCTTTTTCTTTATTAGTGGACTTGTTGAGGTCTAGGGGTGTTGGGAACCCTGAAATTCTAGAGTAAACAACATGGGTCCTGCTTCAAATGAATTCAACCCAAGCCTTTTTTCTTTCTTTTTTCCATATAAAGCAAGATATTTATTGAAGATGTTTTTGCAGAAACAAAATAGATGCTTATCAATTGAGTAAAAGCTGAACATACTGTGCTACATGAATGTTACGGTGCTGTTAGATAGTATAACTACAATGACTATAGAGAAGCATGAGAAGAATTATATGAAGTGATGCAAAATTAAATTAGTAGAAGCAGGAAAACAATATATTGAATGATTATAATGATATAAATGGATAGAATAACAACAATGCCAAAAAATGAAAATTGAATGCTGCAAAATTATATTGTCCAAGTTTGTTCTTAAAGGAGATATGAGAAGAGGTCTGCCCATCACTTCTTTAAAGCAGTAGAAGACTGTGTCTGTGAAATTTTGCATATAACATCACCATTTATATATTTATGTATATATATATATGTATATATGTATATATATGTTAGTTTTGCTGTACTTTTTATTCTTCTTTTTTAAAATTCTTTATTCAATGAAATGATTTTCTTGGAAGGGTAGAAAAGGAAGGTTACAGTTAGAAATGTTTTTGTAAAATCAAAATATCAATAAACTTATTTTCTAATAAGCCTTACTGTTGCCTTTGAAGCATGATGATTCCTACTTCATGCTAATGTGAAATGGAAATTATGGGTCATTTATTGAAACATGTATCACTTACACTCCCATCAATTTATTTCAAAGGCTATTTTTCATTGTGAGTAGTGGGGAGGAAAAAAAAAAGAAAAAATTACATAACTTTATCATATATTTACAAGGAATAACAAGCTGTACATAATAGATTTGCATTTTTCTGTGCAATCATCTTTTTTATTATACTATGCTATGGAAGTACTTGCTTTATTACATGAATTAAAAAATTTTAAATCCATTTTTATTGACTAAAACAAACCATTTAAGGAAAACAAAAAAAAGAAAAGAAAAGGGCCTGCTTTTAATTAATGAGTCATTATCTGAGTAAAGCCCTAGACCTATCAACTGCTCAGTGAAATTAAGAAAACCTTTGACAAAAAAAAAATTTCTATTTGGAAAATCTAGGTTTCAAGAATTCTCTAAGAATTTGCTGTTCTAACAGTGTCCCAAGCCTTTTTTCAGTCAGAGACAAGGTTTATTAAAACTCTGGTTGGACCAGACAGGACTTTTTTTCTGGAGGGGGGATAGCAGGGCAATTGGAGTTAAGTGACTTGCCCAAGGTCACACAGCTAGTAAATGTCAAGTATCTGAGGCTGGATTTGAACTCAGGTCCTCCTGACTCCAGGAACAGTGCTCTATTCACTGTGCCACCTAGCTGCCCCAGCAGGCAGGATTTTAAGAATCCTCTCTATTGACCAGATTCTCAAGGAATCTGAGCACTTTAATGGAAGCAAGATGGACCTTTTAAACAGTAAAACTGTGGGAAGATCTGGATGTGATGTAGGAGTGACCAAGTAGTCTGGGGTGACTGAGAGGGAACCTAAGGGGTCTAAATGGAATTAAGGAATCTAGGATAGGGACAGGTGCAGATAATAAGGATCTCAATGAAAGGGTAGTTGGTTAACTGGGAAGGGCCAGATACCCTATGTGAATGACAGGGACCTGGGCTATGTGAGAAAATCCAGGGCCTTTTAGGGATCCATCGTTAGCACTTCATCAGATCCAATAAATGTCTGTTGAAAGAATAGTAGAGAGGAAGCAACACTTTTAGTGTTTGAATCCCACCTTAATACCTATAATTCACGTGACTTTGGGCAAGTCACTTCAGCTTTCTGGGTCTTAGTTTCCTTATCTCTAAAATGAGGAGTCAGACTAAATCTAAGTCCCCCTTCAAGCTCTAAATGGTCTAAATGTTGAATGGAGATAGCTTTTGATCTGGACCTTGACATATGAGTAGGATTATCATTATGACAAAAGGTAAGTGCTGTGGTTCTAGATAGAAGGGCATTATAAAAACATATTTAAAAGGACTGAGTTATTTCTTCCCCTGGTTAAGGAAGACTTCTTTGTAGAGGATGCTTTAACTCTGTCTCTCCATATACTCCCAACCTCAATCACTTCCTCACTTACAGAAGGGTTTAGATACCCCAGAGAGAATTCACAAAAGAAAAATTGTCTGGTCCCTGCATATAACAGATGCTCCCTGACAGGCTAGACAGGTGGCTCAGACTCATTGGGTCTCAGAGAAAGACAGATGCATGTAGATGTATATCAAGATTGACATTTTTGAAAGATGAGGCCATTGAAGATGTCTCCCTATAGAGCAAGGATTCTTAACCTAAGGTCCATGAATTTGTTTTTGTTTTTGGCTATATTTTGATGACTTATTTAAATAAAATTGGTTTCCTTTGCAATCAAGGGAGTTTCAGAGGTTTTATCAGACTGTCATTAGGGTCCATCACACAAAAAAGTTAAGAACCCTTGCTATAGAGGGTATAAACATCTTTACTGATACCATATTTAGAACCACTTTGGTGATTTTTCCTTGATGAGGAGTGAAGAAGCACCCTTACCCTGGGTACTTGGTCTATTACTACCACTTTGCCTGTGATTTAATGAATCATGGTGTTCGGGTAGTATTCAGTTGAATCATGCTTGATGATGGGGTATGAACACAGGCTGACACCTTTTCCCTTTACCCCAAAAGAATTTGAGTGTCATTTGTTTATAGGCCCTGGGAAACCCCCACCTTGAACTCTCCTGAATTTTCCCACTTAATCTGGCTTCTTCATGACCATATCCATTCCCTTAACCTAGCCTAGTCCTCCATTGTCTTTCACCTCAGGATTACTTCCAGATGCTTCTCACCCTTGATCCCATCAAAATCCCATTCTCTTAGTTCCTGGGAATCTGACCTCTAGTCACCTCAGTCTCATCAAAATCTTCCTTGGACCCCTCTTCCCATCACCCCAGACTACTAGACCACCTATAAAGCCAATCACAAGCAGCTCTCCTGAGGACTGCTGTTGTGAATAATTTTAAGGATCTAATCACATAATATAGTGAACTCTCTATTTATTCAGCAATATCCTAAAGCAAAACATTCAAGAAACTAAAGCACAACATTCACAACAATATAATATAACAAGATGACCACATAGTCTTAAAGAAAACATATCATTCAGTAAGTTACAATATCCTCAGTCAATACAGAGTATACAAGTAAAGTCTTTCATCTTGACTGGGGGCTGGCTTCCATTTATCCTTAAGCCAACCATTCTTAAGGGGTAGCAGGAAGTTCAAACACCACCCACCCCTAGCTTACATTTAAGTCACAATCTCATCAGTCATTACAGAGTACCAAAGTAAAGTTCTCTTTCATCTTGACTTGAGGCTGGCTTCCAAACCCCATGGCTCTTCCTCCATGAGCTGACTGCTCCCAAGTCTTTCCTGGATTTACAGATAGGTAGTTCTCTGTTCCAGTTCTAGATCTCAGCTTATGGGGACAGTTACACTCCAAGCTCTTCCAAGTTTCTGTTTCTAGGAAAACAAAGCTTAACAGAGCTACAACAATATTCACAAAAATTGCTGGTGCTATCATCTCAATTCACTTTCTGTCTGACAAAGTAACACAAATCAACAGATAAGGCCTCTGAGAAATCAAACACAAATCAACAGTAAAATCCCAGGACTTCTGTAACAGCAGTAAAGTCCTCTTTCTTTTTTTTTTAACAACAAAATTTTATTTAAATCTTGTTTTAATATCACCAATGGATTCTTCCTTTTTCCCTTATAATGAATTTTTTTTCATTTGTCTATATTTCCCTCCATCCTATGCTGCCCCCCACATTCTATTTTCTACTTTGACCCCGTCCCTTTTCAAAAGTGTGTGCTTCTAACTACCCTCTCCCCCAATCTGCCCTCTCTTCTATCATGCACCCTCTTATCCCCTTCCACCCTACTTTCCTGTAGGGTAAAATAGACCCTCCTTAAGCCAAATTCAGTGAGAGTAAGGTTGATCCATTCCCTTTCCCCTTCCTGTTCTTCCCCTCCATTGTAACAATTTTCTTTTGTCTCTTTTATATGAGATAATTTACCCTATTCTATCTCTCCTTATCTCCATTATATTCCTCTCTCACCTCTTAATTTAATTTTTTAGATATCATTCCTTCATATTCAACTGATCCTTTGCCCTCTTTCTATGTATACATATACACATATATACACACACTCACATATGTATTTATACACACATGCACCCTCCTATACATACATATAAATATATATTCGCTTCAACTACCCTCATACTGAGAAAAGTCTCATGAGTTACAATTACTGTTTTTCCATGTAGGAATATAAATAGTTCAACTTCAATAAGTTCCTTATAATTTCTTTTTCCTGTTTACCTTCTCATGCTTCTCTTGCTTCTTGAATTTGAAAGTCAAATTTTCTGTTCAGCTTTGTTTTTTTCATCAAGAATGATTGAAAGTCCTCTATTTCATTGAATGATCATATTTTTCCCTGTATCATTATACTCAGTTTTACTGGGTAGGTGATTCTTGGTTTTAATCCTAGCTCCTTTGACCTCTGGAATATCATATTCCAAGCCCTTCGATCCCTTAATATAGAAGCTGCTAGATCTTGTGTTAACCTGATTGTGTTTCAACAATACTCAAATTGTTTCTTCCTGGCTTCTAGTAATAGTTTCTTCTTGACCTGGAAACTCTGGAATTTGGCTATAATATTCCTAGGAGTTTTCTTTTGGGGATCTTTTTCAAGAGGCAATAGGTAAATTCTTTCAATTTCTATTTTGCCCTCCGGTTCTAGAATATCAGGTCAATTTTCCTTGAGAATTTCTTGAAGGATGATTTCTAGGTTCTTTTTTTGATCATGACTTTCAGGTAGTCCAATAATTGATCATGACTTTCATGATCAATTTCAGGTAGTCCAATAATTTGATCATGACTTTCAGGTAGCCCATCTAGCCTGTTTGTCAATACAAGCATCACAAATGCTTAGACTCCTTAAGATTCTACCTGCTATGGTGAATCTTTAATAAACTTTGTTTTACTTTGGCTGAGAGAAGATTTGAGTTGAATTCATTTGGTAGGACCTGGTGTGTCAGTATTTTGAGGTCTCGAGCACCCCTAAATCAGAACCTCAACCATTGGTACATACATAAGCTACACTTTTTGAGTTGGACTTTAAAAGGGATGAGACACAGCCCTGGAGGACTGAGAGAAAAGAGCTAAGGGCTTTAAAAAAAATCTTTCATGTAGAAATGTAAACAGAAATATTGTAATATTCTCAAGGGAGACTCTTGTGGGAGCAAAGGAAACCAAAATCTAACATTGTTAGGGCATACCCACCTTGAAGGAGAAACCAAAATTGAATTCAGGCTTTTTAAACCCTGGGCTGGTTATAATTCAGAGAAAAAAAACAGATACATTGGTAGAGACAGACAGAAATGAGGTTCTCTACAAAACTCTATAGTTGTGTCACCTCTTTGTACCATCTTCCTCCCCAATATAAACACAAACACACACATACACACAAGAGTGAAAAACTATCATTTGATTAAAAAAAAAAAGCTTGGTAAGTCTAACAGGCTTATCTGGTCCCAACTCTGTTCAGAGTTTAAAACAGTGGCCATTTCGTAAATATCATGCACGATAGATCAAATAACATTAGTATTGGAAAGAGAGGGAATTTGATACCTATGCATTGCTATTTTCCCCATGTAATTGCCCAGTAATACATATTTCTTTTAAATACAGCAAAAATTAAGAAAAAAGAAACATTCTTTACCACTACTGCTAACATTTATTTATGCATTTTTATTAATAAATTTTGTTTAGACACAGCATACAAGAACATAATATGCTCACAGTGGAGTCATCTCCAATGTATGGTTCCTAATAATAGAGAAAACAGAATAAAAGGGTGATTGTTTCTGATAGTATATGCAGCTTAAAGGACAGGTGTATGCTTTATGCTAACAGGTGCATGTTAGTATACACATCTTAACATGTTTGAAGAAGAGGGACAACACACCACAAATCTTCCACAGATGAAATATCAGAAGCTGGTTGATCTTTACTTTTAAAAATGTTTACTTTATCTATTTTAGTTGAGTACAATGAATCAGGAAGAAAATGGGATGCAATGGGTGAGCCCTAACCTTTGCTGATTCTTCCTGGGGGCTAGAATACAGGTATATAAAAAAAACAAACCAATGATCTTTGTGGCCCTCTCCCCTGGGAAGGAACAGTTTCTGCCTGGATCTATTCACAGCAGTTGGTCTTGGTCATGCTTACTAAGCAAACCAAATAAACCATTTCTTCCTTTTGGGCAGGCTCACTTCTAGCAACAACCCCAGTCCCATGGCACCTGTAATGTGTAGATTCTAAAAGTTATGGTAGAGGAATGGAGAGGAGAGGGTTAAACTAACTTTCACCTCTATTGTCTCAGTCTTTATTGTTTGTGCCAGCTGTTCTTATCTTTCATTTCTGCAGCCCTTTCACCATTCTATTAATGTGCCTTTGGGTGACCTAAATTGGGTTTTATGAAAATGGATAGAGCCTGGGGCTTAAAAATGTTGAGTTCACCCCTAAATTAGCAGCCTTATGGCTTACCTCTCAGACTGTTCATTTCTCTAAGATGTGACCCTTCCTACATCCACCAGTAGTCATAGATTTATCTTTGGAAGGGACCTTAAAGATTATCACCTACTCATCAAATTTTATAAATTGGGAAACTGAGGGTCTTAGATGTTAAGTGGCTTGTCCAAAGTTAGGTGGTGATTGAGAAAATGAGAATTTGAACTCAGGTCCTCTGACTTCAAATCCATTGTGGTACTGATGGGGTCCTTGTGATATATATATGTCTGTAGTATCAATCTGTAACATCAGTTTGTAAATGGGGTGCTTTGGGATTTATGTCTGTAAAATCAATCTGTAAAAGCAGTCTGTAAGATCACATTTCCACCCCCCCCCCCCAGCCTCAGAGCATTGACTCTGCCCTTCCCCCTTCCAGCACTCTGCCCAGCAACAACTCATGACTTGTTTATCTCTGCTTGAAACAATAAGTTATGTAAATGTTATCTCCCTTAGTTAGAGTGGCCAGCCCCACCATAAATTCTTCAATACCTTATCTATAGGGTAACTCCTTAGTCAATTATAAACCCACACTGTCTCTGATGACCTTGGTGGGTGGCAGACTGGGCACTCTTTAGTGACGTATCAGGCCTAGAACCACACCTCCAGCTAGACCCCCTCTTGAGCTATTTCCCAGTGAATCATGGGCAATACACCTGCGCAGTTGATATTAAAAGTGTATGGTCCTTTGAGCACTGACCACTCCTTAACTCCTCCCTGATCCCACCCTTACTCACCTAGTTAGCATAATTGACCCCTTAAAACTATGCCTGCGGTCTCTGTGAGTTTGCAGGTTCCATAAGAATCTAGCCCGCTGTTCTCTACAGCGTAATGTAACAATAAACTTTACAATTTCGGCTTCAAAGTCTGCTTGAGCCTGGTGAATTCCTTCCAGACTGGATGCCAGGAGAGGTTTCCCTGGCAGAACCACTTACCCTCCCCCCCTCCTTATCACCCTTTCCTCTTCAGTACCACACTGACTCCTGAAATGTTGGTTTAACACAGAATGTAAAGATGTTCTGTTTTGTTAAAGGGTAAAATCATTCTTACCAACTAATGGGTGTGAATACCACTAATGGGTGGGGGAAAAAAGTGGCAGACTAGTAGATTACATAGGATTTCTAGAAGACTGAAGCCATAGCGATCTTTAGGAAAGGAACAAAGGAAGCATCTGAAAAGTAAAGGATGATTTGAAACCATTAGATTATAAGCTCTTGGAGGCAGAAAATTGTCTTTTGCCTTTTTTTTTGTCTCCCTAATGCTTAACACTGTGCCTGTTATATAGGAAATCTTATAAATGTTTATTGACTGATTAATTAAAGTTCAGGGTGGGAACTTTTGGGGCCAGATGTAGAAATGCTTTCTTTATCTAGATGAGGGACTACTACTAGGCAGTACACAGAGTGGCCAAGGAGATTACAGAATAGAAGTTCCCCTAGCCTCCCTAAATCAACAATCTAGGTCACCTTTTTAGACTTTAAGTATTAAAGTCTAGAAAGCAGGTTTTGGGAGGGATTAAGGAGCCCATTATACTATGAAGTCTCCACTCAAATCTTCTAAGGTTAAAAGTATGAATATCTAGTTTTTTAGTTCAGGTTCTCGCAGACTATACTAATAATCTCTTAAAGCAAAGTGGGTTTTTTAACATCTTTAAAGTTGTTTATAAAATATTTTGGTACAAATATTTCAATATAAGTGTTTCCTTTTTAATTCTTTGGATTTTATTTTAGTCATTTTGAAAACATAATTCTGAGAAGGGAGTCCTATAGATTTTACTGAATTGCCCAAACGTTCCATTAAGAATTCCTATTTTAAGGAGTCCCCTGGCCACTGTACTCTGGCTCTCCAATCTATTGTTCACACTAATAGCAATACAATTTTACTTAGGCACACCTCTGACAATGTCAGACAAGGCTCTCAACCTGACCATAACCCCCTACTACAATTTCCATTCTCCATTCCCACCTGACAAAAACCTTGCTGTTTGGAATTTGATCATTTGTAGTCTATTAGTCCAGAGAAGCTACTCAAAGTTAGATCTCACAACCATTTTCCTGATTCCTAAACTCCATGTTCATTAATTTAATTAACAAATATTTACTAAGTACTTACTCCTCAAAATAAATGAAGCTCAAGATTAAGTAGTTACTACACATCAGCTTTGTAGTAAGCACAAAGAAAGGCAAAAAATACTGTCCTGCCTTCATGAAGCTCCCTGGGATCTCAATGGGGAGACCATAGGCAAACAGCTATGTACATACAAGATACATATAGAGTACAATGGGGGTGGGGAATAGAGGGAAGTGATGGAACCAGAAGGGCCTTCTATAGAAGGAAGGATTTGAGTTGAATCTTGAAAAAGAAAAAGAAAACCAGGGTAACTAAAAGTCAATGGTCGGGAGGGAGAGTATTCAGGGCAGGGAAGAAAGCCATTTTCTACAAGGAACATCAAGAAGGCAGGTATTGCTGATTAAAAAGGTCTATTTATGGAGTAAAGTATAATAAGACTGGAAAGATTAGAGAGGCAAAATTGTGAAAACTGTAAGTATTGAAGCATGAAGATCCTTTTGGCATCTGAGTATAGAATAGATCACAGTAGTATGGTGGGAGAAAGATGAAATGACTGAGGCAACAGAGGTTTGATCTTTTGGGCATATCAATTTATTAAGCAATGTATGGCAATTGCTCAACAAACCAGGTCCAGACCTCCTTAACTTGGGTCTAGACTCCAATTACAGGGGGAAATAGACTTTATACATTAAAAATAATTAACCATATAAGATCATTTATTTAAAAGGAAACAATACAACATTAGGCAATCTGCTCTCTAGTTGGGGGAAATATTAGGGACTTTTCAAGTTGGAAAGAGAAGAGTGAATAGGCATAATTTCCTGAATTCAAAAAAAGAGGTTCCCCACACTTCCCCAGGTGTTTATAAACAATCAAATGAACGTGGAAACAATAATTGATTGATCAGTATGGGAACAGATCTCAGATAAGACATATGGGTGGCTTGCGAATTGTGAGAAAATTCCTTGCATCAATCTTTGGATCTGACCCCATTTCTAGTCAGCATTTCTAGGTCCTTATTAACAATTAACAACTTGCCTAAGCAGCAGGTAGGCATGGTCCAGTTTTCCAGCCATATAGGGCTAGGTTCAAACAACACAACAATTTTTTCTCCCAATTCCCACAATTGAATAAAGTTGTCTCAGAAACTGGACTAGACCCATAATTCAATAGAAAGGGAACTGAGATAGCTCCAGAATTGAGTCACAAGATGGAGTCAGCATGGTTCACTCAGTTCCCACAATCAATCACTTGCTGTCCTAATCCCCTGAATTTCCTCCATAGGGAGTGATGTGAGGAAAGGAGACCAACCAGAAGGCTATTGCAATAGTTCAGTTATGGAAATGATGAGAGACAGCATCAAGCATTAAGACATATCCCTATGTGTTTATTTTCATTGATGCCTATTTTCATATCCACAAATGCTAGGTCTTGAAGTAAAGGACCTTATCCCTTAGGGTTAAAGAACTCTATTCCCTTAAGCTTACACTCGACACATCTTAGATTCTGGCCTTAAATGATATTTACTTTTGCTTGAATCATCCACTGCACTGAACTGCTTTCTGATTGTTTTATGGACTGAGAGAGATAAAGTCCTATCTTCCCAACTAGATTGCTAGGAAGGGACCCTGATTCATTTTTCACCTCCTATCTTCCCATGTAGCACAAGCTACATTAATGAAGAAGTAAACCTGTGCTGTCCTGTTACACTGAATTATACTAGGTGTGTGTGTGTGTGTGTGTGTGTGTGTGTGTGTGTGTGTGTGTGTTCTCACACATGAGCCTAAGTGCTCAATCACCCATGACAAAGACACCTTCCTATCAGCATAGTTGACAGGCACAAACTGAAAGTCCTCAGCTCTAGAAATATGTGTACAAGTAGATAGGATTCATGTTGCAAGAACCATCAGAGAAATTCTGAGATTCAGCCCTTTATTTCTCCCACACATGAAACATAAGAAAAACTGGAGGAAATCTATGCACTGAAAAACAAAACAAAACAAAAACATTTCCAGGTAAGAAAGGCTGGATTAAAGAATCTCAAAAGCTCAATGAGGAGATTCATTCCTTCAGAGTTAAACTGGAGCAAATGGAAGCTAATGACTATGAGAAATCAAGATGCTGTTAAGCAGATCCAAACAAACGAAAGAATAGAAGGCAATGTGAAATATCTCATGGGAAAAACCACTGACCTGGAAAATAGATCCAGGAGAGATAATTTAAAATTATTGGACTACCTAAAAGCCATGATCAAAGAAAGAACCTAGAAATCACCCTTCAAGAAATTCTCAAGGAAAATTGCCCTGATGTTTTAGATGCAGAGGGCAAAATAGAGGTTGAAAGAATCCACCAATCACCTCCTGAAAAAGATCCCAAAAAGAAAACTCCCAGGAATATTACAGCCAGGTTCCAGAATTCCCAGATCAAGGAGAAAATACTACAAGCAGCCAGGAAGAAACAATTTCAATATTGTGGAAACACAATCAGAATAGCCCAGGACCTAGCAGCTTCTACACTGAGGGATCGAAGGGCATGGAATATGATATTCCAGAGGGCAAAAGAGCTGGGATTGAAGCTAAGGGTCACCTACCCAGCAAAACTGAGTATTTTGTTTCAGGGGAAAATATGGTCATTCAGTGGAATAGAGGACTTTCAAGCATTCTTGAGGAAAAAGCCAGAGTTGAATAGAAAATTTGACATCCAGACACAAGAAGGAAGAGATGCCTGAGAAGGTAATCAGGGAAAAGAAATCAAAAGGAACTTATCAAAGTTGAACTATTTACATTCCTATATGGAAAAACAATAACTGTGACTGGTGAAACATTTCTCAGTATGAAAATAGCTGAAGAAGGGTATATGGGCATATGAATACACATGTGAATGTGTGTATATATGTTTACAGTTATACATGGATAGAGGTCACAGGTTGAATTCGGTGGGAAGGGATGATACTTAAGGGGTGAAGTTATGAGGTGAGAGAGGAAAGTGGCAAGAGGAGATGGGGAGAGACTGTGTAGGGTAAACTATCTCATGTAGAAGAAGCAAGGGGAAGTGGCTGCAGGGGAGGGGAAGAATAGGAAGGCAAAAAGGCAAAACCATATTCTCATTGAATCTGGCTCAGGGAGAGAATGACATACATACTAAATGAGATATCTCACCCTGATAGAGAGTAGGGGAAAGGGGGATGAGAGGGGAGATGATGGAGGGGAGAGCATTCTGGGGGGAGGGGAGGTTGGAAGTACCCACTATAGAAGAGGGACAGGATCAAGTAGGGAATGGACCAGGTGGGGGTGGGATGGGTGGGAGGGAATTATAAGCAGTCTTTTACAATATATCTACTATGGTAATGTTTTGCATAGCTATACATGTACAATACATACTGAATTGCTTATCTTCCCAGAGGGAATGGGTGACAAGGGAGGAAGGGAATGGATCTGAAATTCGAGGTTTTAAAATTAAATGTTTCAAATATATATAAATACTATTATTAATACTATTTTGCATGTAATTGGGAGATAAGATGTTCAGGCATTGGGGCACAGAGACTCACCTCGCCCTAATGGTAAAGTTGAAGGGGGTATGGGAGAAGATATGGGAGAGAGAGCACATTGGATGAGGGGATATTTTGTGGGACTGCTATTCTGGTAGGGTGGGTAGGGGAAAAATGGGGAAAAAATTGTAACTCAAAATCTGGTGGAAATGAATGATGTAAACCAGAAAGTAATAAAGCATTTGTTAAAAAATAAATTAATTAATTTTTTTAAAAAAGAAAGGCTGGATTACTGCTTGTCATTTAGGTTGTTTAGGTATAGATTGGGCTGGATGACCTGTGGGCTCCCCACCAACTCTGAGACTCCATTATTCTGTGATCTCTCTAACTAGAACGTCTCTCCCCTCCCTCCATGCTCATCTCTACCTATTGAATTGTACCTGTCCTTTGATTTTAACTTGAGGAAACTAGATGGATCAGTGGGAAAGTGCTGAGGCTTAACTCAAGAAGATCTGAGTTTAAATCTATCCTTAGACAATTTTCTTCATCTTCAACTGTGTGACTCTGGACAAGTCACTTAACTTCTAAACCTCAGCTCCTTAATGTGAAAAATGGGGATAATAAAAGCACCTACCTTAGAGGGTTGTTATGAAGATAAAATGAAATAATATTTAAGTGCTTTGGAAACCTTAAAGTGTTATGTCAGTCCTAGCTGTTATTATTAATATCAACCCATCCTTCAAATACCACCTATTCTATAAAGTGTTCCCCAATCCTCCTAATTAGAAATAATTTCTTTCTCTAGGTTAATAATAGCACAGGTTTAAGGTTTGGAAAGTACTATACAAATATTATCTCATTATAATTTCACAACAACCTCACTTCTAAGTAAATGCTATATCATCCCTATTTTACAGATGAGTAGACTGAGACAGAAAGTATTAAATCATTGTCCAGGGCAATAGTTAAATGCATTCAGATACAGGATTTGAACTCAGGTTTTCTTGATTCCAGACCCACCACTCTACCAATACCTAGCTCCTCTTTATAGAGCTGTATAGAGCTCTTTATAGCCCCTCCACCTCCAGCTACCTCTGGAGGTCCTTACTCAACCAGGCTGGGTTTAGGATGTTTAGAGTAATCAAGTATGTAAATCTTGGCTTTGGTCTCTACTGATGCAAGTATATTCATAGGCCAAACAAGAGGTGCATAGCAAAGTATTTAATTAAGAGAAATTAGTTCATCTGCATAGAGATGATAATTGAACCTAGGTGATCACCAAGTGAGCTAGTATACTGAAGAGGAGGAGAGATCCAAGGTAGAGCCTTGAGGCAACACCCATAATTAGTAGGTGTGACATGATTTTATAAAATCCAGCAAAGGCAACTGAGAGGGAGTGGTCAGGCCGGTAGGAGAACTAGGAGAGAGCCATGCCATGAAAAATCTAAAAAGAAGAGAATCAGAGGCAGCTAGATGGCACAGTGAGTAGAGCACCACCTCAGGCATCAGGAGGACCTGGGTTGGGATCTGGCCTCAGACACTTGACACAAAAATAAACTAGCTGTGTGACCTTGGGCACGTCACTTAACCCCAATTGCCCTACCCTTCTGCCTCCAAAAAAGCAAAAAAAAAAATTTTTTTTAAAAGAAAAGAGAATCAGAAGGAAAAATTATTAACAAGTACATCCTATTCTCTAGGTCAGGCATAAGAAAAATCAAGCATCTTCATTACTATTGTTGTCCCTAAAAAAATTATTGTTGGTTGGTTAATATTTTATTATTTAATATTAATATTTTAATATTTTGGTGAAAGACTAAAGGGTTTTTGTGCCACTAAGAAAAGAATTTTTAAAAGAAAGATTAATTTTGGCAGATAGGAGCACTTTGACATGGTGTGATCCTATTTAGCAGTCAGGATGGTGGGCATGTGGTTGTCACTCAAATGCTTAGTCCCACCTGTCCCACACTGGCATTTCTGCCAAGCTCCCCTGCCTCAGGCCCTTGGAAAGCAAATGACTGCCTCTCACTATGTTCTCAAGTTAGTCTCAGGGTTAGGTCTGTGCTATCCAAGTTTCATGACTCAGACCCTTCTCTTTCTTAGGAAGCCTCTTTTGCTTTGCCCTATCTCCCCTGTGTTTCATTCAGGCAAACTTAGGAGACAGAAGACATCAATCAAACTCTTAGTCTCCCTGCCTTGTCTTAACTCTATTCTAATCCATCCTCCACACAGCTACCCAAGTATGGTTCCTAAAATACACTTCTATCTGATCACATAATCTGAATCAACTGCAGTGGATCACTAGTAAAGCTAGGGTCAGATATTGTTGTACCCCAATAAAATCGAGACAGAAGATCCCCAAGATTAAGTTTAAAAAGTGGGTTTTATTACTGCGGGACTGTCAGGGTACATGCCCAAATCAGATAGTGCTTTGGCACAGACACTGTGCCGGTTTTATAGAGGTTCCATAGCCAGGTTATGTAAGCTGAAATTACAGTGATGTAAGCTGAAACTACAGTGATTGGTCAGTGTACATTTGAAACTACAATCAGTGATTGGTCAGTATATATTTGAATTTCCCTCCAGCATGAAACCCTAGGCTGGAACTCCTGCCCACAGATCAATCAAGGGAAAGGAAGGGGGTGGAGGTCCTGCCTGTTTACAGATCAATTAAGGGAGAGGAAGGTTGGGAGTTCTTTGCTTTACAAATCAATGAAGGAAAGGGAAGGTTGAGTTGCCTGCTTTACAAATCAATGAAGGGAAGGGCAAAATGGAGTATTGTCCAACAATAGAAATGCCACTGTTTGGCTTCTAGAATCCATCACAATCAGAACCTTTCCTACCTCTTCTGTCTTCTGATAGATGCACCCTAAGGTCTAGCCATATCTACTTGTACATGATATTAACTCACCTCTGTGTCTTTGTATTAGTCATTCTATTGAGGTTTGGGGTCTTAGAGATGCTTGACACTCCAAAATACTAACATGCTGGGTCCTGCCAAATGAATTCAGCTCAAGCCTTCTCTTAGCCAAAGTAAAACATAAAACAATGTTTATTAAAGATTTGCCACAATGGGTAAACTCTTAAGGAGCCCAAGCATTTGTGACACTTGTTTTGGACAAGCAGGACAGAATAATCTGACACAGATGGAGGCAAGATGGATCTAATATACAGAAAGACTATGGGAGGGATCTAGGAGTGGTCTAGAAAAGGGTTTTGGGGAGGGTCTTGTGGAGGAGTCTAGGGAGGATCTTGACGGCACTGAGGTCAGACTCCAGCAATGGGTGGGAAATAGGCTACCTGGAGAAGACAATGGAGGGCTAGGCTAGTTCAAGGGTAACAGATTTGGGTATAGATATTTTGATAGCATCAAGGGTGGGAAGACAATGGAGGGCTAGGCTAGGTTAATTTTGGGCCTAGTGATAATGAAAGGCTTATGGCCTCAGGCAAATGCCTCATCAAGTGGGAAGACTCAATCAGAGTTCAAGGGGTTTCCCAGAGCCTGAACCCCATCACTTCAGGATGCCTAAAATTCTCTCTCTCGGTACCTCCACCTCTTAAAATGCCTAGGTTTTCTTCAAGAATAAGTGCAAATGTCATTGTCTGAAAAGTCTTTCCTGGTTTCCTTTAACCTTTCCCACCACCACCATCCTTATCCTAGCTCCTAGTGGTTTTTTAGTCAAGGTTACCTTGTATCTGCTTTATATGTTACAATAGACCAGTATTGTTGGGAAAGTGTAGCAGCAAAGCACCCCAGCATATCCAGGGTGGCTACCAACACAGGTTCTTAGATCTGCTTTTCTAAAGGAAAGCAACTCAAAATGGGTTAACAATCTTGCTTTAATCAATCAAACATATCATTTACCTAGTTCAGGGAGAAAAGTCAGCACCCTGAACCTCAGAGTATACAGAGGTTACAAGCAGAAATTGCAAGAAGACAGAGAAACAAAATGGGGGTCTCTCAACAAGTACCCAGTGTCTCATCTGGTCAAATCACACAACACAAAATGAGCCCCAAAACAAAGTCTTAAATCAGGGTTTATATAGCCTTCTCCTGGCTCAGAGAATGTAACAACCCTCTTGACCCACTGCCCAATCAAAAAGTATCACCCAAAAAACAAGCCTTGAGCCAGAGGCTCCAGGTGAATTTAAAGCTATCAAAGGGCCTAGGGGCAGGGAAGATCTTAAAAATTTACATTCCTATAACAGAGAGGGAGTTAGGGACTCCCTCAATCATTGAGGGGCCCCACATCTGGGCAGATGAGGAGACAAGGTTCCATCTTGAGGGGAGCCCTGACTCTAAAGAAAAGGCTCTTCCTCAATCCAGCACCTTCAGGAAAATCACTTAAAGAATGTTTAGGTTTAATGCCATCAATAGGGGAATGGCTGAACAAGTTGTGGTGTATGATTGTGATAGAATACTACTGTGCTTAAAGAAATGACAAGCAGGATGGTTTCAGCAAAACATGGGAAGACTTGTCCCGCCGAATTCGACTCAAGTCTTCTCAGCCAAAGAAAAGTAAAATTTTTTAAAAGTTCGTTTGCATTAGACACAGAGTAAGTCTGTGCTAGGTCATTCTATGGTGCTCTCACTATTCTATGATGCTTTCACTATTCTATGGTGCTCTCACAAATATAAAGACAGGGTCTCATATACAGAAGATTGTGGGAATAATCTAGGGGTGGTCCAGAGGAGGATTTTGGGGAGGGTCTTCAGGAGGAGTTAATGAGGTCAATGAGTGATTAAGGGTGGGAGGTAGCTGGAGGCTACAGACCAAGGTGGGCTAGGCCAATTCAAGGGTGTATTAATATTTTGATAGGCTCAAGGGTGGGAAGTAGATGAACAATGGAGGGCTAGGTTAGTAGTTAGCAGTTAGTAACTGGGCTAGAGGTCTGGGTCCAGCCACAATGTAAGGCTTATTGCCTCAGGCAAATGCCTCATCAAATGAGACAATTTAATCAAGAGTCCAAGGGAGGTTCCCAGAGCCTGTACCTCTAGGACTCAAGGAGAGCTTGAGGGGGCTCCCAGAGCCCATACCTCATCATGACCAATATAACAATCCAAGACAATTCTAAAGGATCCGTGTTGAAAAATGCCATATACCTCCAAGGAGTGAACTGATTAACTCAGCACAGATTGAAGCATACTTTTTCCATTTTATTTGTTTTTCGTATATGTGTGTGTGTATGTATTTCCTTGTGCAACATGGCTAATATGGAAATGTGTTTTACATTATTTCACCCGTATACCGATATATTGTTTGCCTTCTCAATGGGTGAGGTAGAGGTGGGAGGGAGAGAATTTGGAACTCAAAATTTTAAAAAATGAACACTAAAAAATTTTTTTAAAACAATTGGGGAATAGTGAGTGGAATAAAAGTATATATTAACATTTTTTAAAACATTTTTATTTAAAGTTTTAAGTTCCAAATTCTATTCCTCCTTCCCTCCTCCTCCCCCCACCCTGAAATGGTAAGCAATCAGATATAGGTTATACATATGTATATGTGCAATTATGTAAAACATTTCCATATTCGTCATAAAAGTATAGGCTTTTCATCTTCACTTTGGCTTTAAATTGTCCCGGCAGCTCAACCAGGGTCCATATCTTCTGCCAAGCCTGGTCAGAGCTTGGACTCATTCTTCTCTTGGTGGTCATCTGCTCTGCAAAGAAACACTGCAGTGATTGCAGAGAGCACCTGCAGTGAAGTAGGAACAGACTGATATATTCAGGAGCTACTGATCTTTAGAACTTATAAAGTTGTTTCCCAGACTGGACAGGGATTATCTTTTATTTTTTGTATCCACAGTGCTTAGCACAGGGCCTAGCAGATAGCAGGCACTTAATAAATGTTTGTTGTTATTGTTCTTTAGTCGTTTCAGTAGTGCCAACTCTTTGTGACTCCATTTGGGATTTTATTGGTAAAGATACCAGACTGGTTTGCCATTTGCTTCTCCAGATCATTTTACAGATGAGGATACTGAGGCAGACAGGATGAAGTGACTTGCCCAGGGTCACACAGCTAGTAAGTGTGTGATCATATTTTAAAGTCCCAAAGATGAGTCTTTCAGACTCTAAGCCTGGCACTCTATCCACTTAGTCACCTAGCTACCCCCAATAGATGTTTACTGAATTAAACTGAATTTGTCCACACCCTTATAATCTCAGGCCTGAACAACTGAAATTGCCTCTGTTTGGTATTCCCCATTCAGGTCTTTCCCCCTCAGTTCATCCTCCCCTCAGAGGCCAAAACCATTTCCTGAAGTCTAGGTCTGTCACCCCTCCCTCCCATGCAATAAATTCCTTATTATCTCCAGAATTAAATCCAAAACCCACTGTTTGGCTTTTAGAGTACTTAGCACAGTACCTGTTAAGTAATATATGCTTAATGGATGCTTTTTGACTTTTATTACAGCCCTTTAGAACCTAGCCCCTTCCTATCATTCTGGACTTCCTTCTATGTATTCTATCCGGTTAATGCCTGCTTGCCTGCTGTTTCTCACACGTGACCATCTATCTCCCAATTCCTTCAGGCATTTTCTCTGGCTGTCCTTCATACCTGGAATGCACTCTCTCCTTACTTTTGCTTCTAAGTTTTCTTCTAGACTCAGTTCATTTCCCACTCTCTGCAAAAAGCCTTTCCCAGGCCTGGTCCACCACCACATTAGTGCCTTCCTTCTGAGAATACTACTCCATGCCATTTACCTTGTATATATATCTTGCATAAACATAGTTGTTTGCATGTTGTCTCCTCCATTAACTGCTTTTAGAGTCCATGCCATATCTTTTCTTCCCCCATACAACTAAGCATAGCATTTAGAACATAGATGGTGTTCTAGAAATGTTTTGAATTTCATAAAGTATTCCCTAAGGCCCCATTTAACCACCTCCAAACTCAGTGTAGAATTGGCCTATTCCTGGGGGCTTCGGACCCCTTTGTTCAGCTCCTCTTTCTGGATGTTATTCTAGGACAGCCCTTGGTCGGGGCCTTACTGACTCTCACAACTAAACATCCCATCGCCCTGATGGTTGAAGGCGGAGTCTAATTGTTTGTACAAGCTCTATATTTGATGAAGCCTATAGTGCAGATTCTATGCCCACTGAAATGGGCTCAGCATCCAGGTCTCAGGTTTCTACAAGCATAGCTCTCATTTCTATAACAACTGATTTCTGAGCCAGTCCCCAGTGTTCTGACTTCCATTTCCATTTTCCCCTTATTCCCAAGTGTGGGCATGTGCTTTCCTTATCCACAATCCAACAACCTCATAAATTTAGGATCTTTTGACCACAGCAACAGCACAGATCATGTCCCAAAACTCACATTCCCCTAAGTCTTTACTTGAAAACAGGGACATGCAGAATAAAAATATACAGTGATTACTTTGGGGAAATTTTAGCTCACAAATATGCAAATCATTATTCATCAACATGGGGAAATTAGCTCAGCCAGATAACTGCTTTACTCAGGGAAATCAGCTGCAAAAACTCCAGATACTAACTCCCATGACAGTCACACAAATAAAGCATACATACAGACAAAAAAGCAGTGGATGAGGTTTCTGGAATGGCACAGAGGTTCATAAAGGTGAGAAGATATGGAAACCCACAGAAAAAAATGTGAAGATAGAAGTCGAGGCTGCAATTTGCAGGAAAAGTACTTGTAGGAAAAGATGTGAAAGCCATTCCCTATGGAGGCAACATGTTACATTGGAAAATGTGCTAGAATTGGATTCAGGAGAGAAATAAGTTCAAATCCTACTTCTGAACATAGTAATGTAAGAACAGATATTATGGTATTTTGTTTTGCTCCCACTAAAGTTATTGGGAGATAGTCAATAGCTATTGCTTATCTTATTTTACTAAGATAATGGCCATCCTGGTGCCAGGGAGAACAAGGAAGGTGGGGGCCTGACAAACAGCTTAGACCCTAGAGGTCACACCCAGTCACGGGTATCCTCACTACCACACCTATATAATTTTCACAAAGAGGGAATGTAGGGAAATGAAGTGAGGAATTTGAACTAACCCTAACTATAACAGGAAGGAACAGAACTGTATAACCTCACTCTTGTTTCTCTATCAGTGTGAGTGTTCCTAGTGAGTACCACACCCACCACTCTGTTTCTGAGTTCTTTTCAGTGAGAATGGGTCTATCAAGTGCATTTTCCTGAGGGTGCATGATCTGGGAAGCAGTAAATAGCAGAAACTCCTTTGGGCTAACTCCCTGACTTTGCCTAGGAAGTCCTATGATTCCCTACAAGTGTGTTTCTTACACCAGCAACCAAAGGAAAGTTGATTAAGTTTTCAAAGCCCCAACTTTCTCATTTGTAAAATGGGCATAATAATCAACAAGTTAACAAGTATTTATTAAGTGCTTACTATATGCCAGGCACTGTCCTAAATTTTGGGGATACAAATAAAATCAGAAAGAAAATTCCTGCCTTCAAGGAATTTGGGGGCAGGGAGGGGAGGAAGGAAAATAACCTGTGAAATGGAGCTGAAAGGGGTAAGGTAGAAGATATGGAGGTAACTAATCTTATTTTAAAATAAAAAAGACTGAAAGACTGGGAGAATCAGGAGTGGAGAGTTTGGAGAGAAATGAAGATATGGCTATCTTTGGCCTCCTTTTTAAAACGGAGGTTCTAGGAGGAGCCAATCAATGAGATAGAGAGGCTAAAGGGGTACAGGGTATTTCCAACATGTGAAGTTCAGGTTGTGTTCCAGACTAAAGAATCATAGACATAAAAACCAATAAAATAAATAAATCTTTGGTTGATTTGATTTTTAAAAAAGGAGAAAACCAAATTACCAGTATTAAAAATGAAAAGAATCGGGGCGGCTAGGTGGCGCAGTGAGTAGATTGTCGGCCCTGGAGTCAGAAGGACCTGAGTTCGGAGCCGGCCTCAGACACTTAATCCACACAAACAAAAAAACCTAGCCGTGTCACCTTGGGCAAGTTACTTAACCCCAATTGCCCTAAAGGGGCTGCTAGGTGGCGCAGTGAGTAAGAGCACCGGCCTCGGAGTTGGGATGACCCGAGATCAAATCTGGCCTCAGAAAATGAGCACCCACACATAAATAACGACTAGCTGTGTAA
The DNA here is from genome assembly GCA_011680675.1 of Gymnobelideus leadbeateri. Classification (NCBI taxonomy): domain Eukaryota; kingdom Metazoa; phylum Chordata; class Mammalia; order Diprotodontia; family Petauridae; genus Gymnobelideus; species Gymnobelideus leadbeateri. The sequence continues at coordinate 403,686 of WOXC01000454.1, read as the reverse complement.
CCTTGAGCAAGTTACTTAACCCCAATTGCTTTAAAAAATATATATATATATAAAATTTAAAAATGAAAAAAAAAAACGAAAAGAATGAATTAACCACCAATGCAGAGGAAATTAAAACAATTATTAGGAGCTATTTTGCCCAACTGTATGCCAATAAATCTGACAAACTAAGTGAAATGGATGGATATTTACAAAAATATAAATTGTCCAAATTAATAGAAGAGGAAATAAAATACTAAAATAACTCTATTTCAGAAAAAGAAGCTGAATATACCATCAATGAACTCTCCAAGAAAAAATTTCCAGAGTCAGATGGATTCATAAGTGAATTCTACCAAACATTTAAAGAACAATTAATCCCAATACTATATAAACATTTTGGAAAAATAAGTGAAGGAGTCCTGCCAAATTCTTTTTATAATTCAAATATGGTGCTGATACCTAAACTGGGAAGAGCCAAAACAGAGAAGGAAACTTATAGATCAATTTCCCTAATGAATATAGATGCAAAAATTTTAAATTAAATATTAGCCAAGAGATTACAGCAACTTATCATGAGAATAACACTATGATCAGGTGGGATTTATACTAGGAGTGCTGATTAGGAAAACTATCAGCATAATCAACCACATCAATAACAAAATTAATATAAATCATATGATTATCTCCATAGATGAAGATAAAGTTTTTGACAAAATAAAACATCCATTCCTATTAAAAACACTGGAGAGCATAGGAATAAATGGAGCTTTCCTTAAAATGATAAGTAGCATCTATCAAAAACCATCAGCAAACATATGTAATCAGGATAAGTTGGAAGCATTTCCAATAAGATCAGGGTGAAACAAGGATGTCCATTATCACCACTGTTATTCAATATTGTACTAGAATTGTTAGCCTTAGCAATAAGAGAAGAAAAATAAATGGAAGGAATTAGAATAGATAATGAAGAAACAAAACTATAGGTCTTTGCAGATGATATGGTGGTATACTGAGAGAATCCTAGAGAGTCAACTAAAACTACTTGAAATAATTAACAACTTTAGCAAAGTTGCAGGATGTAAAATAAACCCACATAAATCATTGGTATTTTTATATGTTACTAACAAAGCTCAGTAGCAAGAGATAGAAAGAGAAATTCCATTTAAAGAAGCTATAGACAAGATAAAATATTTGGGAGTCTACCTGCCAAGACATACCCAGGAATTATATGAATACAATTACAAAACACTTTTCACACAAATAAAGTCAGATCTAAATAATTGGGAAAATATCAATTGCTCATGTGTAGGCCAAGCTAATATAATAAAAATGACAATTCTATCTAAATTAAATTACTTATTCTGTTCCATACCAATCAAGCTACCAAAAAAGTATTTTATAGAGTTAGAAAAAAACAATTAACAAAATTCATCTGGAAGAAACAAAGGTCCAGAATATCTAGGGAATGAATGAAAAGAAATGCAAAGGAACATGACCTAGCCCTAGCAGATCTAAAATTGTATTATAAAGTAGCAATCATCAAGAATACTTGGTACTGGCTAAGAAATATAGTGGTGGATCAGTGGAATAGTTTAGGTACACAAGATACATATAGTCAATGACTATAGTAATCTACTGTTTGATAAACCAAAGACCCCTTTTCTGGGATAATAACTTACTATTTGATAAAAACTGCTGAGAAAACTGGAAAAGAGTATGGCAGAAACTAGGCATAGACCAACATCTTACTCCATGTACTAAGATAAGGTCAAAATGGGTATGTGATTTAAACATAAAGGTTAATACCATAAGCAAATTAGGAGAACAAGGAACAGTTTATCTGTTAGATCTATGGAAAATGGAAGACTTTATGACCAAACAAAAGATAGAGAACATTATGAAGTGCAAAATGGATAACTTTGAATACATTAAATTAAAAAGGTTTTACACAAAGCCAATACAACCAAGATTGGAAGGGAAGCAGAAAGTTGGAAAAAAATTTTTACAGTCAGTGTCTCCAATAAAGGCCTCATTCCTAAAATATATAGAGAACTGAGTCAAATTTATAAGAATACAAGGCATTCTCCAGTTGATAAATGGTCAAAGAGTTTTCAGATGAAGAAATTAAAGTTATCTATAGTCATATGAAAAAATGCTCTAAATCACCATCGATTAGAGAAATAAAATTAAAACAACTCTGAGATACCACATCATACCTATCAGATAGTCTAACATGACAAAACCCGGAAAATGATAAAAGTTGAAGATGTGGAAAAATTGGAACACTAATGCATTGCTGGTGGAGTTGTGAATTGATCCAACCATTCTGGAGAACAGTTTGGAACTATGTTCAAAGGGCTATAAAACTGAACATACCCTTTGATCAATCAATCCCAAAGAAAAAATTAAAAAGGGAAAAGAACCCACATGTACAAAAATATTTATAGCAGCTCTTTTTGTTATGGTAAAGAATTGGAAATTAAGGAGATGCCCATCAATGGTGGAATGAATAAACAAGTTGTGGTATATGAATGTAATAGAAAACTATTGTGAACTATTGTGCTATAAGAAATGTTAAGCAGGTAGATTTCAGAAAAACCTGGAAAGACTTATATGAACTAATGTTGAATGAAATGAGCAGAACCAGGAGAACATTATACACAGTAGCAGCAACACTGTGTGATAATTAACTTTAATAGACTGGGATTTTTGCAGCAACACAATGATCTAAGATAATTCCAAAAGACTCATGATAGAAAATACTATCCACATACAGAGAAAGAGCTATGGAGTCTGAATGCAGATTGAAGCATATTATTTTCTCCTTTTATTTTTTTTCTTTCCCATGTTTTGTTTTTGTTTTTGTTTTTTTTTTAAAGCAATTGGGGTTAAGTAACTTGCTCAAGGTTACACGGCTAGTCACTATTTATGTGTGGGTGCTCATTTTCTGAGGCTGGTTTCAATCCCCGGTCATCCCAACTCCAAGGCTGGCACTCTTACTCACTGCACCACCTAGCCGCCCCTCTCATGTTTTTTTTACCTTTTGTTCTGATTCTTCTTTCACAATGTGACTAATGTGGAAATATATTTAATATAATTGTACATGTATAACCTATATCAGATTGTATGCTCTCTTGGGGAGGGGGAATGGAATTTAGAGCTCAAAAACTTATGAAAGTGAATGTTGAAGAGTAAAAAAAAAAAAAAGAATCATAGCCATCTATTTCTCACCAGATCTAAATCTATATGACTCCATCATGCCCCAAAAAACTTCATCCTAGAAGATATTTTCAGCCGAGGAATTCACATCTTGGAAGTATTCTCAGTTCCTGATTGGATGGCTCCTCTATATAAGGACATCCAAGCCAGCTAACTCTTCATTTCTCACTGGGCTGCAATATGGACATATCCCTCCATTAAGCCCTTTCCCCCTTTCTCTCCCATCCTCCTTTCAGTTTTCTTTTACTTATTGTATTTCCTCATTAGAATATAAGCTCTTGGAAGGTAGATCTAGTTTTCTTTTTGCTTGTATTTGTATTCCCAGCACTTAGCTCAGTACTGGGTACATAGCAGGTGCTTAACAAATATTTGTTGACTTAGCTTGAGTTGACTAATAACACCCATAGAGTTGTTTTGAGGATCAAATGAGAAAGTATTATACAGAGTATTCTCCAAGATCCTTATGAATAGTAGTAGTCCAAAGTCTTCCACTGGCTATATAATCCCAATCTTTCTTGGAACTAAATTTACTAGTCTATCCAATGATTTGGTTTAGGTGAGCACTACAATCTCTTTCAACTCTAAAATACTATGACTTCCTAAGATTAAGATAGAGCCTTAAGGACACCCACCTGGAGTTCTTTTGGACTATTCTTTTTTTTTTTTTTTGCTTTTTGGAGGGCAATTGGGGGTTAAGTAACTTGCCCAAGGTCACACGGCTAGGTTTTTCTTTGTGTGTGCATTGTGTCTGAGGCCAGAACCGAACTCAGGTCCTTCTGACTCCAGGGCTGACGCTCTATTCACTGCGCCACCTAGCCACCCCTGGACTATTCTTAACAGGGTATGCTAAAACTCCTGGTTAGGGGAGAGAATGACAGAATCACTGAGTCACCCAAGGCTACAGAGCCATAAGAAGTGACCTCCTAGAAATAGAATGATCCCACCTCTACCCTCTAGTTTTATACTCTCTTCCAAAGGGCACTATCTGTAGATATTACTGGTACTCCTGGCTTTTCACTGGGGTCCACAGCACAATGCCTAGGGTTCTTTTTGCCTTTCTCACCTGCCTTCTGCCTTTACTCCTGACACTGCAATTATTTCCATATCTCTGTCACTTATAAAACCTGTATTCACAATACTCTTGCAACTAATTGTGTGAATAAATTGCTAAGCACCTGCCACTGTTTTTCTTTTCCTTTATCGCTAGCAGCAAGTTATCTGTAATTCAAGGACTAAGCTTTGCTGTGCAGGGGCAAGAAGATACCTGGATCTCGCCTGTTAATGGACTCTGCATAGTGTTTGCATAGTATTGCTGCATATGATCTCACTTAATCCTTTTCAAAATCCTGGATAGGACTTTGTCTGAGAATTGACAGATGATACCAACCCTCATGCTGTAGATTTAGTCCTTTGCATTTTATGCTGCTTACTGCTAAGCAAGGGGGTTGAATGGTTGAGTCTGGGGGTCAACCTGGTGGGGGCTGCTCTGCCTCAGAGGGTAAAATAAGCAGAATTCCAGGCACTGCTTTCACTTGACTGATAACATCTCCAATCTTTTCTCTTCCTTTCAGATAGCCACCTGGGATTAATTAAATAGCCAGAGGAGCCCTTTAGAGCCATTAGTATGGTGTGCCTACTATGAGTTCCTTTGTAAGCATTCTGTAAACATCCTTCTGCAGGGCTGTAGTATACAATAGGCACAATGAACACTGTGCCCATGGCCCATGAAAAACATTTCAATTAGATTTTAAAAATTTATACGATAAAGCTAAACACAGATCTCTTCTTGAATAAACATTTAGGTAGCCTGGATGCAATTCAGCTCTGGATTCACACAGATTTCTAGGTTGAACCTGGAGTATTTGAATGACAAATGCCCCTTGTTTGGTTCTAACTCCCCATCCCAGCTTAACCAGGAACTTCCCAAGTAATAGCTAACATTTATATAGTGATTACCATGTGCCAGGCTCTGTGCTAACATGTCACAATTATTATATTGTTTTATCTTCACAACAATCTTGGGAAATAGGTCTTATTATTATCCCCATTTTACAGGTGAGGAAACTGAGGCAAACAGAGGTTAAGTGACTTGCCCAGAGTGACACAAGTAAGTGTCTGAGGCTGGATTTAAACTCAGGTCTTCCTAACTCCAGGCTCAGTGCTCTATCTACTGCCCACCTAGTTGCCTACTCAAGGTAACTTTGTACCTAGTAGAACAGAAGAGGATTGTGCATTTTCTTTCTTTTTTTTTTTTTTTTTTTTGCTTTTTGGAGGGCAATTGGGGTTAAGTAACCTGCCCAAGGTCACACGGCTAGGTTTTTTTGTGTGTGTGCGTTAAGTGTCTGGGGCCAGATCCGAACTCAGGTCCTTCTGACTCCAGCGCCGACGCTCTACTCACTGCGCCACCTAGCCGCCCCCTGGATTGTGCATTTTCAAAGTAAAACATTTAATCCATACTAAAGTAATGGTAAAGGAACAGGATCATACACTTAAGAGTCAAAAGGGACTTTATAGGTCACCTAGTCCAGGGTTTCTTAAACTTTTTCTACTTTGTGACCCTTTTACACATGAGAAATTTTTATGTGATCCTGGGTATATGTATATGTAAAATAGGTATACAAATGAGACAGGGATAAAGCATAAAGAAATTGATTTTAAAATAATTCTTTAAAAAAAAAATAATTCTTTGATATATATATATAATTTTATCATTTATTAAAGATGAAAGCAAATTTGCATATTAATGAGATGGATATGCTTGTTTGCTTTTACATAAAGAATTAAATCTTGGCAGAATATTTGATACTGAACATCTTCAATGTTTTTCAGAGTTTCATTGATATGGCAGAAGTATATTTAGGGCCATTTCAGAAATTGTTAGAAATTGTGTCCTAATCCCAAGCCAAAATTCCTTTAACAATTTTGTAAGTACAGTAAAAACACTGCAATTCATAACATACAATATAGTCTTGAAGCTGAACCAAGATGGAAGTGTTTGTTGGTATTGCTTGGAGTGATGGGGTGTGCAGTGCAAAGTGCACATATGGTACACTCAGAACCAAAGTTGCAGTGAAGTTGCACAATGCAACATGGGCAAGCACCAGCAAGAAACACCTCAGATTCATCACACATTTGATTCTGAATTAATTTGTGTTCAGAAACCTTTTACTGTTGCCAAATTTTTCAAGACCACCACATTCAGTTACATGACCCCATATGGGTTTGAGACCCACAGTTCAAGAAGTGCTGATTCTAGTCCAACCTCATTTTATTTGGTGGAAACTGAAGGCTGGAAAGATCAAATTTCTAACCCTAGCTCACACAAGTCCAGAGTCAGGATTTGAACCCAGGGCCTCTGACACCCAATATAACACTCTTTCCATTGTTCTGAAAGCACTTTCAATATATCCACTCCAGAATTAGCTCTGAGAAAATAATGGCAAATAAAAGTCTTCATCAAGGGATGCCCATCCATTGGGAAGGGCCAAACAAATTGTGGTATATGATTGTGATGGAATATTATCCTGCTATGAGAAATGAAAAGCAGGATGTTTTCAGAAAAACCTGGAAAGACTTTCATGAATTGATGTAAAGTGAAATGAGCAGAACCAGGAAAACATTGTACAGCAACATTGCAAAGACCATCAACTATGAAAGACTTAGCTATTCTCAGTAATACAAGGATCCAAGATAATTCCAACGGACTTTTAATGAAAAATGCTATCCACCCCCAAGAAAGAACTGATAGAGTCTGAATGCGGATCAATGCATATTTTTTTTTAATTTTCTTTGTTAATCTTGGGTTTTTTTGTGTTTTCTCTTGCAACATGTCTAATAAAGAAATTTACTTTGTATGACCACACATGTATACTCTATTTCAAATTGTTTGCCTTCTTGAGCAGGGGAGGGGAGGAGAGAGAGAATTTAGGGATAATGATAAAAAAAAGGAAGAAAAGAATGTTAATGAAATGTTTAAAATACACTGAAAACTTAAAAGAGGAAATTTAGAATGTGAAACAGATCAACAGGGCAAAGTTGGAACTAGTGTGATAGATTTCAAATACATGTATTTAAAAAAAGATGCTGAAACTATACATAGTAGATATTAATGTTTTCATGTGCAACTTTTTTTGCTATTCTTTATGTATGGACATGTTCATAAATTTATGATAAAAAAGAAAAAAAAACCAAATCCATGACTCAACATTTAAGAAAAGCTAGACGGGGCGGCTAAGTGGCACAGTGAATAGAGCACCAGCCCTGGAGTCAGGAGGACCTGAGTTCAAAGGTGGCCTCAGACACTTAACACAAAAACTATACATGTGACCTTGGGCAAGTCACTTAACCCCAATTGCCCTCCAAATAGCCAAAAAAAAGAATAGCTAGACAAATTGAAGTATTTTGGAAAAAAATTAAAATACATTTCTTTTGTTATTTTTTGTTTTTATATCACCTGCAATTCTCCATGGGTTCCTTTCTTCTTTCCTTCCAGAGGACTTTTTTTTTTTTTTGCAGGGGGGAAGGAAGGGCAATTGGGGTTAAGTGACTTGCCCAAGGATGGCTAGTATGTTTTAAGTGTCTGAGGCTGGATTTGAACTCATGTCCTCCTGACTCTAGGCCCAGTGCTCTATTCACTGGTCACCACCTAGCCACCCCAAGCCTTCTCTTTTAACACAAACTAAAAAAAAAAGAGAAAACCAGTTTAGTAAAACAAAACCAGAAATTTGACAATATATGCAGGGTTCCATACTTGCAGTCCTATACCTCTTCAATGAAGGGTGGACAAGTGTCTTTTCATATTTCCTCCTTGGGACTAAACTTGATATTATTTCCTTTTTGTTTTAAATCATAATTTCACAGAGTTCAGTATATTTTTTCCCATTTGCATTATTGTAGTCATTGTATATATTGTTTCCCTACTTCTGCTAACTTCATTTTGCATCAGTTCAAATGTATTTTCCATGCTTCTCTGTACTTATCATATTCATCATTTCTTACATCATAGTACAATTTTGTTACACTCATGCACCATAACATTTTTAGCTGTTCTCCAACTTGACAGATGTTTACTTTTCCTCCCACAGTTCTTTGCTACCAGAACAGGACACTTATAAATATTTTTTGTATATAAAGACTTTCTGTCTTTGATTTCCTGGGGCAAATGTATGCCAGTAGAATTTGGGGTCACAAGGTATGAACATTTTAGTCACTTTCTTTGAAAAATTCCAAATTGTTTTCCAGAATGACTGGACCATTTCACAGCCCCACTAATAATGCATTAATGTGTTCATCTTTCCACAACCTCTCTGACATTGACTCTGCCCCTTTTTTGTCTTCTTTGCTAGTGTTTTGGGTATGAGTTCAAATCTCAGAGTTGTCTCAATTTGCATTTCATAGTAACTATATCTACTGAAGACTCAGAAAAGAAAGTTCTTGCAATCGAAGTACTTTTCTCTGACAAACAGTTCAAAATCAGAGAGATAAGATTTTATCAATGGCTACAACATTAAAGAAGATGCCTTACTCTCTATTTTGGTACTGTATTCTAGGGACCATGGGACCTGTACATCTAACTTATAGCTGAAACCTCCTTGTAGGGAGCCAAAAAGACTTGATTCAGGACTCAGATAAATTCTTGATAGCTGGCTCTAAAGGAAGTCATTTATTCATTTATTTATTTGTTTGTTTGTTTGTTTGTTTGTTTTTGCTTTTTGGAGGGCAATTGGGGTTGTGACTTGCCCAGGGTCACATGGCTAGTTTTTGTGTTAAGTGTCTGAGGTCAGATTTGAACTCAGGTCCTCCTGACTCCAGGGCCTTCACTGACGCACCTAGACACCCCTAAAGGAAGTCATTTATGCTAAGACTTTTGAAGCTGGCTCCTGGACTCTCCTTTGTGATGCAGCTGCAGAAGTTACCTGAGTGCTGAGATCAAAGGCTCTGCCCTGCACTAGGATTTTAGCTAAAGGGGTGAATCCCTATTAGATTAGAGATACTTTGTTATTTCTAGGATATTGACAAACTACCTAAATCTCCAGCACTAATAGTGACAAGAAAAATTACACTTTCTTTTGTTTCATTGCTCTACAAAAACCTTGTCCAAAGAGTCTGTCTTGCACTATCCACATGGCCTGGTTCATTCTCTATCACGTCTTGGATCCCCCTTAGTGCCGGACATTCAGTGGTTTGCAGCAACTCCTTTATGTATTTCTTTCCCCATTATAGTCTCACTCAGTTAATAAGCATGTATTAAGCACCTACTATGTGCTAGGCCTACTTTGCTAAGCACTGGGGATAAAAAAAAAGGTAAGATATTACATGTGAGCTCCTTGAGAGCAGAGACTAATTCTGTTTTTCTATTTGCATCCCTAGTGCTTGGCACTGTGTTTTGCACATAGTAAGCACTTAATAAATGCTTTTTCATTCATCCATTATTAGTAGTAATTTGGAGTCATCTTTCTTATGGTTGTTATTAGTTTGTAATTCTTTTTAATTAAATTATTTTAAACTTAAATACTAAAACTTAAATATATAAAAAGAAAAGAAACATTATAAACTTAAATACTAAAACTTAAATACAAAATAAGAAAAAAAAAGCATTGTCATGTGCACAGCAGGACATGAGAGGATTCAAAATACACAGCAATAAATTTCCATTTCAAGAAAGTCTATATAATAAATACTACACAATTGTGTTCAGAGTTGTCCATTTTTTTCCCATTTCCTTGTGAGTTTTCTTTTGTTCTTTACTATGCACTTTTTACTTTCTTCTTCCCTCCCCCTTCTTCCCCTTCTCCCTGAAGAAGGCTACAAATAAGAATGGATATATTTATATATATGCATACACACATACTCATATATATATGTATATATATGCATACATACATACATATACTTAAGGTATCTATAATCTTATATATACACATACATTCATATGCATCCATGTCAGACCATACTAACTAGACTTGTTTGTCCTCTGTTTCTCAGAGGGTGAATAATATCTTCCTTCATAAGTTCAAGTCTTTCCATATTTTTCTAAGTCTAACAACTCATCATTTCTTACAACACAGCAATATTTCAATCTTATACTTTCCAGTTATTTTAAATAGTCTAAAACAATATTGATTGATATGGTTGACATTCTGTAGTTTCCCTATTTTTCTCTTTTGATTAAATCTATTTTAACTTTACCTTTGTCTGAGATCATGATTACTTCCCCTTGCTTTTTTTTCCTCTTAATAAATTCTACTTCTGATCTTTACTTTATGTTTGTCTGTATCTCTCATTTCCTTTCCCTCCTGACTCCTCTACTTTACTTCTACCTGCTGCTACTTTGGCTTTCTGTTACTTAACCTACCCTCCTTCCAAAGATCCCTCCCTTAGCCTCTCCCCCTACCCTTTCCCCTTACCCTTTTATTTCTATCTAAATTCAGAAGACTTTTATAGCCTCCCAAATATATATGTTATTCTCGCTTTATCCCATTCCTTTTAATCTAGATACCCTTCTATACTGCCCCCTCTCTTATCCTATTCCTTCAACCCTCTTTTTTAAAAAATAAATTTAGAAGACTTTTATTTTGTTCTCTCTTTGACCCAGATCTGATGTGAGTAGGGTTCCCTCTAAAAATCCCACCCTTATCCTTCCCCCCACTCCCTTAGCCTTTTATTTCTTTTTGAATTTAGAGAACTTTTATACACATACACATGTGTATATATATATATATATATACACATATATATATACATACATATATATATATATATATATATATGTATGCATGTATTGTTCTCTCTTTAACCTGTTCCTGATGAGAGTACGGTTCCAGAACTACCAGCCCTCTTCTCCCATCTAATTCCTCTCTGTCAATTCTTCCTCTCATACTATATTTGTATAAAACTGTTACCCTTCTTACCCTTTCCTAAATGGTTTTACTTTTTAGAATCACATCATACTCAGGTCTATCCCAATTACTAATAACAATCTTAGACATGCATTTTACATTTCTTCAGATAAAAACTAAACAATCTGTCCTTATTGAGTCCCTTTCCTTATTGAGTCTTTGATGTGTGCCTTATGTTTCTCTTGGTGCTTTATGTTAAATTTTCTATTTTCTATTTCTGTTAGGTATTTTTGCAACAAAATTCTGAGAATCTTGCAATTCATTGAATGTCCATTTTTTTCTCATTTAGGAGTATGCTTAATTTTGCTGGGTATGATATTTTTAGCCATAATTGCAGTTCTTTTGCTCTTTGATATATAGTGTTCTAACACCTGTGGTCCTTTAGTGTTGCTGCTGCTAGGTTTATGTGATTCTAAATGTGGACACCATACTTGAATTGGTTGTTTTTTGTTTGTTTGTTTTTAGCTTTTTGGAGGGCAATTGGGGTTAAGTAACTTGCCCAAGGTCACAAGGCTAGGTTTTTGTTTGTGTGTGTGTTAAGTGTCTGAGGCCAGATCCGAACTCAGGTCCTTCTGACTCCAGGGTCAACGCTCTACTCACTTCACCACCTAGCAGCCCCCGAATTGGTTTTTTTCTTGTTGCTCACAATGTTTTCTCCTTGAGCTGGAGGATTCAGAATTTAACTATGATATTCCTGTAGGTTATCCTCATAGGATCACTTTCAGGTGGTGATCGGTGGATTTTTTTCTATTTCTGCTTTCCCCTCTTTTTCTAACACTTCAGGACAATTTTCTTTAATTACTTGTATTATTGTATCCAGATCCTTTTTTTTTAATTGTAGTTTTTGGGTAGTTCAATTATTCTTATGTTTTCTCTTTTGATCTATTTTCCAGATAAGTTGTTTTCCTTATGAGATGTTTCACATTCTTTTTCATTTTTTATATTTTATTTGGTCTCATAACTTAGCTGTCTTCTCTTTGCCCAATTTTAATTTTCAAGGAGTTGTTTTCTTCCTTAAGATTTTGGATCTCCTTTTCCAGTTAGTTGACTTTACTTTCATAATCTTCTTGTTTTTCTTATATTGTTCTTATTTAAAACATTTTTTCTCTGTGTCTCTTATTTGATTTTTAAGTCTTTTAAAAGTTCCTCTGTGAATTCTTTTTGGGCAGGTGACTATTTGATGTTACTCATTAGAGTAGAGGAAACTATTTTTGCTTTGTTTTCCTCCTCTGAAAATGAACCCCTGTCTTCTCTATTCCCGTAATAACTTTCTATAGTTGAGTTCTTTCTCCTTTGCCTGTTCATTTTTTAAAAATTTGCAGCAGATTATTATTGTAATCACTTCTAGTCCTAGGGTATGGGTCATGATGCCACTGACCTCAGATCCTCCTTCAGTTTTCCCTTCTGGCCTGGAGCTGAAGCCAAAAACTCAGCCCTCCTGTAAGTGCCCACAACCTTTGGCATCCCTGCCCCACTGCTTTTGCACTCACTGGACATGTGCTGGTTCCTTCTTGCCCGGGGTCAAGTCTCAGCAGCACAACTGGGTCTGGCATCCCTTATCAGCAGAGGTTCCCTCAATTTTCCCTCCACTCAGAGGCCTGACTCCCCACACTGTCTGAGAGATTCGAATTCCTGTGGTTGGGGCTATGGCTACCTCTCAGCCCAGCTAGCTCCAGGGCTTGCCACTTGATACTTCAGTGGAACTAGTCTAGAGGAACTAGTACCAAACCTCAGTCCTGAGATTTTTCTTCAGGTCTTCTCCAGTTGTCCCAGGAGGACCACGGTTCTGCTCCAAATCTTATTTATTTTTACCACTCTATGTTCATCCTAAGGTGCTATTTTGTCTTGTTTGTGGAGAAAATCTGGAGAGCCTGTGATTTTCTGACCCACTTTGCCGTGTTCCCAGAATCCTCTCCAGTTTGTAATTCTTTTGAAAACTGTTTATATCTTTTTTTTGTGTGTCATTTAAAACATATTTTTACATTAGCCATGTTGCAAAAAAACAACAAAAAGGTAATAAAAATAAAGAATTCAATTTATACTCAGAGTCTATCAGTTCTCTCTCTGGATGTGGATAGCATTTTTCATCATGGGTCCTTAGATTATTGATCAGAGTAGCTAAGTCTTTCATAGTTGGTTATCTTACTATATTGTTACTGTGTCCAATGTTCTCTTGGTTCTGCTCACTTCAGTTTGCATAAGTTCATATAAGTTTTCCCATGTTTTCTTATGGCACAATAGTATTACATCACAATCATATATCACAACTTGTTTAATCATTCTTCAGTTGATGGGCATGCCTTTACTTTCCAATTCTTTGCCACCCCCAAAAGGGCCTAAAAAATAATTTTGTACATATGTGTCCTTTTCCTTTTCCTTTGATCTCTTTCAGATATAGACATAATACAGACCCATAATAATAATGGATCAAAGGGTATGGATAGTTTTATAGTCCTTTGGGCATAGTTCCAAATTCTTCTCCAGTGTTCATATCTTTCTACCATTTATCTATCAGAGAATGACTCTTGATATTATAGTAGAATTTGAAATAAATGGAATATCATTGTACCACCAGAAATAATGAACATGAAAAGTTCAGAAAAACGTGTACACTTGAATGAACTAATTTTCTTTTTTTTATTATTAAACAAATGCTTTATTAACTTCTGTTTTACATCATTCATTTCTGCCAGATTTTGAGTTACAATTATTTTCCCCCCTGTTTTTCCCCTACCCACCCTCCCAGAATAGCAGTCCCATAAGATATCGCTTCCTTCAATCTGCTCTCTCCCCTATCTTCTCCCATACCCCCTTCAACTTTTCCATTAGAGGAAGGTGAATCTTTGTGTTCCAATGCCTGCACATCTTATCTCCCAATTACAAGCAAAAGAGTATTAATAATAGTATTTATATATATTTGAAACATTTAGTCTTAAAACCTCGAATTTCAGATCCATTTCCTTCCTCTCTTGTCACCCATTCCTTCTGGGAAGATAAGTAATTCAGTATATGTTGTACATGTCTAGCTATGCAAAACATTACCATAGTAGATATATTGTACAAGGCTGCTTATAATTCCCTCCCACTCATCCCACCCCCCACCTGGTCCATTCCCTACATGATCCTGTCCTTCTTCTATAGTGGGTACTTCCAACCTCCCCTCCCCCCAAGAATGCCCTCCTATCCATCATCCCTCCTCTCATCCCCTTCCCCCTATTCTGCTGCAGGTTGAAATATCCCATTAAGTATGTATGTCATTCTCTCCCAGAACCAAATTCAATGAGAATGTGGTTTTGCCTTTTTGCCTTCCTATTCTTCCCCTCCCTTGCAACCACTTCCCCTTGCTTCTTCTACATGAGATAGTTTACCCTACACAGTCTCTCCCCATCTCCTCTTGCCACTTTCCTCTCTCACCTCATAATTTCACCCCTTAAGTATCATCCCTTCCCAATAAATTCAACCTGTGTCCTCTATCCATATATAACTGTAACCATATACACACACATTCACATATGTATTCATATGACCATACACCCTTCTTCCATTATTTTCATACTGAAAAAAATTTCATCAGTCACACTTATTGTTTTTCCATATAGGAATGTAAATAGTTCAACTTTGATAAGTTCCTTTTGATTTCTTTTCCCTGATTATCTTCTCAGGCATCTCTTGCTTCTTGCATCTGGATGTCAAATTTTCTATTCAACTCTGGTTTTTTCCTCAAGAATGCTTGAAAGTCCTCTATTCCACTGAAGGACCATATTTTCCCCTGAAACAAAATACTCAGTTTTGCTGGGTAGGTGACCCTTGGGTTCATTCCTAGCTCTTTTGCCCTCTGGAATATCATATTCCATGCCCTTTGATCCCTCAGTGTAGAAGCTGCCAGGTCCTGTGCTACTCTGATTGTGTTTCCACAATATTGAAATTGTTTCTTCCTGGCTGCTTGTAGTATTTTCTCCTTGATCTGGGGATTCTGGAACCTGGCTATAATATTCCTGGGAGTTTTCTTTTTGGGATCTTTTTCAGGAGATGATTGGTGGATTCTTTCAACCTCTATTTTGCCCTCTGGATCTAAAACATCAGGGCAATTTTCCTTGAGAATTTCTTGAAGGGTGATTTCTAGGTTCTTTCCTTGATCATGGCTTTCAGGTAGTCCAATAATTTTTAAATTGTCTCTCCTGGATCTATTTTCCAGGTCAGTGGATTTTACCATGAGATATTTCACATTGCCTTCTAATCTTTCATTTGTTTGGATCTGCTTAATGGTATCTTGATTTCTCATAAAGTCATTAGCTTCCATTTGCTCCAGTCTAAGTCTGAAGGAATGAATCTCCTCAGTGAACTTTTGAGATTCTTTTTCCATCTGGCAAATTCGACTTTTTAAGGCATTCTTCTCCTCATTGCCCTTTTGGGCCTCCTTTGCCATTTGAGTTAGTCTATTTTTTAAGGTGTTGTTTTCCTCAGTCAGGCTGTTGACCCTCATTTCATACTTTTCCTGCATCCTTCTCATTTCTCTTTCCAATTTTTCTTCCACTTCTCTTATTTGATTTTTAAAGTCCTTCTTAAGGTCCTCTATGGCCTGCACCCCGCTCATGTTTTCCCCTGGGGCTTTTGGAGCAGGACTTCTGACCTCATAGCCCTCCTCTCACTCTATGCTTCGATCCTTTGTGCCCCCAAAGTAGGAGTCTAAAGTTGCATTTTTCTGTTTAATTTGTTTCCTTTGCCTTGGCATGTTGCCACTTAATTACTTGACTTTTGGGCTTGTTGCCACAGTATGGCCTGGCGCCAGACAGGAACTTTCGCCCTGAACGTGTGGGGGGTGCCAAATTCTGTTTCTGGCAAGCTGGAAACCCACCCATGACCTCCACCCCAGATCACAATCCAGATCCAGGGAGGTTAAAGCAAGAGTGATTACCCCCCAAGACTGATCGCTGGATCTGCCTACAGTTCACAGGCCAGGAGCTGGAGCTGCCTCTGAAAACTGCAAAATGGCGTGTCTCCTCAGTGGCTTCTAGCCCCCAGGGGAGGAAGCTGACTCGTTCCCCAAATACTGGTCCCAAAGTCTATAGGGCACTAACCTCTCACTTTGTCCTAGGCATGTCTATGTTGATAATTCTGGAGTCACCACAACTGCTGGGGTCCCTCCAGTCAGCTGCTGGCCCTGCCGCCCTGGGGCTAAAACTGCGACTCAGGTGCGGCTCAGTTCAGCTCCCCGAACACTGTGCACTGCGTTGCCAGAGCTGCACTGGTCCTTCCTGCAGGGCTAGTGGGCTGTCCTCAGCAGGAGGTTAGCTTCTCTGTGTTGTTCTGTGGGTGCTGGGGCTCCAGAAGTTGTTCAGAGTCCCCTTTTACATAGTTTGGAGGTGATCTGGGGGAAGAGTGGCTTGGACGAGCTGTTTCTAGAATGAACTAATTTTCAAAGGATCTATGAAAGTAAGGACACACACACACACACACACACACACACACACACACACACAAACCCAACCCTGGGGGATATATGAAAATTGCAGGAATAATATAAATGAATACAACACTAAGAGATAGATAAATGCCAATTAATTGTCATGACCACTCTCAGTCTGGAAAGAACTAATGATGAAATATGGAGAACAGAGTTATGAAATATGATATAGAGTGTGAGATGTGGTCAATTTAGTTGGTGACTTTACTCACTTTTTTTTTCTTTTTTATATAGGGGAGTGATTAAGGATGAGGTTATCTGAGATAATTTTTTTTTAGAAGGTTTAGATTATTTCCCTAGCATGAGTCAGAAAAGCTCAGGAGAATATATGAAAACATTTTTTACTAAGTACTTATTTTGTACAAAGGACTGGGGATATAAACAGAAAAAAAGGATAGTTCTTGTACTAATTAAGGGAAACAACACATAAAAGAAAGGTAAGTTGGTCCCAAAGTTCTAAGGTTACAACAGAGAGATGGATGATAATACCTGGGGGGGAGGGGCATGTCTTTAGGTTATTAGAGAGTCAAGACCCTCCTTACTGAACCTTCACTGTCCAAATAACTCAAGGTAATAATAGCAAATACAAAGACCAAAGCCTTTTACTCTCCCATTTGTGACAGTCCCTTGCTGTGTTTTTCTATCTCCAATGTACCATGGACATAATAATAATAATAGCTAATATGTATGTAGCATTTACTATGTGCTAGGCATTGTACTAAGCACTTTTTACAAACTTTATCTCATTTGATCCTCACAACAACCCTGTGAGGTAGGTGCTATTATGCTGTCCATTTTATAGTTGAGGAAGCTGAGACAGATAGAGTGGCTTGGCCAGGGCCATACAACTAGTAAGGATCAGACCCATATTTAAACTCAGGTTTTGATGACTCAAGGCCCAAAGCTTTTATCTACTATACTAGCTAGCTACCTTTAGGGTATGGGTGTTGGTGGTAGAAATTCTCTGCACACAGACTCCTCCCCACCTACCCTTCCAAACCTAAAGAAGAGGCACATTGCAGTAGTATCTCATGTTCTCATCTACCTACCCCTGGAGGTTCCTAGAGGCTGAATTCTTGGTAAGGTAGTGGCATAATTTCTCAGTCTAAGATATAGCAGTTGTAAAGAAGGAAACCATATAATTGAGTGGTGGAAAGTCCTGGCCCCCAGCCTCTTAGATAGAGGCAAGGGGCTTTCTTGGACAACATTGCATTTCCGGAGAGTTTGGGGATTTAGCTTCTAGAGAGAGAAGGAGGAACTTATGGATAGCATCAGCCTCTTAGGGAAAAGGTCATGGACATAGCCTTGGAGCTGGGAGAGTAAAAGACATGGACTGTGTTCCTGCTAGTACCAAGTGTTATTTAGATACCGAAGGTTCACTAAGAAGAGTGCTGCCTCTCCAAGTTCATTTTAGTTCTGGGGGGCAAATAATCCTTAATAGTAATTCCATAAACTTGGAGGCTTTTATGGATTGCTGGACTGAAAGAGGGCCTCCCTTAAACATCATGGGATGAGGGTTAACCTTCTTGAGCAGCATTGTTTGTTTTCCTTCTGAGTGGAGTCCAAACCTTCAGTTATGAGTCTGGGGGAATACTGGGGACTTGGGGGGAAGGTAAGTCTCAGTGGAGTTTGAGGAGAATAGTATTAAGCATTTATGCTCTACTGTGAGTCCTTCATGGTTAGTTTTTGCATGTTTTATGAAAAAAAAATAGAATTGTCTCTCCAGTACCTCCTCCCCATTCACTAACCCCCATTATACAAATTTAAAAATCCTTGACACATATTTATATATCTCATGTCCTTTAGCAAGAGGCCAGAGCACATATCCTTACCATCAGAGCCAACAAAACAAAAAAAACCCTGCCCAGCTCCTTGGGAAGGATTCTGTTCCAATAGACCTAGGGGTTTCCATGATCACAAATGTGGTTTTCAGATATTGCCTAGGGTCTGCCATCTCCCCTTCACTCAAGTAAAATCCTGCTTTTATTGAACATACAATAAAAACCGCCCTGTAATGCTCTTTACAATATTACTTTGAATGCTCCTATGAGGAAAGGGGACCCTTTAATTTACATTTGTGGAAACCTAAATATATGAGACTATTCAATTTCTGTGAGGAAACTTTTGGTGATGGAAGATGGAGTTGGGAGGAGGGCATGTTGAGAAATGGGGCAAGAATTATTGCTAAAATTTAAGCCAGTCCACGTAAGTATAATACTGAGGATTCTGGGTCACAGACTACAGTTACATAAGGGATGGGGGTGGAAGAGGGACAGGCTAAGGGGTAATAACTGTGATATACAAACAAAAGGTAACAATAAAACTCCAAGGAGTGCATCTACCAGAGTCCTGAGACCGAATCCTGCCTCCTCGTCTTTCTGTCCTTTTCTTTTATCAGACTCTCTACAAATGACGTTTACTCATTCAGAGGGGCACAGGGCCTGGTGTTAAAGAGGAGGGAGAGACAGGTTATCCACCTGACTCAGGAGCTTTTCCCCTGTCTTTATCTGTTCTTTGGATGGTGTTTTCTCATAGTTTTGCCTGGAAAATCTTCAGTCTCTGAATTACTGAAGAAAAATGGATTTTACCTCAACTCTTGATTCCTGTTTAAATATTTAGGTTAATCAGCCAAGGCCTGAGTGCCTTTCCCATTTCCCTGGTGCCTTGGAGCCGGGTTGACACTAGGGACATAAATAATGCATTCTGATCTAAGAGTTGCCCCATCCTTCATGTACAGACTTCTTGTTAAAATGCTCAAGGCTGGGGCTGGTGAATGTGGTTCTGGTTCCCCAGAAATTAACTTTGTGAATTAGAAGTCTTAGGCTAGAGAGACACCCCAAGGGTAATCCTGGCCCTTCCCCTGCACTGGTGGGACAGATCTTCCATAGTCCTAGGTCCAAAGGGCTTGTTTGGGGGATAATAGGTGTCTTAACATTTAGAGCTAGAAGGAATCTCAATCCTTTGACCAATTCCCAAATCTTACAGATGAAGAAACATTGGCCAAGAGTGATTTTGACCAATGTTACACAAGCTGTGTAACAGCTGACATTTATACAGGACTTTAAGGTTTGCAAACTGACTTACATATGTTAGCAAAAGCAAGAGGCAGAACAGTAGAGAGAGTGCTGGGTCTGGTCTCAGGAAGTCCTGAGTTCAAATCCAACCTCAGATATTTACTAGCTGTGGGTCCCTGGGCAAATCACTTGACCTCTGCCTCAGTTTAAGTCTGTCATCTGTAAAATGGGATCACAATAGCACCTCTATCTCTCAGGCTGTTATAAGGATCAAATGATTGTAAAAAGTGCTTAGCACAGTTTCCTAACATAGTAAGTGCTATGTAAATGCCTATTCCCCTCTCCGTCCCTTATCTCATTGGAACCTCACAACATCCCTGTGGGTAAGTAGTACAAAAATTATTTCCATTTCATAGACCTGTCCACTAAAGCCTAGTGAGGTTAAGTGATTCAGTCATACAATTAGTGTCAGAGGATATATTTAAACCTAGTTCCCTTCTGACTCCAAATACAACATTCCTTTTTTTAATTCATCAAATATTTATATTTTTTGGAAAGAGTATTTAATTTTTCCAATTACATGTAAAGATAGTTTTCAACATTCTTTTTTTTTAATAAGATTTTGAATTTCAAATTTTTTCTCCCTCTCTCCCATCCCCCCTCCTCCTCAAGATGGCAAGCAATGTGATACAGGTTATACATGTGGAATAATATTAAATATGTTTCCACATTAGTCATGTTGTAGAAGCAAATGCAACATTCTTTCCAGTGCACTGTGCTGTAAATATTAGAGCCAGGAGAATGGTGGGGAAGAAAGGAAGATGTGAAAAGTCTACAATGTCTCCTTGTGCTGTGGGAGCCCAAGGTTTGATAGGGAACATAAATTCCCCAGTCTTAAAGCTCCCAATCTGACAGGCTTTAGAGTAGATCTTTCTGTTGGATTCTGCCTGAGTGAAAGGGAGAGAAAGTATACCCCAAGTGCCATCTGAATCCAATATAACTAAGCCGAGTAATCAGGTAAACCTCTAGGTCTGCTAAACTGGAGCACTTCCCCTCCCCCCCCCATTTAATAGTAATTTATTTTTTCCAATTACATGTAAAGATAGTTTTCAATATTCACTTTTTTTTTATTTTTGCTTTTTGGAGGGCAATTGGGGTAAAGTGACTTACTTTCCCAGGGTCACACAGCTAGTTTTTGTGTTAAGTGTCTGAGGCTGGATTTGAACTCAGGCCCTCCTGACTCCAGGGCCAGTGCTCTATTCACTGAGCCACCTCCCATCAACATTCATTTTTATAAGATTTTGAGTTCCAATTTTTTTTCTCTGCCCCTCCCTCCTCCCTTTCCCTCCCACATCCCCAAGATGCACTGATATAGGCTACACATATATAATCACATTAAACATTTCCACATTAGTCATGTTGTGAAAGAAGAATCAAAACAAAGTGGAAAAACCACAAGAAATTTTAAAAAAAGAGAAAATAGTATGCTTCAATCTGCATTCAGAGTCCATAGTTCTTTCTCTGGATGTTGATAGCATTTTCCATCATGAGCCTTTTGAGATTGTCTTAGATCATTGTTTTGCTGAGAATATCTAAGTCTATCAACACTGATCATCACACAGTATTGCTATTACTGTGTACAATCTTCTCCTGGTTCTGCTCACTTAGCATCAATTCATGTAAGTCTTTCTAGGTTTTTCTGAAATCCTCCTGCTCATTATTTCTAATAGTACAATAGAATTCCATTACATTCATATACCACAAATTGTTCAGCTATTACCCAAATGATGGACATCACCTCAATTTCCAATTCTTGGTCACCACAAAAAAAACTGCTAAAAACATTTTTGTATGTGTAGATCCTTTACCCTTTTTTATGATCCCTTTGAGATACAAACTTGGTGGTAGTATTGCTGGATCAAAGGGTATGAATAGTTTTATAGTCTTTTGGCATAGTTCCAAACAATTCACAACTCCATCAACCATGTATTAGTGTTCCAATTTTCCTATATCTTCTCCAACATTTATCTTTTCTGGCCAACTTCTCAAGGAACTGGGCAGGGTACATTTTGTTTCTGAGGGGAGGAATGCATGTTCTCTTGCTAAAGGACATGGGATATGTAGATATGTATTAAGGGATTAAAAATATATACATATATTGCTTAATGGGGTATACTGAGACAGATGAATTTGTTTAAAAAATTTGTTACTTGAGAAATAAATTAAAAAAAATTTAAATTAAAAAAAAAAAGGCTGTGGCAGATGAATGTGTGTCCTTTCCCCCAGAATCAAAGTACATGCCCAGGTCCATAGGCAGTAATAGCAGCCTTGAAGACCATTAGTTCCTTCTGATTCTCTGAAATCCAGCCATCCGTGTGTGAGTATGTGTGTGTGTGTGTGTGTGTGTGTGTGTGTGTGTGTGTGTGTGTGTGTGTGTGATCTTCTGGAAAACCTCTCTAGAAAGCCTAGTTATTGATCTAGCCTGCTTGGTCCATTTTCACTGTAAGACTGAGAACATTGCACTGAAGGAGAGAGTTTGATCTGGCCTAATGCTTACTTTACCAGGGGTCCAGAAAGTTAACCATCCCCAAGAAGCATTCTCCTCAGTATCATACATTCTCAATTCTGATTTGTGCAATTAAACTTGGAAAGTTGGGTTAATTTCTTGTTCTGATATGGTGGAGACCCAGCTTTATAAGATAGGCTTCATGGGGCAGACTGGGTAATACATACATTTTTTTCCCCTCTGAAACTCACAAGCCAGAAATTGGGAGTCAACAGAAATTAAAAAGAGACATACATAATTATTTATTTATCCAGGAGTTCAAAGTTACATTTCTAGTTCTCTAGTATTTTCAGCCCTTTATGAAATCAGAAAAGCAATTAAACTTGCCTCAGATTCTTATCCTAAAAGCAACTACAGGTCTGATGATGGAATTGCATATGTTTCATGGGCTAGGGCTGTTCATGGGGTTTGGATGTCACCTCAAAGGGTTCAGGAATCAGGGATTTCTCTGAGGAAGTTGAAGTTGGAATGGAACCCTGGGTTGTAGGAACTAAGGAAATTAAGAGTGGGTGTCATCCATAGAGGAAACAGAGGGGATGGGTTACTGTTGGGCAAAGGATTCCCCAAATTAAGAGAATGGAAAGGGTCCATTTACTGTCTTTCCTAATTATATCTATATCTATATATATATCTATATATAGATATAGATATATAGATATGTTTTCTATCATCAAGGCAGTGGAAGAGCACCTTCTGTGCTCCAGTGTTCTGGCTGGGTTAGCCCTGGGACCAGGCGAATCTAAACCCTATTGCAAATGGAATGGGGACACTAAAAGAAGGGAGACTACCCCTTTCTTTTGTCTTTCTGTGTCTGTGTTCCTTTCTCTCTCTTTTTCTTTCTCCATGATTCTCTTGTTTCTCTTTAGAACAGGGTGTTAGATCCCATCATATAAGGTGGGAGGGTGAGGTTGAAATTAGTCAGTTGCTTTCTCTGGCGGAGTCCTCTATCACCCGGCTGACTGTTTACACCCACCCCAAGGCTCTAGGCAGGGAGGAAGCTTCTGGGCAGAATATGCTACAAATGTCCCAGTGGAAAATTGGGGTTTAAAGTTGGGTGAAATCATCAAACCTTCAGCAGACTGTCCATGCACACACTGCCTTCACCCTTAGTTGACAACTCACCAACCAGAGCAATTTTCTCCCCTATCTACCTCACACTCTTCCCCCACCCCACTCCAGACTTGTTTTGGCAAAGCAGTCCTGGGCTCTGATCTCATTAACACGACCTGTTGAACCTGTTCCTAACCATGAAGGAGGACTCAAAACCTGAGACTTGATCTCCAGGAAAAGACTGGCCACTGTCTCCCAGGATGACAGTGACCCTAAAGTTCATGC
Source organism: Gymnobelideus leadbeateri (assembly GCA_011680675.1). NCBI lineage: Eukaryota > Metazoa > Chordata > Mammalia > Diprotodontia > Petauridae > Gymnobelideus > Gymnobelideus leadbeateri. The sequence continues at coordinate 380,208 of WOXC01000454.1, read as the reverse complement.
CAACATATAATGCACCCCAGCCCTTATAAGGTGACCTTTTACTTACCCTAACCAAGATAGCTACAGTTTACCCTAGGGCTGTGCCTTGGAGAAAGTCACATTAATTCATTCAAACATTTATTAAGTAACAATATTACTTTCTGTTTAATAAAGCATTGTGCTGGGGTGGCTAGGTAAATGAATAGAGCACCAGCCCTGGAGTCAGGAGGACCTGAATTCAAATCCTTAACACAAAAACTAGCCTTGTGACCTTGGGCAAGTCACTTAATCCCAATTGCCCTCCAAAAAGCAAAATAAATAAAGCATTGTGCTAAATGATTGTAAAGACAAAAACTAAATAATCCTTGCCCTCAAGGAGCTAACGTTTCTAATGGGGGTATGTGTAGAAATAACATGTATTGTTCGAAAATTGTTCAGTCATTTCAGTTGTGTCCAACTCTTTGTGATCCCATTTGGGGTTTTTCTGGCCAAGTTACTGAAGTAGTTCGTCGTTTCCTTCTCCAACTCGTTCTATAGATGAGGAAAATGAGGCAAACAGGGTTAAATGACTTACCCAGGGTTGTATAGCTAGTATATGTCTGAGGCTGGATTTGAACTCAAGTCTTCCTGATTCCAGGCTTGGCACTCTATCCATTGTGCCATCTAGTTAACTAACTGTGCACAAATAAGCAAATATTACATAAAATAAATGTAAAGAAATCTGGATGGTGAGTGAAGCAGGATAGACCTCATTTGAATCTGGCACTTGAGTGGATTACCCAAAGGAAACTAGGGACTTTTAAGAAACATCAGAGGTGAAGAGAAAATATATTCCAGGTGGGGGTGGGGGAACAATTTGGGAAAGCACCAAGCCAAGGGATGGAAGTTTTATATGACGAAGGGTAAGTAGACCAGTTTGGCTGGATGAAAAGTATGTGTAGGAGTTGCTGCTGTTCAGTCGTGTCCAACTCTACATTTTCTTGGCAAAGATTATAGAGTGTTTTGCCATTTCCTTCTCCAGTGTGGCCCCATTTTATAGATGAGAAACTGAGGAAAAGATAGGGTCCTCTATCCCCTTCACTTCCTAGCTTCTTACTGTGTAGGGGAATAAAATGCAAACAGCCTGGAAAGACAAGATCCAGATAATGACAGGCTCATTTAACTCCTATGATGCTTAGAGATTTTAGGGTTCTTAAGGGATTCTTATTCTCATATTAGAATGTAAGCACTTCCTCATTATATTGGCCCTTCCAAATGATCAAATAAATTTACTTTTCTAGTTTGCTCAACTCCTGTGTTTGCATTTTAAACCTTCTACTCTGTTCTTTGTCCCCTTCCTTCCCTATCCCCCACTGGAAATACTTGGAAGATGTCTCTATATTCTATTGAAAATCCATTTTTTCTCTTGTAAGATTATACTTAGTTTTTCAGGGTTTTTCTTTGCCATAAGTCTTTATTCTTTTGGAATAAATAGCCATTTGGAATGTCATAGTCCAAGATCTGCTTTCCTTTAAAATAGAAATGATCAACTCTTGTTTGATCTTGACTATAGTTCCTCTGACCTTGAATTTTTCTTTCTGATTGTTTGTAGTACTTTTTCTTCTCTTGGACCTGAAAGCTCTGAATTTTGACTATAATGTCCCTGGAAGCCTCCTTCTTTCCTTCTTTCCTTCATTTTTTTTTCCAGGAGGGGACTGGTGGATTTTTTTCCCCCTATTTTACTTTGTCCTCTGATTCTAATTGATCTGACAATTTTCATTTATGATTTCTTCAAATATGACACACAGAATTTTTCTAGGCATGATTTCCTGGTAGTCCAGTGAATCTTAAATTATTTATCCTTAGCAGGTCAGTTATCTTTTTTTCCCCTTTTTTCTTTTTGGAGGGAGGAAGGCTGGGCAATTGGTGACTTGGGCAGTTACGTTTCTGAGGTCAAATTTGAATTCAGGTCCTACTGACTTTAGGGTCAGTGCTCTACTCACTGCACCACCTAACTGCCCCCAGGTCAGTTATCTTTTATAGTATTAATCTTACATTTTCTTCTATTAGTTCAATCTTTTCATCTTGTTTTAATATTTCTTACTGTCTTAATGAGTCATTGCTTTCTATTTGGCCCACTCTAATTTTTAGGGGATTTATTTCTTGGTTAAGGTTTATTACTTCCTTTTCTAAACTACTAATCTTCCTTTACATTATTTGTTTTCTAGTTCTTATTTCATTTAACATTATATTTGTATCTCTTGCTTCATTTCTTGTAATCGTTGTGGCCAGGTTATTTTTCTTTCTGAGGTTCTATTTGGACTTGTTATTAAGTTACTCTCCTTTGTGTTTGCCTCTTGGATTTCTCTCAATTCATAATAATTCTTTATTGTGTTTGGGATTTTCTTCTCTTAATCAATGTCTCTAACTACAGTTTCCATATTGGGTCAAATTCTATTCCCTCCTATAGTCTTAGATGGTGTGGTCAGGTCCTGCTTGGTCCTAGATACAGTGGCTAAGACCTGGCTATGCCTTCCTGGGTTTTAGCTCAGTCTGTTGGCTCAACTTTTAGGTTTTGGTCTAGGCCCTTTCTCTGTCACCTTCTCCTTGCACAGTCCTAAACTAGCAGTTGATTCTGTCTACCTTTGCTGTAAGTCTAACAGCCCCCAATCAAATATTGATTGTGCTAGGAACAGCCCTCTTGCAAGACCCCAGGAGCTTTGCTAGATCAGCACAGGTTCCTGGATATTGGTCCAGCTTCCTGCTATGGCTCTAGTGTGGCTGCCTAAGCAGTGGTTTGTTCTTGCCTACTATGTGGAGTCCAGGCTACTTATATGCTGCATCTTCTACCATAATCCAGCTTTTGTCTCTCCTTAGAGCCTCCATAGCTTTCTAATGTTTGTTTTTTTGTTTTTTTTTTTTTTGCAGGGGGGAAGGCAGGGCAATTGGAATTAAGCGACTTACCCAAGGTCATATGGCTAGTAAGTGTTAAGTGTCTGAGGTTGGACTTTAACTCAGGTCCTCCTGACTCCAGGGCCAGTGCTCTATTCACTGTGCCACCTAGCTGCCCCTCTAGTGGTCTTCTTTCAGACTCCTGGAATGGATAGAGAGGTTTATAGCTGTTTCTCTTCAGTTTTCCTTATCATTATTCCTTCTGGTACATTTTTAGAGGTTTAGTGAGCTATTTTTTTTTTTTGGGAAATCTGAGTTCCTTTAGGTCCTAAAATGTCACTATTTTAGCCAGAAGTCCTATGAAGCATTTTAAATGCCAATCAGAGGAGTTTATATTTTATCTTTTTTTCAGCAGAGAGGTTACATAGTCAGGTCTTTGCCTTAGGAATATAAAATTCCTAGCTCCATGGAGTATAGATTGGAGAAGGGAAATATTGCAGGTAGGTAGGCCAATTAGGAAGATATTACAAAAGGTGAGAAGGACATAAATGAGGGTGGTGGTAGTGGCTGTGTAAGTTGAGAGGAAGGGACAGATGCAAGAAATTTTATGGAGATAGAATCAACAGAGTTTGGCAACTAATCTTCAACCTCTTTCTATCTTTTATTTCCTTCCCTGTTACCTGCAAACATATATACATCTTCCCTATTTAGAAACAAACCTTCTACAGACCCTCAAACGGTCATCTTATATCACTCTTCACAGCCAAACTACAAATAAAAGGTAGCTACCCTTCCTGCCTCCTCTTCTTCTTCCTTGATTACCCACTTTTCAGCTCTGCAGTCTGGCTTCTAACTTCATTGCTGGGATGGAGCTGCTCTTTCCAAAGTGACCAGTGGTCTCTTAATTGCCAAATCTTCCGTCTTTTTTCAGACTTCCTTTGTTCTCACCTATGTGCTGCATTTGACTGCTGGTCACTCTTTCCTCTTGGATAGTCTTTCCTTTTGAGGATTTTGTGACACCATTTTCTCCTGATTCTCTTTCTATTTGTCTAACTACTTCTTAATCTTCTTTGCAGGTTCACCATTCATACCATTTCTCCATCTTCTTCATGTTACCTGAGGTTCTATCCTAGAGCCCTATAGTACTCTCTCTTGGTGACCTCATCACTTTCCATGGGTTTAATTATCATCTCTATGCCAATGACTCCCCCATCTATATATAGAATCCCAGTTTTCCCCCTAAGCTTTGATCTCACATCACCAATTATCTATTGGACATTTCAAACTGGATGTTCTGGACACAACTCAAATGTAACACGTGCAATATAGAACTTAGTATCTTTCCCTGCAAACTCACTCCTCTACTAAACTGTCCTTTATCTTTGGAAGGTGCCACCATTTGTGTATTCTCCCAGATTCCTAAACTCGGTGTCATCAACTCCTCACTTTTTCACCCCACATATCTAATCAATTGCCACATTTGCTGCTACAGTATCTTTCACACCTAACCCCTTTTCTCAATTCACACAGTAACTACCTTAATTCATGCCTTCACCACCTCTCTCCTAGATAATTACAACAGACTCATAATTTAAGTGTCTCCCATTCCATTCTATCCTCTATACTGCTGCCAAAATAATTTTCTCTAATGGCAGATCTTACCATGCCCCCCCCCCCCCCAACTCAATAAGCTCCAGTGGCTCCCTATTGTCTCTAGAATAAAATAGAAATGCTTCTGTTTAGCTTTTAAAGTCCTTTATAACCTTGCCTGGACATATCTTTTTAGCTACATTGTAAATTGTTCTTCCTTTTGCACTTTGAAATCCATCTAAATGGGCCTTGTCTCTGTCTTGCTACACTCTACCTTATATCACCATGCCTATGTAGCAGCTGCTTCCATGACTAGAATGCACCTCTTCATCACCTCTGCTTATAGAATCTCTCTCTTCCTTCAAGATGTAGTTCCAGTATTATCTTCTAAATGAGACTTTCCTGATCTCCTGAATTGCTAGTATACTTCCTGGGAAACCACCTCATATTTGACTACTTGATATGCATTTGTACTTGCAAGTCCATGAGGTCCTTCATATTCTGAATATCCTTATATATATAGACAGCTAGGTGGTAAAGTAGATAGAGTGACAGATCTGGAGTCAGGAACACTTGAGTTCAAAATTGGCCCCAGACACTTATTAGCTATAAACCCTGGAAAATCAATTAACCTTAGTCTGCCCTAATTTCTTCATTAGTAAAAAGTGAGTAAGAATAGCTCCTATATCTCAGGATTGTTGTGAGACTCAAATGAGATAATATTTGGAAAGTTTTTTAGCAACTTTGGGGCACTATATAAATGCTTGTTATTATTATTACTTTCAATCATTATCTTTCCTGTTAGACTATAAGTTCCATGAAAGTAGGGACTGTTCCTTTCATTATATTTTGTCCAAATACATATTTGTTGAGTGTTTAAATTTGTGAGTGAGGAAGAATGTTGAGGATGACCTTGAGGTTGCAAACATGGGTGACCAGAAGGATGATGATGCTCCAAAATAAATAGGGAAATTAAGAGGAAGAGGGGATTTTTTTTAAGATAATGAGTTCTTTTGGTGACATTTGAGTTTGAAATGTCTAGAGAACATCTAGTTGCCAATGTCCAATAGTCAATGGGACTCCAAGTCAGTGGAGAGTCTAGGACTGAATTCATAGATCTGGTAGTCATCTGCAGAAGGATGATTGTTGAAACCATGGGAGATGATGAGATCACTAAGATAGCTAGTATATGGAGAGGACAGAGGATTAAGTCCTTGCATACACCCACATACAGTGGGTGTGAACCTAGATCATGTATGGTCTGGCAGAAAGATTGGGCAGGTAGGCAGATGAACCAGAAGAGTGACATGAAAGCCTAGGGAGGAGACAGTGTCTAGGAGGAGGGAGTGGTCAACAGTGTTAAATGCCAAATGAGGCTAAGATGAAAGAAAGGATGAGGATGTAGAAAAGACAATTGGACTTGGCATTTAAGAGATCTCTGGTAACTCTGGAGAGTGCAGTTGCAATTCAATGATGAGGCCAGAAGCCAAACTGGAAGTGGTTGGACTTTGCTATCTCCCATTTCACCTCCACCCCATCCCCAGACACAGAGTACTTGAAGGATACCTGCTCAGTCCTGTCTCCCTGATAGGTTTGCTATCCCAGGCAGTATTCCAAGCTCCAGATCTTTCCTTTACCCAATCAATAATAATGCTTCTTGATACTTTGATGGACCTGAAATTACATATGTGAGTATTCCCTTCCTTGGTGTAGATCATAGCTGTTGTAAAAGATGAGAAGGTAGAGAAATTCTATGAAAAAATGTGATAAACCCTTGCAAATTAAATCAATTTATGCTTTAATACTTGGTGACTGTAATGCATATGTGGATTTAAAGGATGTTGGCAAAAATATACATTGCAAAATATGACTTAAATGCACAAAACAAAATAAAAAAGAAACAAAAGAGGTCAAAGACTTATGGATTATGTTGAAGCTTCACATCTACATATTGAGAAAATATTCTTCAATAGAGTTGGGAGGTGTGGAACATAACAAGCACTGAATAATACAGCTAAATCTGAAATTGACTAAATTGTAACAGGAAACAACTGGTTATATGCATGGGAGTCATTTTCTAATCAGCCATGTACAGTTAGAGGATGGACTTGTTAGAACCAGGATCAAAATCAATAACAAATTAAAAGAATAAAAATAAGAAGACATGACATGCAATTAAGACAGCTCAGGGTTTTAAAATATTGAATTGCTGCCATGAACAAATGACTGAAATAGTTGTAAATGCTTTCTTTCTGGTCTAGTCATGGATGTGGATCAGAGATGAATGACTTGAATTAATCAAAAAAGAAAGTAAAGTGGGAAGAAGACTTGAATATACATAGCTTATTAAGGGATTAATTGTGGACAAGGTTTTTTTTTTGTTTTGTTTTGTTTTGTTTTAGTTATTCACAAATACCCAAAGAAGTAAAACATGCTAAAATTGCAATTATTAAATAAGCATTTGAGCCACTTAATCCAAAAAGTGTGATGTGAATTCCATGGATCATTCTAGGAACACTACAGAAATATGATAAGTAGAAATGAGATTTATTAAATTATCAAATGAATTTAAGCATATTGGTGTGAACCTAGGCTTCAGCAAACAAAAGATAGGAAGTAGTTAAGAGAGCAGACATCAACATAGACTATCACTACTTCCTAAAGAAAGGAGTGTATTAGATGTTCTACCACTATTACCTAAAGAGATAATAATTCTCACCAGTTTTAATTCTCTTTTTCTAGAATTAAGAAAGGCAATATAGCTTGTTAAGGAATTCAATTGAGTTCAACAACCATCAGGTTTAACTAGTGTAAATCACTTGTTAAAATGAAGAAGCCAAAAACCCCAGAAAATCCCTCATTATGCAGAATAATGAAATTCTTGCCAAGCAGAAATATATGGAGGCCAAAGGCAATGCCAGTTTAGAATATTTTTTGGGGAAAATCTCAAAGGGGAGAATAGCAGAAGGTTCCAAGTATAATCACCCCACCTCATGAAATAATGAAAAGTGATAGAGTGAAAAAAAAAGCACAGAAAACTTGCCAAGAGACTCAGTAATGTCAGATAATCCTCTGAGCACTAAAGGATGAAACTGGGAGGACAATATAAGATGAAAAATGGAAAAGCTCTGTAAGATTTTTTTTACAACAACCTATTTTCTCCCTCAAAGACAGTGAGGTCCACCATATTTGGATTCTAACATTATTGTCTCTAATCTGGTATATGAAGAAGTAAAATAGTACTAAGGAAAAATAAACTAGGAAGAGCAGGTAGACTAGATTAGGTACATACTTAAGGGTGATTCTCTTTTTTCTCCAAGATGTCAAATGGTGAAGAAGTCTTCTTTCTCTAGGACACTAGTGTCTGAATATTTATAGTTGGAAACAAATTTGGAATTGTCTAGGAGTTAACTTGCAAAGCTTCTCCGAAAATTTACCTTTCCTGGTTAGTAGGATAGATGTCAGGATTATACTGCTTAAGGAATTCACAACCATTCCTCCTAGGTTGGGGTTCAGAAACAGTGTCTTAATCTCCATCTCAGACCTGGGCAAGCACATATCTATCATTGCTATGTGCTTCTGCTGTAAGTTGTCAATACTGGCGGAGGAAAAGAGGCTGAAAAAGAAAGATCCCCTCTCCCTACTTGACGAACTCTGGAAGAAGGCATAGGGGAAAAGGCCTCAGTCTGTCTCCTGAGTTTCAGGTGCTGGGAACCCCTCAACGGTTATCAGGCTTTACATCATCTGATTTATAAAGCAGAGTTGCTGGGCCTTGATTCAGGTGATAAAAGTGGTGGTGATGCTGGGCTATGTTCTAATTACAGTTCTGTGGGTCCTGTGCTACCAGACAAATAAAGTGGTCTTCCTGGGCTCATCTTTGAAACAGACAGCTAGCTATTTCCTATGACAGAGAATATTTTGATTAAATTCTAGTACAATTTGTGATAGCTTTAAGCAGAATAATGACAACTTCACTGCTGTTTTGTTCTTATGGAAGAGGAAAAAACTGAATTAAATTGAATTAAAGGCTCACAAATCCCTTGTTTATGCAGTCCTTGCAAAGGTAAATTTCTTTTGCCTGAGCTCTCTAGTTTGGCTACCACATAAAGTCTTGATTTCATCAGAAAATTTCTCTGTTTATTGTATTAAAGTAAATAACTGATTTGTCAGAAAACTAAAAGAGTAGCCTTTCTCTTTTGGAGATTAAAAAAAAAAGAACTACAAGAAAGTTCTTGGAACTAGTGAGAGACAGCTGTTTCTCAGTCAGAAACTCCAAAGAAGGAACAACAGCATGGGGGCATCTTCATGTTTATTAAACAACAATGTTTGGGAACAGTTTGGAATCTTCGATATAGCTGGGAACAGTTTAGTTTCACTAAATAAGGTTGTTTGGGTTCATTTGGGGATGTCTAGCTAGCTTCAGACTTTATTTGGTTTCTTGTTTTTGTCAGGATGTGAAGAATATCAAAACCAAGTGGTTTGTTTAGAGGACCAAATTGGGAAAAATAACGACCCAGTGGAAAGCTTAGCTGCAAACAGCTTGTTACTACTGTCCATCACTACCAACCTGGTTGTCATGTGGTTCTTGCTAATGGGGCTGGCAGAAGAGGCTGTCTCCCTAACATTGACAATGGAAAAGGAGCCCTCCTATCTTGTGATCTGCCCCCCTTTTCGTTCCAGATTCCTACTCCTCTGCAGCCATTTTTGCCTTCATAGGTCCCTCTGTTTGCAGCCTCCAAAGGCAGCGAGTTTCCAAGGGACAAGAGGACAGGAATTAGACCTATAAATTGATGCTGTTATTTAGGGACCAAAACACTAGCTTAGCTCCCACCACCAGTCTCCTCCTTTGTATTCTATGGTTCCTAGTTCAAGGGGAAATACAGCACAAGGTTCCTTCAACCTGCAAGACTAGCCTTGTAGTTAAGAAGGAAGGTTAGCTGAGCTCTCCAAACATATTGGCAAAGAGAAAAGCATTATCCCTTATTCTTCCCTCCTAGGGTTCTTCTCCCCCTGGATTTGTACACCTCTTAAACTACTATTACCTTCACGGGTACCTCTGTCTGCAGCCCTGGAGGAAGTTGGTTTCCCAGGGACAAACCAGGAACTACGCATCGATGCAATCACTAAGGGGCCAAGACTTTTGCTTAGCCCCGACCTCCAAGCTCTCTCCCACAGTCCTTACAGGGCTCCCACTTCGAGGGGAAGTAGGAGTACCAGACTCCCTCACCTTGCATGATTACCCAAGTAAACTCCGACACACACATGCAGTTGAGGAAAAACCACAGCATACTCCTACGTTTGGCTTATGTGCACCCAAACTGCAAAACACATACACACACGAGCTCCCAAGGGTAGCTACTGAGCTTGAACCTAAAGGGGGTGATTGGGCAAGAGTTGCAACTGTGCATACAGGTGTGTGGGGGTGGGGGAGAAGAGAGGGGGGAGGTCCTTTAGGTTAGGATCATCCTAAATTCCTTAATGGGCCTAATACCCTGAAATCGCCAAGCTGTAGACCCCTAGTTCTCTCTCCAGGGTCCCCCCAGGATTTTCCCCAGCGATCTCCCGCCAGTCACCCATGCCCGCCCCTTCGAAGGCAGGGCCCTATTAACCCGTCGCTGGCCCGGGGGCGGGCCGCTCCCCCCTCCCTCCCCTCCCCCTTCTCTACCTCCTCTCTCACCCCCTCCCCACCCCTTCCCTTCCCCCTCCCCCTCCCCTCGGTGAGGCGGCAGCGGCTGTGGTGGCGGCGGCGGCTGTGGTGGCGGCGGCAGCGGCAGCAGCAACAGCAGCAGCAGCAGCAGCCGCGGAGGCGGAGGCGGCTGAGGCTGAAGCGGCGGCGGCGGCGGCGGTGGCGGCGGGCGGGGCTCAGCTCGGGCTCCGGCTCCGGCTTGGGCTCGGCGGGCGGGCGGGCGGACATGGCGGCCAACATGTACCGGGTCGGAGGTAGGATGGAACCCGGGCCTGGGGGAAGAGGGGGAGGGAGAGCTAGAACCCTAACCGCTGGAAAGAGGGAGGGAGGAGAGTTAGGGGACAGATCCCCTTCCCTTGCCTAGCCCCGCGTGCCCCCTCCCCCTGGGTCTGCGAGGGCCGCACCCCCCCCCCCCCCCGCGTACCCCTTCCCACGGGGGACAGGGCCTCCACTGCCTACTCCCCCCCACCCCCCCTGTGCCTCTCTGTCCCTGGCACCCCCTCTCCCCGCGTGTCCCTTCGCCCACGGGCCTGCCAGGGCCTCCCCCTCCCCCTGGGCCTGCGTGGGCCCTCTCCCTCCCCCCCCCAGGGTCATGAGCATAGTCTTCTCATTCCCCTGGGGTAGGAGCCCCTGGTGGTGAGGACGGTCGAGCATCCCCCTCGTCCCCCACCTTCTTCCCCCCGCAGTGTGGGTGCAGGGCAGTGGGGGCCCAGTGAGTGTGGAGCCAGGCCATCCGTCCCCTGGCGGGGGAGCGTGGGGGCGGCCCGCTCCAGGAGCAGGCGGGCAGGCGGGCGGAGGGAGAGCCAGGCAGGCCTGTCTGCAGGGGCAGAGCCCTGGTTATCCGCCCTCTCCTCTCAGGGGCCCTGCTCTGCCCAGCCCAGCCCGGGCCCCAGCTCCCCCAGGAGGCAGCCGTTGATGGGGAGCAGCAGCGCCTTGGGTTAGCGCCTGCCCCTTCGAAAAGGAGAGCGATAACGAGGAACACAAACTTTCTCCCTCCTCGATTCCCTCCTGTCTCCTTCCTGACAAAATAATAATTCAGATGAGTGCCGTGCTTGCGTCTGAGAGGCTGCTCTTGCTTCTCTTCTCATTAGCTCAGCTCATGGCTAGTGGTGGGAGGGATTGCACTGGTTCTGGCTAAATGAGGCCACTTTGCAGGAAAAAGACAGGGAAATAGGCACCAAGAGAGACAATAACAATGGAAATCCAGCCTCTCAAATAAAATACACAGTGGGAAGTTTCCAGTGAGCCTATTCGATTGAGACAACATGCCATACTTCGAATTTTTCTCTTTTTTTTGTGGAAAGCTTCTTCTGATACCCATATATGATGCTAAATGGGCCCAAAGGGAGTGAGATGATAAAAAGAATTTGATATCTGTTCCAGGGGGCCCTGCCCACATTAAAGTCCTTCCTGGTATGGCTGTGTAAAACCTGTAAATATTTTCAGTTTTTCAGGTTACTATGACTCTCAAGTCCACAAGCATTTTCTGTACTAAGTCCTCCCCATTGTCTGTTGATCTGTTTTTGTAAAGTTAGTCATTGAAATGTCAAACTTAGAAACCTTTAAGTAACTAAGTATTTCTTATATGAGGAAAATGGTGACATTTGTATTATAGTTAAAAGCAAATTGGCTATGAGGGGGAAATAGTTGTATTACTGCCTTCATCATATTCCTTTCATAGGATTGTAGATTTAGCTTTGGATGTGAGAAAGCACATTGAGTGCCATTTATTCAGTAGGGGTTGAATGATTATACCTAATGATGTTTAATCAGCCTGTGGTGATGCAAAGAGCATTGTTTTGAAGTCAGAGGAACTGGGTTCTAAACTTAGTTCTGTTGACTTAGTGAATAGAGTTCAGGACTTGGAGTCAGGGATTAGAATTGCACCTGAACACTTTAGCTCTATTATTCTGAGCAAGTCATCTAACCTCTCTGATACTCAGTTTCCTCATCAGTAAAATGAATTAATAGTTAGCACTTGTCTCGTAGAAAATCAAATGAGCTGCCATGTGGTAGGTTTTTTTTTTTTTTTTGCTTTTTGGAGGGCAATTGGGGTTAAGTAACTTGCCCAAGGTCACAAGGCTAGGTTTTGTGGGTGGGTTGTGTCCGAGGCCGGATCAGAACTCAGGTCATTCTGACTCCAGGGCGGACACTCTACTCACCGCGCCACCTAGCTGCACCCATGTGTTAAGTTTTCTTAAAACTTAGAGCTCTTTGTATATGTGATTTGCTTTTAAAAAATTATTCCTAGCATAACTATGGGTGACTCAAGTACTCTGTGCCTCAGTGTCTTCATGTGTAAGTTGAGAGTTATACTCCATGGTCTCAGAAGTCCCTTCTATGTCTAGTCACATAGACTCACAATATAGGTGTCATCACTGACTCCTCACTGTCTCTCTCACCTCTTCCTATCCAGTCCATGCCAAGACTTATTTGTTCTTCCTTTGAAACATCTCTTGTATATTTGCCTCTTGTTCTTCTCTGACATTGACACCAAACTGGTACAGGGTCTCTTGGAGCTTGGACTATTGCAATAATCTGTTGGTAGGGCTTCCTCCCTTACCTCTCCATATCTAGTCCATCCTCCACCCAGCTCTCAATAATCTTCCCAAAGTGCAAGTCTGACCAAATTACTCCCCGTATTCAGTCACATCCAATAGCTCAATATTACCTCCAGGATCAAATATAAAATTCTGTTCACCTTTTAAAGCTCTTCATAATCTGGCCCCTGGAAAGATATTTTATCTTTCCAGTCTTATTACACCTTACTTGATTACTTCCTCTCCCCACCCCTTTAATGTACTTTTTCCTCCAGGGACAGTGGCTTCCTTTCTATTCCTCAAGTTTGTTCTCTCCTTCCCCCTGAGATTCTCCAATTTATTCTGTATATGTTTTGTAGTTTTTGTTGGATGTTTTACGTGTTTTATTTCCCATTAGATGATGAATTCCTTGAAACAGGGACTGTCTATTGCCTTTCCTCCAGTATTTGTCACACTGCCTAGCATGTAGTAGGCACTCCATAAATGTTTGTTGACTTGACTCTAAATCTATGATCCTAGTTAACCATGTTAATTGAAATAAAGATATAAATGAAATTCATTGCCTAAGGATAACAAACACGTGATACATGTACTGTATATTTTATTTAAACTTAATTTTACATAATGAATGAGCTGAGAGGTACGGAATGTGAATTGTATAATTTTCATGACTTGAATTAGATCAGTGACAAAATAATGTTATTCTTTGCATGCTAATTTTGAAGATATTAAAACATTTTTTTTACTTTTCCTTGTAGATTATGTCTACTTTGAGAATTCCTCAAGTAACCCATATCTAATCAGAAGAATAGAAGAACTTAATAAGGTACATACTTTTTCCTTTGGTCTGGTGCACTGGAATTTTTACTTGGTATTGGGTGGAAGGCATGAGAGGTTTTAATTCTAGATCCCAAACCTTTGGAATGATGACAAATTGAAATATATAATGGTTTAGAGTCCTGAATTGTTTCTTGTTTATTATTCCTTATAACTGTTAGCTGTAGATTATACCATACTTGATATTTGTAAAGTGCCATAAAGTTTTGTAATGCCATTCACAAGCAGCTTTCCAGAAGAATGCTACAGTGAACAGCTTTTAAGGCTCTGATTACATAGTATAGTGAACCCTCTATTTATTCCATACCAAATCAAAGCAAAACATTCACAGAAAATCAAGGTACAGCATTCACAATATTACAACTTATCACAGCACAGTAGCTTATCATTAAAATGGCCAGAGTTTTCACCAAAGTGGTCACAATATTTAGAACAAAGAACAATCATCTCAAAGTACAGTAGTCAAAGTCTTCCACTCCTGGGGCAAAGTCTTAAGTTAACTCAATCAGTCACTTATTCAGCAAAGTCTTCCACTCCTGGGGCAAAGTCTTGATTGACTCAATCAGTCACTTATTCATCAATCAATTACTAAGTATCATATACAAAACCCTCCACCTCTAGGTCACTAGTAAACTACAATTTCATCTTTACTCTATACTCAGGGAGAGATTTTTTCATCTTGACTTGGGGCAGGTTCTCAGATTCCCTGGATCCCCTTCCTTGGTTCCAGGTTCTACCTGAATTCACCTGAGTTCAGTGGCAGACAGCTCCCAGTTCCTTGTCCAGCTCTTTGGGTAGGTCCTGCTCCACATTGAAGTTCACAGGGTCTGGTCCATGTCAGATCCTTCACCATTTCTGCTCCAGGGAATTCAAGGCTCAACCAAGCCACAAACAAAAAGTCTCAGCATCCCAGTCATGCTTCCTAAGTCACCTGGGCTCTGGACTGAAGAAGCTCCACCACGACAAGTTCTCAGGAGATTCTGGCTCTGTTCATTCTCTCTTCTGTAGCTGCTCTGCCACCAGATGCTGGTTCCAAGAAATTCTGACTGTTCCTCTCTGGGACTTTTCTTTATATATACACAGCATTAGCTTCCTGTTTCAGCCAACCTTTTCCTGTTAAGTTAGTAACAGGAGACAGGAATTCATACCTTCTGTTTCCCCAACAGAGGCTTGATCATTTACTAAGTGCTAAGTACCTGCTACCTTTGCCAACACAAAGGGATCTTCAAATTCAAATTACATTACCTTTACAAGTTTGCTGAGTGCCTTTTTTTTTTACATTATCTCATTTCATCTTCACAACTGTGAGATAGACACTACAAATATTATTCTCCACTTTTTGTAGGTGAGAAAACCAAGGATCAGAGGTTGTGAGGCTAAAGTCAGATTTCATGCCCATGAAATTTGTAGGTGGCACTAAACTGGATGACATAGCGGACACATTGGGTGACAGAATCAGCATTTTAAAAGATCTTAAAAGGCTAGAACATTGGGCTGAATCAAATAAAATATATTGAGGATAATTTCAGTTCTTATACTTGGGTACAAAAGAGCAATTTCACAAGTACAAGATGAGGCAGCCATGGAAAGATGTTTTGGAAAAAAATGGGCTGTTAGTGTGTTTAGATCATATGACTGAACAGTATGATGTTGCCTCAGTCAAAAAAAACCAATGTTCTGTGGGGCTACATTAAGGAAGGCAAAGCTTCTTAGGAATAAGGTGGTTATCATTGATCCTGTATTAGTTAGACTTCATCTAGAGTACTGTGTTCAGATCTGGGGAGCACAGTTTAAGAAGGACATTAATAAGCTGTAAAAGGTGGCCACGATAAAGGGCTAGAGTTTGTGTCCCACAAGGAACTGTTGAAGGAACTGAAGATGTTTAGCTTGAAAAAGAGAAAACTTCTTAGGGCATGGTAACTGGGTTCAAGGATGTGAGCAGTGTTGTGTTGAAGAAGGGTTAGGTTTGTTAGAAGGCAAAATTAAGAGCAATAGGTGGAAACTAAAGAGACTAATTTACATTTGATGTCAGGAACAACTTCCCAGCAATGAGAGGTGTTCAGTTATGGAATGGGCTTCCTTGGGAGCTTTTAAATTGTGCCTCATTGGAGGTCTTCAGGCAGAGGTTGGGTCTAGATGGCCACCAAAGAAATTCCCAACTCTCCAATTCTGTAATTCTCATTCCATGACTTGTTACACAGGTCATGACTGTCAGAAGTAAAATTTGAAACTAGGTTTTAATCTACCACTCTATCCATCATCTCATGCTGCTTCACAATGTATATTGGATGCTTAAAAGTTTTTGGAGCCTTTTTAGGAAATCACTCATATAAAAATCAATGATGAACATGTATGGATACCATCTAAATGTCTGAGGTCACTTTTTTTTATGGAAGTAATTTTATTTTTTTTTTAATTTTTGGGTCTTTATTAATTTGTTTGTTTACTTTTAGTTTACAAGATTCAGTTCCACAATTCCTTGAGTTTCAAATTTTCTCTCCTTCCCTCCTCTCCTCCACTCCATGGCAGCATACAATTAAGTATAATATCTGCAAATACTTTCACATTAGACAGTCAGGTTATAAAGGACTGTATCAGATGGAAAGAACAATGGGAAAGAGGAAACAAAACCAAGCAAGAAAAAGAAAAAGAGCAGGTAATTTGCTTCAGTCTGGATTCAAATTCTTCCATCTCTGGATGGAGACATCTCTCTCCATCATGAGTCTTTTGGGGTTGACTTATTACCCTGCATTGCTGAGATGAGTCCAGTCTATCAAAGTTGGTCATCACACATACGTTGTGTCTGTAATTGTGTACAAATTTCTCCTGGTTCTACTCTTCTCACTCAGCATCAGTTCGTATGCCTCTCCAGGTAAATATGAAGTCCATCTGCTTCTCATTTCTTATAGCACAATAGTATTCCATTACATGCATATATGAGGTCACTTCTTATATTGAGTTGTAGCTTTTAATTCTTTTTTTTTAAATACATTTACATATACAAATTTTATTGCATCAAATTATCAAGCATTTATTAGGTGCTTACTATATGCCTTAACTTAACACAGTGCCTGGCATATAGTAAGTGCTGGGGATACAATGAGAGGCAAAAATGGGCCCTGACCTGAAGGAACTCACAATCTTATGAGGGAAGACAACATGGAAACTATGTACAAATAAGATTTAGATAGGATAACTTGAAGGTAATCTTAGAAGGAAGGGTATTGCTAGAATTGAATAGGAAAGGAAAGGCTTATTGTAGAAGGTGTAAGAAGCCTGGGAAGCCAAACATTGGGAATGAAGAGGGAGAATGTTCCAGCATGGGGAATAGCCAATGAAAATGCAAGGATTCTAAAGATGCTATTCAAGAATAGAAAGGAAAAACTGTTTGATTTGGGTGACCATGTACCCTGACAGTCCTTCGGTAATAAAGCCCACTTTTTAAACTTAAAAAAAAAATAGAAAGGAAAAAGAATATCTTTTAAAAAAAAGAATAGCAAGGAAGGTCAGTCTCACGGAGTGGTAGAGTTACATGAAGCAAAGAGTAAAGTGAAGTAAGATTGGGAACGTTGAAAAGGGACTACTATGTGAAGCACTTGGAAAGGCAAACATAGGATTTTATATTTGATTCTGGAGTTGGTGGCCCCTGGAGTTTATTGAATAAAGAAGGGATAGAGAGATAGAGGGAGAAGGAGAAATGGTCACACTTGTACTTTATAGGAAGATCACTTTGATAGCTGAGAGAAGGATGGACTGGAATAGAGAGAGACTTGAGGCAAGGAGACCAATCAGCTGGCTATTACAGTAGTCCAGGTATGGCATGATGAGGACCTGCCCTAGGGTGGTGACAATGTCAGAGAAGAAAAGTAGGTGTAAAATATGGGAGATGTTGGAAAGGCATAGGAATAAAACTTTGCAACAGTTTGGGTGTGTGGGGGGGTGAGAGAGTGAGGAGTTGAGGGTGATACCAAGTTGTGAGCCTGGGTAATTGGAAAGTTAGTGATAACCCTCAAAAATAATAGGTAAGTTAGTAAGAAGGGAGGGCCTGGAGGGAAAGAGAATGAATTGAGTTTTGGACATGTTTGGTTTAGATGTCTGTGAGACTTCAGGTTTAATCTCGGTCATCATCAGATTCCTCATCTGTAAAGATAAGGACAATACTACCTGTAGTATCTACCTTACAAAGTGACTATGAGGATCTGTGTCTGTTTCTGTGTCTATGACTCCACACACACACACGTATATATCTAGCACTTTGCAAGTCTAAAGCCATATATAAAGTCAATTATTATTAATACTATTATTGTTTCTTTAACACTACATACTTAGGAGAATAATAAGCTTGTGAAAGCTTGATTGTTTATGTGTGGTTATCATATAACTTAGGACTCTATAAATAAAACGAAACTTTTTTATGTTGAACTCAGTCCCTGATGTCTATATCTTGATATGGTAAATAATGGTTTGGAAATAATTAGGATGTATTTCTACTGTAGGTACTATAAACGTCCACCAGAATATTATTCTTTTGCTTTATTGTGGAGTAGAGGTGACTTTGGGTCTTCAAAATATATGCCGAAGGTGTCTGAGCCCTGAAAAGTTGTGTCAAACTGGACAAGCTTTCTAGCATGGACCCATTTGATGAACATCATGTCTGTTGCCCATAGAAGTCTGAGCTAAGCTCACAGAAACTTATGAAGTTGACTGCAGAATGAAGAGTCTTCTGGCCATGGCAGCCTAGGAGACCCAAGTTAACAATCTATTAAAATCTTTAAAAAATTTTTTTCTTCATTTCTGAGTATTACCTTGGCCCACTCTAGCTAGAGAGCCATTTCTTCTAATTAAGATTTAAAAGAGAGAAGAAAAAGAGATCAAGGTCAACCAGTACATGAGTGGAATCTGACAATTTGGCACAACCAGTGCAGAGCTCCCTCCTTCCTCTGAAAAGAAGGGAGGGAAGTACGTTTTCTTAACTCCTCTAAGGCTAAGCTTGGGAGATTTAAGTTAAGGAGGAATTGTGGTCTGCTTTGGTTGTATCCATGCTGGCGAAATTATAGATATTTGAAGAAAGGAAGATATGCTAAAGAAATCACGGACTGCATATGTGGACCATAGGTTTCGTAACTACCCTTTTATTTCCCCACAGTAGATTGAAACAGATAAGTGTAGTAGTGTAAGAATAATTAAGAACTTTTTGATGGCTAGCATCATAAACTGTTATTTTGAAAAGGAGAAGATAACTAATGGAGCTGTGTGCTGATTAGCTGAATGATAACTGGATGGGTTCTGGGCCAAATGGATGTTGCTCATGGCTAAAACCAAACTTTTTGACCTGGGATCTGTGAACTTTAAAAAAAAAGTTATTTTTAAATAACTATTTCATTGTAATTGGTTTCCTTTATATTTTATTACATTTTGAGATGTCCATAGGGTTCACCACACTACCAAAAAAGGTTAAGAACCTTTTATCTGGAAGCTGATTGAATTATAGACCAACTCTTAGGATGTAAGCCTAAATTCGAGTAAACTAATGAAAATCTGGTCTCAGCCTTCAGAGTCCCTGGATTGCTGAGCATGGTTCAGTTTATACCCAAGTAGACCAGTATATTGAGCCTCATTGTAATTATTGCTTTTCTGGAACAGTTTTTAGGTTGCTTCTGAGATTACACTGTGGAGGTTTTGGTCTGTTTAGGTTTACCATTTCTGGGACTCTAAGTAAATTCAAGATTATCCTGTAGTTGGAGGATCCTCTTGTCTTCCCCCTGGTGATGTTAGCCAACTTCCTATTGTGCTGACTCAAAGAATATGATTTCAGACAATTCTCTAAAACTAGGCAAATGAATCAGAAAGCTAGGAGTTAACAACAGATATATATTAAGTGATTAAGAGAAGCTTTGGAAAATGAAACATAACTGGAGGAATCAGACTTTATTCTCTCCTAATGGATTGGGAAGGAAATAGGAAGTGGGACAGAAAAAGTTACCAGATTTTATTTCAGAGTTTTTTCTTCTCTAATGGATTGAGAAGATAAGAATGGAAACATAAAGACTTTACCAGACTTTTATTTTTCTGAAATGTTTAACTCAAGCTGAGGCTGGGAAGAATGCAGAGGTCTATGGTGGGGAAAAGGTTGGGGCACCAAAGCACCTCTCTCTGTTATATATATATATATATATATATATATATATATATATATATATCCCCAAGTGTCTACCAGCAACTCTGAAGCTTGCCTTATTAATCAGTCAAGAGAAAATGAAAGAAGAAATTAGGTGGAGCTGAAAGCATGTCTTCCATTTTATGAATAAGCACATTTTAATTAACCAGCAAGCATTTATTAAGCCCTTACAACATGCCAGGCACACTGACTAAATTAACTTTGTAGTGCTTACTCTAGTAGAGACCTCACCACTGAAGATGAATTCAGTGCAAAAAAAAAAAAGTGTTGAAACATGTATTCCACTTAAGATCATAAAATTTAAAGCAGGAAGTGACAGTAAAAGTCATTTAGACAAGCCCCTTATTTTATAGTCGAGAATGAGGAAACTGACTCCCAGAGAAGAGAATTGACATTGGGTAGTCAGTAGGTGAGGTGATTTAAACCTAGGTCTTCAGATTCCAAATTTAGCTCTTTCCATTTCACTGTGATATCTGCTCCTTGAATTTTCATTAGGATTTCCATTGACAAAAAATAATTAGCTAGTGGTTGAGGCTTTTGATGGGTGATTTGCATTTGCTTATCTTTTTCATTTATAGGATTGCTGAATTGGTGATTTTGAAGTCTGTTTTTGATCCTAATATTTTGAGATATGGTATTTTGGCTAGGATTTAAATGATTACAGTTTTGGGGAGCAATAATTCTGTAATGTTTAATTCTAAAATATTGCTGTTGATCTACATAAATTTGACAGTTTTACTGCTGCATTTATAGTCTCCTTAGGTCTTTTAATTCATAATTAGTTATGTCTCCAAGTTTTCAGAGAAATTTGGAAAATTTGTGTGAAAATAGAAGTGATAACCTATTGTAGGTAGTTTTTTTTTTTAAAATGAAGCTTCATAGTGAATGACAGACTTTCTTGAAAGCTTTCAGAATTAATAGAGAGTTGAGAGTAGGGTAGAGAGCACCAGCTGCAGTAAATTATAACATAACTGAATATTGATTATATTATGTGCTCTAGTCAAGGAGTAAAAAGTTGATGTTTGTAACTCATGAAAGTAAACTAAATACTATGAAAAATATTGACTATCATATTTCATCATATAGAAGTATTGAATGGATTATATAAGAAATTCATAAATTGATGGTATACCATGAGTACTCTTATTGTGGAAGCTGTTTGAATATATATTCAGCAGAGATGACTTGGTTTTTTTTTCCTTTTTCTTAGACGGCAAATGGCAACGTGGAAGCAAAAGTAGTATGCTTTTATAGACGTCGAGACATTTCCAACAGCCTTATAATGCTTGCAGACAAGCATGCTAGTAAGTCAATTTCCTTTTATTTTGGCATTTTAATGTTTTATTTTCTAGGTTATGCACCGTGTGGAGAGTGTTACACACTTTATTCTATTTTCTCATAGCTGCTTCTTTTTCTGTCTTTCTCATCCATTTAGATCTAATACATTTTCCTGATAGTTGATTATAGTAGACTTTTTTCTTGTAGATTGCATCATTTAATTATTAATTAGTCATGATGTAGAAATAGGAGCCTTTGCCTAAAGTGCCTTAGCAAAGAATCAGCATGGTGTGACTGTCTCCTTTTGTGAGTTTAATGTATTGGATTAAAGTTATGAAAGACATGTTTTATAATTAATTGATCTTAATATGCAAAACTTTTCTTTTGGGGGGAGGGGTACCTAATTTTTTTTTTTACTTAAGTCCTTTTATTTGAACTACTTTGTCAAAATGTGTAATAGTTGTAAGTGAAATATCATAACTTTAAATGGAGAACTTTTAACTATAGAGCAGTGAGTTTATATATGTATGTATATATGCATATATACACATGTATATACATCTGCATACACATATACATATGTGTGTATATGTATATAGTCTAACTTCTTTAGGTTAATGTGAGAAAACTGAGGCCCAGAGTAGTGAAGTAACTTATTTAAGGTTGCATAAGTTTTAGGTGACAGAATTGAGGTTCAGACCCAAGACTTCTTGCTAATAATCTGATATTCTTTCTACTCTTATTGGGAATTTGTTTGTTCATTTTATCTGTATTATCCTTTTCTATTTTCTTTTGTCAACATCTTTGAAATATATCTTTGCTCTTCTAGTTCTTTTAAAAAATATAAACTCTACGTAGAATCAAAATACTAGTGTTGAAAATCCTATGCATAAGTTTGTTAATGGTACAAAATATATGAAAAACTTTGTTTAGGATAATACTATGATTTCCTTTATATCAATGATCTTAGTCTTTGGAACTCTGAAGTTTTGTAAATTGGGTAATATTGGGCCTATTGGGTACAAGGATTTGGTGTTCCACAGACTAATTTATCAACAGTTTTACCATGACCATTAGGTTAATAAATAAAACTCACATTTTTATAGATCTGGAAACTTTAGAAAGCACATTATCTGCAACATCTGTGTGAGTGAGGTAGGTGTTAATAAAGATTTTCATCTATATTTTCAGAAGAAACAAAGACTTGTGGAGTGGTCTATTTATGGTCACATAGCTATTTTAAAATATTGGAGTCAGAATTAAAACCCAGGTGTTCTGACTTCAACTCACATGCTGATTTCTGTTATACTATGTTACCTTTATTCCTGTCAGTTTTCTTAGCTTTATAGTATCTGTTATAATTTTGACCATAGTTAATAAAAGGAAGGTGTAACATGGTATCCCAGAAGAGTACCAGGCTTAGAGCCAGAAGACTTGGGTTTAAATCTACCCCTTTCCTACTACTCATGTGATCTTGGACAAATCATGTCTTTTTGAATGTCTGCTTTCCTTAATTATCAAATTAGGAAGTAGTCTGTAGGTTCCTTTAATATCTAACATTTTTTGACTACTTGATGATCATGGACATTTCTGTATAGTAAATATATGTAGATAGGAAGCTCATAGACTTAGATGGATTTGGAACTGTTTGTTGAATGACAACCTTTATCTTTCTTTTGGGGTGGGGGGGGACAACAGCTTAATGACAGCAGCTAAAAGATAGTGATAAGTAAGTTAATAAGTGTGTGTTTGTACACACACATACACATATATGTATAAACATACATATATACACACACTAAATTCATTTATTTTTATAAGCAATTTTTCTTCTCATTGTTAGGTGCCCCCTCCAAACAAAAAAGTCTTCACAATACATGTTTATAGTTGAGAAAATAATTTCCATGTTGGCTGTGTTTGTGTTGGCTGTGTTCTACATTTTAAGTCCACCACATCCCTGTTAAAAAGTGGGTAGTGTGTTTCATCTTCAGTCATCTGGATTCATGGTTTATAATGAGTATATATTACCTGGAAGGGAGGTTTCTTGTGGAACGCTCCAGTAATAATCTGTCCTTGGTCCTGTTCTGTTGAAAATTATTATTAATACCATGCACAAAGACACGAATGTCATGTTTATCAAATGTACTGATTCCACAAAACTGGAGTGAATAGCTAGTACATTTAATTATAGACTCAGTATCCAAAAATGTATCTTAATGGATTGGGAAAGTTAGGCCAAAACTAATATGATTAAATTTCAAAAGCATAGAGTTTCAAATTTGGAAAGGCTCTTGTGGCTAACTAGTCCTACCCATACCAGCTAAAGGATCCCTGCTACACTTTACCTGACAAGTGTTTTAATCTTTGCTTTGGAGATTTTAAGTGAAAAGAAACCAACTAGTTTTTAAGGAAACTCCAATTTGGATAGCTCTATGAAGAAATTTTTCTTTATGGTGAGCCTAAATTTGCTTCTTTGCAATTTCCACGTATTGCTTCCTTTGGGACCAGGTAGAATCAGTTTAATTCCCCCTTCCAAGTGAAAGCCACTTAAATACTCCAAGGCAACTATTTTGGTTATCTTCTTGCTTCCATATCTTCTATTCCTCACGCTAAACATTTCCATTTCTACCCCATTCTCATATGGCAGGAACCTCTAAGTCCTTCACCATAACTTCCCGATTTTGCATGTGTCCTCCCAACTTGTAATGAACTTCCTTAAAGGTGACTTCCTGAATGGAATAAAATATTCTTTTTGCAGTCTGATCATGTCACAGAGGATCAATATTATCACTTTTTTCTTGGAAACTCTGTCTTTTGCAAAGAAGTAGGGAGAGGTATCTCCTTAAATCTCTCTTCTTTGGGCCTTAGCTTAGTTAAAATAATTTCACAACATTCAGTTTTGATTGTTTCATTGTTTATATTTACATTGTTGAAGTCGTTGTGTATGTTGTTTTCTTGTTACTATTTACTTTTCTTTCATTTATTCACATGAGTTTTCCCATGTTCATCACATGTTCATATTCATTGCATTCTTACATCACAAGATGTACATTCTTACATCTGACTACTGGGCTTCTACTTTGTTCCCCATTCTTTGCTACAATGAATATTTTAGTATGTTATGAGGCCTCCTCTTTTGTCATTGACTTCCTTGGTGTTTGTGTGTATCAGTGGAATCTTGGTCAAAGGGTATGGGTATTGAGTCTTTTCATAATTCTAAATTCCTTTCCAAAATGGTTATAATAGTACACAACTCTATCAACAATGGCTATGACTGTCTTAATGCTGCTTAAGTTGTCGTCAGATATTTCTTGGCAAACATATGACATTACTGACTCATTTTTTTTTTCAGTCCTCTAAAATCCTCAGTTTTTTTTTTTCCAGATGAACTGTTTTCCAATAGTGTTTCTTTCATTAGACAAGGACTTTGATTTTCTCATATGTAAAACAAGGATACCACAACTTGTCCTAACTCCCTTCTTGGGTTATAGGAAGGATCAAATGAGATAATGCATATGAAAGGGCATTGAAAACTAGTTTTGCAGAATGTTACCAGAAATATAAGGTATTTTGAATGTAATATTGCTACAAGAGAGGAGTGCTAGGACAATAGGCCAATTTAGCGCTTTTTATAGTGAATAGCATCACTGCCAGTTACTTCAGGGATCTCTGATTCTAATTAGATTTTTTTGTTCCAGTTAAAAATATTTTGAGATGTCCATAGGCTTCATCAGACTTCACCAAAGTTGTGTCATTTTTTGTCTTCATTTCCTCACAACCCATTTTTCTCAGCCTCTTGCTGTTCAACATCCATTGTTAGTGTTTGGTTGAAATAATGATCAAAGACCATTTTCTTTTAAAAAAAAAGTTTTAATGATGACTTTTGTTTTTTAAACCATAGTCATTTCCCAATATACCACATACCTCTATTATTAATGATATTTGCAGCTGCTGTGGAGGTGTAAGACCAATAACACCAGCACACAGAAGGGCTGCTAGCACAGGTTCTTTCCTCTGCTTTTCTAAAGGAAAGACAGTTTCAAAGGCATCAACAATCTTACTTTAATTAAACAATGTAGACAGATAAGTAGAAAGAAGTGAGTATCCAAGTGAGTATTCCAATGTAATCCAACTGTCTAAACAAAGTAATAGGTATATAATCACCAAACCAGGGAGCGCCAACATCAGGGTTCATATAAGCTGGGAGGCCCCTTAACAATGGCTCCCCAAATCACACAGAAACATTCTTCCCATGAGTAAAATACCAGCCTTTCAGTATATATATAGTTTTCAACTAATAGGCGCAGAGCCTTTAAGATAAGGGTCACCTCCTTCTGGAGGTCTTTTCTGGTCCCCCCAGGTACTACTGTCATCCCTGCTAATATTATCTTCCATATATTCTGCAATTATGTTGTTTATAGATATTGTCTCCCTCATTAGATTGTAAGCTCTTTGAGGACAGCAACTCTTTTTGCTTTTACTCTGGGTCCCATCAAAGTGGTTGTTGATTTAGTTATTTAACCATTTCACTGGGTCTCATTTTCTTCATCTTTAAAAGGAAGGGGTTGGACTAGATGGCCTCTGAGATCACTTCCAGCTCTAATGTGTAGTCCTTGTCTTACAGACTGTGCTACATTTTGTACCCATATTCTTTTCCCCTCTCTTCAGAAGGAGAGAGGCCAAGTGTATTTTATCATTTGCCTTCTGGAGTCAAGATTCGTCATTGCATTTAATCCGAGTCCAGGTAGTTTTTAGAGTTTTTGTTTATATGACTATATACATCATGTCTGTTACCCTTCATTCCTTACTCTGTATCCATACATCTAAGTCTTGGCATGCTTTTCTGAAATTCTTCCATTTGTCATTTCTTATAACACAGTTTAGTCATAGACTACAGTTTATTCAGTCATTCCTCAGTCTATGAATACCTAATATATTTCTGGTTTCTTGCTACCCCCAAAATGTGGTGTTATATTTTGGTACATGTAGCACCTTTCAGTATGACTAAGTATTTGCCTACTACTGGTATTGCTAGGTCAAAGAGTATTAGGAACTTAATATTTTTCACATAATTCCAAACTATTTTCTAGGACAATTGGACCAAGTCATTTCTTTAATGGTATAATAGTGTGCCTTAAAGCTTCCCACGTTCTCTTCAAAGTTGCCTATATTTTAGCCAATTTCCAGGATGTGAATTAAAGTCTCAGTTTTACAAATGTACATTTCTCATAATGATTAAGAGCATTTTTTATCATCTTGTTGCTAGTTTGCATTTTTTCCTTTTGAAAACTGGTTACTCATATCTTTACTTATCTATTAGGTAGTGACTGTTAATCTTAATTCCCTTATATATCTTGGATATTAGGCTTTTATTAGAGATATTTGATATGAAAATTGTTTCCCTCCAATCAACACTTTTGCATGAAAAAAATCAACACGATCAGACTAAAGTTTTTTAATTTTATGTAATACAAATGATCTATTTTGTTTTTTGTGATCATTTCCATTCTCAGTTTCATAAGAAAATTTCCCCTAACCATAGGTGTTAAAATTCTGGTCTCTAATGCATGATCTTTCAAATTTGTGTTTCCTATACATTGGAACTTTATTGTGGAATATGTTCTAAGAACCTGTTCTAAATTTTCTTCTGTCAATTGTTTTCAAATTGTCCCTACAGTTCTTATCAAATACTGAGTCATTTCTCTATTAGTTTGTGATCTAGGGTTTATCAAATATATTTGTATTATGTTTGCTTGCTTTTAGGCCTTGCTTAAGGAAGTCTTATACAATCACCTTTAAAAAATTAGATGTTTTGTCAAAAACATCCAACATTAAGACAATCAACTATACTTTAGTAAATTTTTATATTCAGAAGAATTAATTTTAGTGGGTAAAAGTCTAATAATAATTCCTCCTCTGTCCCAATTTAGATTCTTTGTTCATTCTTATTTTTTTCTTATTTGGTTATAATATGTACTCAATCTTTAAAAAAATTTTTTTTTGCATTACATCATTTTATAATGATGCTTCCAGATTTCTTTGTATTTCTCATGATCTTTGGTTTTTAATATAATTTTAGTATTCCACCAATATACCATAATTTATTAAACTTTTTTTTAATGAGCAAAAAAGGCCTTTTTTCTCTATACCTCCTTCCCCCATCCCATTAAAAGAAAATGGTCTCAGTCTGCATTCTAAGTTCTTCACTTCTATATCAGGAGGCAGAGCATTGAGGTCCCTGGATGTGGTTTGTCATTATGCTAATTAGAAGTCCTAACTCTTTCACAGTTGTTTGTCTTTACAATAATGTAATTGTTTAAATTGTTCTCCTAGTTTTGCTAATTTTACTTTTCATTAGTTCAAGAAGTCTTCCAAGGCTTCTCGGAAACCATTTCCTTATCATTTCTCATAGCATAGTAGTATTTTATCACACTTTATATACATCTATTTTTCCAAATGATGGGTACTCCCTCATTTTCCAATTCTTTGCAACCATGGAAAGAAGTGCTGTCAGTATTTTTGTATGGAACGTTTTGGTTAGGACCAATCCCTCCTTTAACTTACCTTTCCTCTTTTTGTTCTTTCTCCCATCTCCCCTTTCCCTCCTTGTTTCCCCATTTAGTGAAGTGTGTTTCTGTACCAAACTCTATGTAGGTATGTTTTTTCCTTCTTTGACCAGTTCTGATGAGAATGGGTGCAGGTGTCAACCACTCCTTCCACCCTTTCCTGCTTTTTTTGTTTAGACTTCTAATGCACATCTCAATTATATGGAACAATTACCCCATAATTCCTCTTTCTCCATCTCCAGTATATTTCTTTCCCCCCCTTCTTTTAAGATCATCAAGATATAACAGCATCACTCATAGCTTCTCTTTCAAACTCCCTCTGTGACACAACTGATAGGGTTTAGAGGGAACACATGTATTATCTCCCCTTTTAGAACATAAAAAGTTTATCCTTGTTTCGTCTTTTACCATCATTCATGTTTACCTTTTCAAGTTTCTCTTGATTCCTATGTTTCTAATTCAAAGTTTTTATGTAACTTTGGTCTTTTTATCAGGAAGTTGGAAGTCTAAAGGTCTGTTTTTCCCCTCAGATTATTATACTTGTTTTTTCTGTGTAAGTTACTTTTTGGTTGTAAACATTTACTTTGCCTTCTGGCCTATCACATTCCAAGTTTTTTGTACCTAATATGGAGGGTGCTAAATCTTGTAGGATCTTGTAGCTTCTTGGTACTTGAATTCCTTTTTTTTCTTGCTTTTAGTATTTTTTCTTTGACATGGAAATTCTGGATTTTGGCTATAATGTTCTTGGAAATTTTCACTTTGGTTTTTCTGTTGGGGAAATTCTTTTTTGTTCCTCTTTGCCCTTCAGTTCTAAGAGATCTGAGTAGTTTTTTTTAATGATTTTTAAAAAATTAATTGAATTTCGTATTATTTTTATTTCCAAATTGTTTCTCCCTTTTTCAGTCTCCCACCCTTTGAGAAGCCAAGAAGAATGAAATTCATTATAAATAATGTGTAGTCATGCAATTAAATTTCTGCATTAGCCATGTGTGATTTCGTAAATTATTTGTAGGCTACCCCGCCCTTTTTTTGTTCATAGCTTTCAGGTATTCTAGTGATTCTTAAATTATTTCTCTTTGAGATATTTTCCAGGTCAAATGTTTTTGCTCTGAGGTACCTTACTTTTCTCCTATTTTTTCAATCATTTGTCTTTGTTTTTCATGTAGTCATTGAGTTCTATTTGGCTGATTTCCAGGGAATCTTTTTTTTCTTTTGGAGGAAGAGGTAAGTGACTTGCCCAAGGTCACATAGCTAGTAAGTGTCAAGTGTGTGAGGCTGGATTTGAACTCAGGTCCTCCTGACTTCAGAGCTGGTGCTCAATTCATTGCCCCACCTAGCTGCCCCCCAAATCTCCCCCCCCCCTTTTTTTTGGAGGGGGGAGGATAGGGCAATTGGGGTTAAGTGACTTGCCCAAGGTCACACAGCTAGTAAGGGTTAAGTGTCTGAGGCCAGATTTGAACTCAGGTCCTCCTCTAGGGTGGGTGCTCTATTCACTGAGCCATATAGCCTTAATATCAAACCAGTCCTCTATTCTTTTTTTTTTTTTTTTTTGCTTTTTTGGAGGGCAATTGGGGTTAAGTAACTTGCCCAAGGTCACACAGCTAGGTTTTTGTTTGTGTGTGCGTTAAGTGTCTGAGGCCGGATCAGAACTCAGGTCCTTCTGACTCCAGGGCCGACGCTCTACTCACTGCGCCACCTAGCCACCCCCAGTCCTCTATTCTTGATATAAATCCAGTCTGGTCAAAGTATTATCTTTGTGATACATTATGCTAATCTCCTTGTTAATATTTTATTTAAAATGTTTGTATCAATATTCGTTAGGGGTTCTCAGTCTATAGTTTTCTTTCTCTGGTTTAGTTATCAAGATCATATTTGTATTATAGAAAGTATTAGATAGGTCCCCTTTTCCTATTTATTTCCATCAGCCTTAGTAGTATTGGAATTAATAATTCTTTAAATATTTGATAGACAGGGGGTAGAGCCAAGATGGTAGAGTAGAAGCAGGGACTTGCTCAAGAACTTCCCCAAATCCCTCCAAATAATTGCAGAAAATGACTCTAAATGAATTCTACAGCAATAGAACCCACAAAATGACAGAGTGAAACAAATTTCCAGCCCAAGAGACAACTTGGAAGGTTGACAGGAAAGGTCTGTTGTGCTAGGCTGAGAGAGGAGCCTAGACCAACGTTAGCTGCCTTGGCACAGACCAGGCCCAGGCTAACCAGAGCAGCCCTCAGGACTGAATCACTGGCATCTGTGTAGGTTTCCAGACTTCTCAACCCACAAAAACTAAAGACAACTTAGAAGGTCAGTAGGAAAGGTCTGTTGGATCTGGGTGAGAGAGGAGCATGGTCTGACCCCAGGCCCTGGGGTGGTGGTGGCAGCAGCAGCGACTACTTTTGGAGCTCTCAGGCAACAGACGATGGAGGGATTGAGTGACTGATCAGAGCAAGATTACAGGGATCTCTTTGCTGTCACTGAGGTAGGATTTTCTTGCTTAGCCTGTACTTGGATCTGGGTTGCAGTCCTGGGAGGCGGCAGTCCTGGGGAGAGGACAAGGGCTGGTGTGACAGAGCTTGTGGCAGTGAGAGGGAATCCTCCTTACAGTTCCAAGGTAGAAAAGAATGCTCACTGTGGTCACTCACAGACTAGAACACAGTCCAGGAGAAGAATAAACACTTCTCCTTTGATCATACCACCTTGGAAGAACTGAAAATCTGCAAGTCCCTAGAAGTATTTCTGAAAACAGCTGCACAAAACCCCTGAAGCTTGGGACAGTACATACTCTACACTGGAAGCAGAGTCCTACTTTAACAGAGAGTTAAAAAGTCAGGTAATTGGCTGGGAAAATGAGCAAACAATGGGGAAAAAAAGTCAGACTATAGAGTCTTAATTTAGCTCACAATGAAGATCAAAACACAAAGCCAGAAGATAACAAACTCAAAACTCCTATATCCAAAGCCTCTAAGAAAAATATGAATTCGTTGCAGGCCATGGAAGAGCTTAGAAAGGATTTTGAAAATCAGGTAAGCTAAGTTGAGGAAAAATTGGGAAGAGAAATGCGAATGATGTGAGAAAATAATGAAAAATAATTAAACAGCTTGGTAAAGGACGTAAAAAAAATACTGAAGAAAATAACACCCTAAAAAATAGACTAACCTGAATGGCAAAGGAAGTCCAAAAAGTCAATAAGGAGAAGAATACCTTAAAAAGCAGATTTGGCCAAATGGAAAAGGAAGCCCAAAAGCTCGTTGAAGAAAATAATGCCTTAAAAATTCAGAATAGAGCAAATGGAAGCTAATGACTTTATGAGAAATTAAGAAATTATAAAAGAAGAATGAAAAAATAGACAGGGTGAAATATCCCATTGGAAAAACAACTGACCTTGAAAATAGATCTAGGGGAGAGAATTTAAAAATTATTGGACTACCTGAAAGCTATGATAAAAAAAAGAGCATAGACATTATCTTTCAAGAAATTATCAAGGAAAACTGCCCTGATATCCTAGAACTAGGGGGTAAAATAGAAATTGAAAGAATCCACCTCCTGAAAGAGATCCCAAAAGGAAAACTCCTAGAAATATTGTAGCCAAATTCTAGAGTTCACAGGACAAGGAGAAAATATTGCAAGCAGCCAGAAAGAAACAATTCACGTATTGTGGAAACAGAATCAGGATAACATGATTTAGCAGCTTCTATCTACATTAAGGGATCAGAGGGTTTGGAATATGATATTCCAGAGGTCAAAAGAGCTAGGATTAAAACCAAGAATCACCTACCGAGAAAAAATGAATATAATCCTTCTTGAGGAAAAAATGGAAATTCAGTGAAATATAGAGGACTTTCAAGTGTTCTTGATCAAAAGAGCAGAGCTTAGTACAAAATTTGACTTTCAAATACAAGACTCAAGAGAAGCATGAAACAGTAAACAGGAAAGAGAAATCATAAGGGACTTATTAAAGCTGAACTGTTTACATCCCTACATGGAAATATGTTATTTGTAGCCCATGAGACCTTTTTCAGTATTAGTGTAGTTGGAGGGATATATCTATATCTATATCTATATCTATATCTATATCTATATCTATATCTATATCTATATCTACATATATAGACAAAGGGCACAAGGTAAGTTGAATATGAAGGGATGATATCTAAAAAATAAAATTAAGGGGTGAGAGGAGTGTACTGAGAGAAGGAGAAAGGGAGAGGTAGAACGGAGTAAATTATCTCATATTTAAAAGGAAGAAAAAGCTAAATTTTACAGTGGAGGGGAAGAGGGAGAGGTGAGAGGGAATGAAGGAACCTAACTCTAATTGGATTTTTTTTCCTTTGTCATTGAAACTTTGATGACTCTTTCTATTTATTTATTTATTTATTTAAACAATTGCTTTATTAACTTCTGTTTTACATCATTCATTTCCACCAGATTTTGAGTTACAATCATTTTCCCCCCATTATTCTCCTACCCAACCTCCCAGAATAGTCATCCCACAAGATAGCGCTTCCTCCAATCTGCTCTCTCCCATACCTTCTCCCATATCCCCATCAACTTTTCTATTAGAGGAAGGTGAGTCTTTGTGTCCCAATGCCTGCACATCTTATCTCCCTATTACAAGCAAAAGAGTATTAATAATAGTATTTATATATATATATATTTGAAACATTTAATGTTAATACCTCGAATTTCAGATCCATTTCCTTCCTCCCTTGTCACCCATTCCCTCTGGGGAGATAAGGAATTCAGTATATGTTGTACATGTCTATCTATGCAAAACATTATCATAGTAGATGTATTGTACAAGGCTGCTTATAATTCCCTCCCACTCATCCCACCCCCCACCTGGTCCATTCCCTACATGATCCTGTCCCTCTTCTATAGTGGGTACTTCCAACCTCCCCTCCCTCCAAGGATGCCCTCCCATCCATCATCCCTCCTCTCCTCCCCCTTCCCCCTATTGTGCTGTAGGTTGAGATATCCCATTTAGTATGTATGTCATTCTCTCCCTGAACCAAATTCAATGAGAATGTGGTTTTGCCTTTTTGCCTTCCTATTCTCCCCCTCCCTTGCAACCACTTCCCCTTGCTTCTTCTACATGAGATAGTTTACCCTACTCTGTCTCTCCCCATCTCCTCTTGCCACTTTCCTCTCTCACCTCATAATTTCATCCCTTGAGTATTCTCCCTTCTCAACAAATTCAACCTATGCCCTCTATCCATATATAACTAACCATATACACACACATTCACATATGTATTCATATGACCACACACCCTTCTTCCATTACATAGTGAGAAAGATATCATCAGTCACAGTTATTGCTTTTTCATATAGGAATGTAAATAGTTCAACTTTGATAAGTTCCTTTTGATTTCTTTTCCCTGATTACCTTCTCAGGCATCTCTTCCTTCTTGTGTCTGGATGTCAAATTTTCTATTCAATTCTGGTTTTTTCCTCAAGAATGCTTGAAAGTCCTCTATTCCACTGAATGACCATATTTTCCCCTGAAACAAAATACTCAGTTTTGCTGGGTAGGTGACCCTGGGTTCATTCCCAGTTCTTTTGCCCTCTGGAATATCATATTCCATGCCCTTCGATCCCTCAGTGTAGAAGCTGCCAGGTCCTGGGCTATTCTGATTGTGTTTCCACAATATTGAAATTGTTTCTTCCTGGCTGCTTGGAGTATTTTCTCCTTGATCTGGGGATCTGGAACCTGGCTATAATATTCCTGGGAGTTTTCTTTTTGGGATCTTTTTCAGGAGGTGATCTGTGATTCTTTCAACCTCTATTTTGCCCTCTGGATCTAAAACATCAGGGCAGTTTTCCTTGAGAATTTCTTGAAGGGTGATTTCTAGGTTCTTTCTTTGATCATGGCTTTCAGGTAGTCCAATAATTTTTAAATTGTCTCTCCTGGATCTATTTTCCAGGTCAGTGGTTTTTCCCATGAAATATTTCACATTGCCTTCTAATCTTTCGTTTGTTTGGATCTGCTTAAGAGCATCTTGATTTCTCATAAAGTCATTAGCTTCCATTTGCTCCAGTCTAAGTCTGAAGGAATGAATCTCCTCAGTGAACTTTTGAGATTCTTTTTCCATCTGGCAAATTCGACTTTTTAAGGCATTCTTCTCCTCATTGCCCTTTTGGGCCTCCTTTGCCATTTGAGTTAGTCTATTTTTTAAGGTGTTGTTTTCCTCAGTCAGGCTATTGGCCCTCATTTCATACTTTTCCTGCATCCTTCTCATTTCTCTTTCCAATTTTTCCTCCACTTCTCTTATTTGATTTTTAAAGTCCTTCTTAAGGTCCTCTATGGCCTGCAACCCGCTCATGTTTTCCCCTGGGGCTTTTGGAGCAGGACTTCTGACCTCACAGTCCTTTTCCTGCTCTATGCCCCCAAAATAGGAGTCTAGGGTTGCATTTTTCTGTTTCCTTTGCCTTGGCATGTTGCCACTTAATTGCTTGACTTTTGGGCTTGTTGCCACACTATGGCTTTAAGGCCAGATAGAGGAATTTTCTTCCCAAATGTGTGGGGGGCAACTTCCGTTTCTGGCAAGCTGGAAACCCACCCACGACTTCCACCCCAGATCACAATCCAGATCCAGGGAGGTTAAAGCAAGAGCGATTACCCCCCAAGACTGATCGCTGGATCTCCCTACAATTCGCAGGCCAGGAGCTGGAGCTGCCTCTGAAAACTACAAAATGGCGGGTCTCCTCAGTGGCTTCTAGCCAACAGGGGAGGAAGCCGAGGCATTCCCCAAATACTGGTCCCAAAGTCCATAGGACACTAACCTCTTACTTTGTCCTAGGCATGTGTATGTTGATAATTGTTCTGGGGTCTCTCCAGCCAGCTGCTGGCCCTGCCACCCTGGGGCTAAAACCTCGCCTCACAGGGACCTGGGTTCGCCTGGGCTCGGCTCCGAGCGAGCTGCATGCTGCTGGCTCTTAGCGTGCTGTGCTGGGCTGTCCTCAGCGGGAGGTTAGCTTCTCTGTGTTGTTCTATGGGTGCTGGGGCTCCAGAAGTTGTTCAGAGTCCCCTTTTACATATTTTTGGGGGAATCTGGGGGCAGAGTGGCTTGGATGGGCTTTTTCTACTCCGCCATCTTGGCTCCGCCCCTCTAATTGGATTTTGCTTAAGGAGGGAATAATACACACTCAGTTGGCTATGGAAATCTAACTTACCCTACAGGAAAGTAGGGGGAAGAGGATAAGAGAGGGGAGATAATAAAAGGGAGGGCAGAGTGTTGGCGGGGCTATTCAGAAGCAAACACTTTTGATGAGGGACAGAGTCAGGGAATAGAATAAATGGGGGGGGGGGATAGAATGGAGGGAAATATGGTTAGTCTTTCACAACATGACTATGATAGAAGTGTTTTGTATGACTACACATGTATGACCTATGTTGAATTGTTTGCCTTCTCATGTCAGGGGGAGAGGAGGGGAGAGAATTTGGAACTCAAAAGTTATAAAAGTAGATGTTAAAAATTGTTTTTACATGCAACTGGGAAATAAGATATAGAGGCAATGGAGTATAGAAATCTGTCTTGCCCTTTAGGAAAACAGAAAGGAAAGGGATAAGAGAAGGGAGGCTATGTATGATAGAAAGGAGGGCAGATTGGGGGATGGAGTAATCAGAATGTACACCATTTTTGGGTGAGGGGAGGGGAGAGATTGGGGAGAAAATTTGGAACTCAAAATATTATGGAAGTGACTGTTGAAAACTAAAAATAAATTAATAAAAATTTGATAGAATTTGCTTGTAAATTAATCTGATACTGGAATTTTTTTCTTTGGAAATCCACATTTCAGTTTCTTTTTCTTGGGTTGAGTTATATAAGTCTTCTGTTTAATTGTTTTATTAATCTGAGTATTTTAT
This sequence comes from Gymnobelideus leadbeateri, assembly GCA_011680675.1. NCBI lineage: Eukaryota > Metazoa > Chordata > Mammalia > Diprotodontia > Petauridae > Gymnobelideus > Gymnobelideus leadbeateri. The sequence continues at coordinate 344,813 of WOXC01000454.1, read as the reverse complement.
ATTTTTAAAAAAATATATGTTCATTTGTTCATTTTCATTTAAATGACTAGTTTTGGAACATATAATTAGGTGAAATATTTCTATTATAATAATTTTTTATTTTTCCTTGGCTGTGAATTTATACTTTTTTTCATTTTTGATATTGGCAATTTATTTTTTCTTTTTTTAAAAATCAAGTTAGCCAGTGCTTTATTTCTCCTCTGAAAAACCATTTCCCAGTTTTATTTGTTAAATCCAGTTTTTTTGTTTTGAATTTTGATAATCTGATTTGATTTTCAGGATTTATATTTCAGTGTTTAATTGGGTTTTTAAAAAATATTGATTTTTTCTAGGTTTTTTAAGTTGTACACACAGTTCACCTTTTTTCTTTTATTGATGAAAGTGTTTAGAAAGAAACATTTTCTCTTGAGTGTTCTTTGAATGTTTTTTTCTTAAGCATCGCTTTGTTTGCATCCCTAATATTTTGTTATGTTCCCTTATTGTCATTATCTTTGATGAGATGGTTATTTGACTCACACATTCTTTAGGATTAAGTAATTTAGTATCCAAATAATTTTTAAAATTTTCATCAGTGGCCTTTTATTTAATGCACTTTTTATTTCACTGTGGTTCATAAAATATATATTTACTATTTTTAATTTTCTGTCTTTGTTTCTGAGGTTCTTAATGCCTTAATACATGATCAGGTTTTTTAATGTACTGTATATAGCTGATAAATATATCCTGTATATTTATGTTAAATATACTTTTATTCCCATTCAGTAATATCCAGAGGTTTATATTTAACTTTTTTGTAGTTCTCTTCAGATCTTTCACTTCTTTTTTTGGTTAATTTGGTTTAGGTCTCAGGAGTAAATCTAGATCCTCCACTATTATATTTATTATCTGTCTCCCTTTAACTTACTTAACTTTTCATTTAAGTATTTAGATGCTAGGTTTTTTGGTAATATATGCTTAGTATTTATATCAACTCATTTTCTATAGTACCTTTTAGCAAAATGTGATTTTTTTGCTCATCAGTTAAATCTATTTTGGCTGTTTTTTTGTCTGAGATCATAATTGCAACCTCAGCCTTTTTCTAAATCAGCAAAAACATTTTTGTTTCAGCCACTTATTTGTTGATTTGTTCTTTTCTCTCTTCTGTTGCTGAAAGTATTTAAATGTGTAAAATATGATATAATATAAAAAAGACACTATGCTTCTTTCTGTGTCAGGTGTTTTTTTTTAAAAAAATAAACAACATATTGTTGGGTTCTGCTTTCTAATCCAATCTATTAGCCTTTCTTGTTTCATGGGTAAGTTCATTCCATTCACAGTTACAGTTGTTAATTTTGTATTTCTCCAAATTCTGTGCTGTTGTCATTTACCTGCGCTCCCGCTCCTCTAAGTGCTAAACAGTACATTTTTATTTGTTCACAACTAGATACCAGCAACTGGCTTGACATTTTTGGAACATTCTAATAAGGATGGTAAAACTTTTTGCTTTCAATTCTCATTTACTATTGTACTGTTTTCCCTTGTACTTCATATTTATGGCATTTTCTGTCATAAATTACTCTCTTTAAGTTTGTTTTGCTTAAGACTAATCACTCCTTTAACCTTTCCTCTTATCATTCCCTTCTCTCCTTTTCTGTTGTTTCCTCTCCTGTTTCCCGGGTGGGTGAAATGCATTTCTACATCCAACTGTATATTTTTCTTTCCTTTGAACAGTTCAGATGAGAGATTCAAGTGTTGCAGATCTATCCTCACCTTTTCCTACCTGTTTGTATAGACTTTTACTTGTACACACCAGTTGATTGAGATAATTTTCTTCCTCCTTCCTCTCCTTTCCATTCTATATTTTTTATTCCTTTCCTCCTACCTTCCTATTCCTTTTTTAAAGTGTTATCAAGACATTACTTTAAACATTCTTAGACTTTCTGATTAAATTCCTTTTATGATCCCTGATGATGATAGAATTTAATGGAGACACATTTCCCCTTCTTAGAACACAAATAGTTTATTATTGTTTTTAATCTCTTGTGGTTTTTTGTTCATGTTTACCCTTTTATGTTTTCTTGACTCCTGGGTTTATATTTCAAAGTTTCTACTCAGCTGTCATCTTTTCATCATTAGAAGTCCTCTGTTTCATTAAATGTCTCTTTCTTTCTCCCCATGTCTCTTGTAAAATTATACTCACTTTTTCTGGTTAAATTAATTTTGGTTGTAAACCTCTATCCTTTGCCTTCTGGATTATCATCTTCTAAACTTTCTACTCCTTTATAGTGGTGGCTACTAAACCTTGTATGATCCTGACTGTCTCCTTGAATTCCATCTTTCTGCTGCTTGCAGTATTTTTTGTTGTTGTTGTTGTTGTTGTTGTTGTTGTTGTTTTTGAGGGGGGAAAGCAGGGCAATTGGGGTTGTGACTTGCCCAAGGTCACACAGCTAGTAAGTGTGTCAAATGTGTGAGGCAGGATTTGAACTCAGGTCCTTCTGACTTCAGGGCTGGTGCTCTATTCAGTGAGCCAGCTAGCCACCCCTGCAGTACATTTTTAAAACCTAGAAATTTGAAACCTGAATTTGGGGTGGGGTATTGTTCCTTGGAATTAATTTTGAGTTTTCTTTCAGGGGGTGACTGATGGATTTTTTTTTTTTTTCTATTTCTCCATTGCCCTCAGGTTCTAAAGATCTGGACAGGTTGCTGATATGATTTCTTTTTGTTTTTTTTCTGGTATGATTTCTTGAAACATGGTTTCTAGACTCTGTTTATTCATGACTTTCAGGTATTCCAATGATTCTTAACTTTTCTCCTTGATTCATGTTTGAGGACAATAGTTTTTGCTCTGAGATACCTTATATTTTCTATTTTTTCCCACTCTTTTTGTCTTGATATTTCTTCCTGATGGTGCCATTATCATTTTATTATTCAGTTACAATATTTAAGGAATCTGTTGCTTGGGCAAGGTTTTATATGTTTGTTCCAAATCATTAATTCTCTTTCTAAATGTTTTCCATTTTTTTCCTCTAGCACTTTCCTTTGTTTTTTTAATATAATTTTGAAGATTTCATAAAATTTCCCTCTTCATCTCTTCTAGAATTTTTCTGTGACCAAGTAGTATTGTTTTTTTAGTCTCTGTATATGTATTAGAGTAATTTTCTCCTGTATTTCTGTCTAAAGCATCTCTGTCACCATAATGACTCTTTATGTTACTTCTTCCAGTATATTTTCAGACTTCCAGATTAGTGTTATGGACAGGCTTTGCTCACTTCTGGGGTAATGTCTCAGCCGAGTTTGTATCCTCTTGTATCCTTTTGCTTCTTTTTTGTATTGACTTTTATGTTATTCCAAGATCTCATGTAGAATTCAGGACAAAACCTTCGAGCTTTCTATGCTTTCTAAATGGTATGATCCAGGGCAAAATCTGATCATTTATTAGAAGTACTTGGTGCCTTATTTCAGCTATTTAATTAGCACTTCTTTGCTTGCCATTACAGATGTATCCCTTTTTTTGAGAGAAAATTTTTTAATGTTTAATAGTTTTTAGATCATTTTTGAAGTAATGGGTACAACTTTATGCTGCTTTCTACTACTCCACCATCTTGACTGTGTCTCCATAAGGTATACTCTTAAAGAAAATACTATAGGGGAAGAAAATACTATAGGGGCGCCTACGTGGCACAGTGAGTAAAGCACCAGCCCTGGAGTCAGGAGGACCTGAGTTTGGATCTGGAGTCAGACACTTAAAACACACACACACACACACACACACACACACACACACACACACACACACATTAGCCATGTAACCTTAGGCAAACCAAAAGGCAAAAAAAAAAATACTATAGTGCTCAATATTTGTACATATACTCTATGATTTCCTTCTTTTGAAGGAGGGGGGTTAGTTTTAGTTTTGTTTGAAAGAAGATACAAAAGGAAAACATGGGCAACATTGACAATAGATTTCATATGAGTCTGATATATATATATATATATATATATATATATATTTAACAAATGCTTTATTAACTTCTGTTTTACATCATTCATTTCCATCAGATTTTGAGTTACAATCATTTTCCCCCCGTTATTCCCCTACCCACCCTCCCAGAATAGCAGTCCCACAAGATACCGCTTCCTCCAATCTGCTCTCACCCATACCTTCTCCCATATCCCCTTCGACTTTTCCATTGGAGGAAGATGAATCTTGTGTCCCAATGCCTGTACATCTTATCTCCCTATTACAAGCAAAAGAGTATTAATAATAGTATTTATATATATTTGAAGCATTTAATGTTAAGACTTCGAATTTCAGATCCATTTCCTTCCTCCCTTGTCACCCATTCCCTCTTGGGAGATAAGTAATTCAGTATATGTTGTACATGTCTAGCTATGCAAAACATTATCATAGTAGATATATTGTACAAGGCTGTTTATAATTCCCTCCCACTCATCCCACCCCCCACCTGGTCCATTCTCTACATGATCCTGTCCCTCTTCTATAGTGGGTACTTCCAACCTCCCCTCACCCCAAGGATGCCCTCCCATCCATCATCCCTCCTCTCATCCCCCTTCCCCCTATCCTGCTGCAGGTTGAGATATCCCATTTAGTATGTATGTTATTCTCTCCCTGAACCAAATTCAATGTGAATGTGGTTTTGCCTTTTTAGCCTTCCTATTCTCCCCCTCCCTTGCAACCACTTCCCCTTGCTTCTTCTACATGGGATAGTTTACCCTACCCTGTCTCTCCCCATCTCCTCTTGCCACTTTCCTCTCTCACCTCATAATTTCATCCCTTGAGTATTCTCCCTTCCCAACAAATTCAACCTATGCCCTCTATCCATATATAACTGTAACCATATACACACACATTCACATATGTATTCATATGACCACACACCCTTCTTCCATTATTTTCATAGTGAGAAAGATATCATCAGTCACAGTTATTGCTTTTCCATATAGGAAAGTAAATAGTTCAACTTTGATAAGTTCCTTTTGATTTCTTTTCCCTGATTACCTTCTCAGGCATCTCTTCCTTGTGTCTGGATGTCAAATTTTCTATTCAATTCTGGTTTTTTCCTCAAGAATGCTTGAAAGTCCTCTATTCCACTGAATGACCATATTTTCCCCTGAAACAAAATACTCAGTTTTGCTGGGTAGGTGACCCTTGGGTTCATTCCCAGTTCTTTTGCCCTCTGGAATATCATATTCCATGCCCTTTGATCCCTCAGTGTAGAAGCTGCCAGGTCCTGGGCTATTCTGATTGTGTTTCCACAATATTGAAATTGTTTCTTCCTGGCTGCTTGTAGTATTTTCTCCTTGATCTGGGGATTCTGGAACCTGGCTATAATATTCCTGGGAGTTTTCTTTTTGGGATCTTTTTCAGGAGGTGATCTGTGGATTCTTTCAACCTCTATTTTGCCCTCTGGATCTAAAACATCAGGGCAGTTTTCCTTGAGAATTTCTTGAAGGGTGATTTCTAGGTTCTTTCCTTGATCATGGCTTTCAGGTAGTCCAATAATTTTTAAATTGTCTCTCCTGGATCTATTTTCCAGGTCAGTGGTTTTTCCCATGAGATATTTCACATTGCCTTCTAATCTTTCGTTTGTTTGGATCTGCTTAAGAGCATCTTGATTTCTCATAAAGTCATTAGCTTCCATTTGCTCCAGTCTAAGTCTGAAGGAATGAATCTCCTCAGTGAACTTTTGAGATTCTTTTTCCATCTGGCAAATTCGACTTTTTAAGGCATTCTTCTCCTCATTGCCCTTTTGGGCCTCCTTTGCCATTTGAGCTAGTCTATTTTTTAAGGTGTTGTTTTCCTCAGTCAGGCTGTTGACCCTCATTTCATACTTTTCCTGCATCCTTCTCATTTCTCTTTCCAATTTTTCCTCCACTTCTCTTATTTGATTTTTAAAGTCCTTCTTAAGGTCCTCTATGGCCTGCAACCCGCTCATGTTTTCCCCTGGGGCTTTTGGAGCAGGACTTCTGACCTCACAGTCCTTTTCCTGCTCTATGCTCCCAAAATAGGAGTCTAGGGTTGCATTTTTCTGTTTCCTTTGCCTTGGCATGTTGCCACTTAATTACTTGACTTTTGGGCTTGTTGCCACACTATGGCTTTAAGGCCAGATAGAGGAATTTTCTTCCCAAATGTGTGGGGGGCAACTTCTGTTTCTGGCACTCTGTAAACCCACCCACGATGAGTCTGATATTTTTTAAAAGGAATTTTATTGATTTTTTCTTTTTATTGTAATTTCATTTCCAAATAAATATATCCCACCCCCCTCTTCTACTTAGGGTGCAATTTTTTGTTATATAGAATAATAAAGAGAGTATGCAAAGTTCCACATTGATAGTTTCCACCTTTGCAAAGGAAGGAGTAAAATATTTTCCCATTTCTTCAGGAAGAAGTTTAGTTATAATTACACAATGTTAAGGACTTATTTTGATCTTTTACTTCTGTTTCTATTGTTGTCATTGTCAAACATTGTCTTTCTGGGTCTGATTACTTTGCATCTGTTCATTTATGTTGTGGTGTTTCTCTGTATTTTTCATATTTTCTTATAGCATAGTAATATCTTATTACATTCATGTATAACCACGTTTTTAGTCCTTCTCCAAGCACCTCAGTGGGCATCTGTGTCCTCTCCCACCCTCCCCTGTTCTTTACTACTACAAAAAGTACTGTTATACATATTTTGGTGTATTTAGGGTCTTTCTTTTTTATTATTGCACTCTTGGCATATGCCCAGGTTGTGAGATCTCTGGGTCATACAGTGTGGACATTTTGTGACTTCAGCATAATTACAAATTGTTTTACAGAATGGTAGGACCATTTCACAGCTTCAACAATAATGTCTCCTTACTGCACCCCCCCCCCCCCCAATAAACAACCTATTGCTAATGGCTTTATTTCTAACACAGAGAGTAATGGAATGGAAAAGAGGCAGCCTCAGCCACAAAATTTTCCTGGATTTGGGAAAGGGGTGGGGGGAAGAAATTTCCTTTTCTTAGTGGTAAGAGAAAAGAGGAAAGGATGTGAGAGGGCAGGATGATAAAGACTAGAGGACAAGGATGGCAAAGAAATTTTCTTTCAACTTTGTAAGCTTAGTTAAAGATAAATTATGAAGATATGGTAAAGAAGGGTATGTTTCCCTCACTCTCTTCTAGATGGAGAATGGATATAGCATGGGTACTGAGGAAGAGAGGCAGAATGGACAGTGTAGAGGAAACAATGAAGGGAGAAAATGACTGTAAGCTTGTATGGGGTGGGACTCTGTAGAAAGAAAGAGGGACGAGAGTTAGAGTTGTGCATAGGCCTTTGTAGTCTTGTTATTTCCTCTCCCTGCCCCTGAAGTTTCTAGAATGATGCTGGGGATGTGAGTTGGGCAGAAGAGAGGGCCATCAAGGCAAAAAACAGCACAGACCACTGGCTTTCCACAACCTCTCTGACATTGATTATTCCCATCTTTTGTCATCTTTTGTCATAATTGGCTGCATTTTTTTTTAAATCAGTGATAAGGAAATACATTGGTTGCACCTTTTAAATAACAACAACATGGTTTTGACTGAGTATTTTTAAAAATTTTAACTGGTGATTGTTGCTTACATTAGGAACTTCATTAATTCATTCATTCATTCATTCATTTATAGCTAGGTTGATTAAAATAACAAATGAGCAAAAGTTTATATTGTATCAGACCCAAAAAACAAGACTTTTAATTTGCACTGTCCAAAAGTAGGATGTGCATCTGAAGTTAGTGGATTCTCTCAACTGCAGTCCAAGTGGGGATTGAACTAGATTCTCTTTAAGATTCATTAACATAGCCTTGCATGGAGCAAGGGATAGGTTGGTTAACTGGGAATCTTCTGTGTATTGATTTGCAAACATGCTGGTCTATTTAATACATCTTAGCGAGTAGGCTGAACTAGAATTTCCAGAAAAGTAAATTCTGAGGTCATTGAATGTCAGTTCACATGGCACATGCTATTTTGAAAAAAAGGGAAGGGGAACTGCTGATTTTTGCCTGAAGGAATTCAACTCTTCACTGAGGGAGGTAGATCTTTTGAAGAAGCAATGCCTTAGACTAGCCAGAGGAGGATGTTCTACTTTTTAGTGATATATGTAGCACAAGATTGATTTTATTGGCTTTCAGCTAAAATCCAATTATGATAAATTCAGTGAGTCCATCAAATTTACTTCAGCAAATTTTGAGCACCTGCTAAGTGCCCAACACTGTTCTGGAGGTTATGAGCAATAAAATAGAAAGAAAACCAAGCCCCATGCCATCTAGTAATTCATGGTTTTATTGGAAACTAAAATGGCATACAAAAGAAAGAAAGAAAGAAAGAGTACTTTAAAAAAATCTGTGTTTTCATTTCTTTGGGAGCTTCTACTGGGCAAATATAAAATTCTCCAAATCCTAGTAGATGATCCTCATGTGTTATAGTGACAAAAAATGTCATCACCTGAACTTACTTAATTTAGGCCAGGCTATTTTTAGGACAACAGAGTATAGGCCCTTTAGTTAAAGCCTCCTTAGCTTGGTAGAGTAACAGAGCTGGCTTTGTTGGCATAGCCTTGGCAAACTAATTAATTAATTAATATATTGAATGTCTACTTTTTGCAAAGCAGTTTGTTTGGTGCTTTCTTTAGGTGCTAAGGAAGATGAAGCAATTGCAAATTTAAAGAATCTTACAGTGTAATAGAAATACATATGATGTTTTGTAGAAAAACAGTTGTACTTTGTATTATGAGTTTCGTGTCCTTTTCTAAACTAAACTCCATTTAGTGAATGGCATAGTACTTCTTACACAGTAGACCCTTAAGAAATGGTTGTTGAATTGAACTGTAAGATAAAATTAGACATAAATTCGGGAGACAGCTAAAATAACAACAAAACAATATAGCTCTACAAGGAGCCTATTTGTAGCAAATCAATTTGTAAAACTTTTTCTGGGTTCACAGCCTTTCCCCCCAATTTGGTGGTATGTAGGTTTTGGATTCTTGTTTAATAGCTTTGGTTTTTAATTTTTTAATTTTTTGGAGGGAAGGGGGTGGAGGTGATTGGGAAGCTTGAGCTAAGTTGGAATTAAATATTGTTACTCTGGCAGAATAATGAGCTTCTCTCTCTCTCTCTCTCTCTCTCTCTCTCCCTCTCTCTCTCTCTCTCTCTCTCTCTCTCTCCCTCCCTCCCTCCCTCCCTCCCTCCCTCTCTCCCTCTCTCTCCCGGTAGAATATTCAAACCACATTTAAGCCATTCTTTGTTATGAGGAAGGAAGAGCCCGAGGCATGCATGACATTGGCATTTTTCTTCCCGAAGATGAATGGGGCGCTTGATTATAAATTGTATGCATGAGATTTTTCCTGTATTCTTTTCCTTTATTTTTTGTAGTATAATTTTACCTCTTTTTATTTTCTATGGGACCAACCACAGTTAATGATTTGTCTCAGTAGGCTAGAGAGTGGAGAGAAAACTTTTATTTTTCTTCACACTTAAGTTTTTTCCAAGTAATGTTTACCAAATGATTATAGTATAAATATCTTTATACTTAGTCTGCTAGGCCTTTTATAGGAAGGGAAATAATAACAGTAGCTCTTGCCTATTAGGAACTTTTTTTTTCCTGATTTATGTTTATCTATTCTCATGACAAACTTTGTTAGAGACAGAGGCTGCTCAGAGAGGAGCAGTTGAGTCTTGCAGAATTGCTAGGGTTTGGTAGCCTTAGTGGGGTCCTGCCATTTTGAAATGTAGAAATTTGCCATAGTTCAGTTAAGTATAATTTGCTTCATAATTGTTAAAACAATCAAAGAATAATTAATAAGGACCTCTTCTGTGATTTAAAATGTTTATTTTTGTGAATGACATTTTATTTCAAGTATGTGTCTCATTAACTAGATTATTATCAACTCCAAAGGCTTATTACTAGACATAGATGTTTAGTGATACAGAATTTCTTATCGATCTTTTCCTCTGAATGTCATTGCCTGTTAAGTAGACCAAGTGGACTATAATGATATTTATTTTAAAAATTGGTTGTTATACTGATTATTAGTTATTATATGTGCACCATAATCAAACATTTGGAAATCTTAAAATGTGGAGTTGTAAAAAAACATTAAAGGCAAATACTGAGTAGACTTTTGTACTCTGGAAATGTACATTCTTTTAAAAAAAAAAAAAAGGTGGTGAAGTGAATAGAGCACTGGCTCTGGAGTCAGGAGGACCTGAGTTCAAATGTGGCCCCAGATACATAACACAAAAAACTAGCCATGTGACCCTGAGCAGTCACTTAACCCCAATTGCCCTATCTTCCCCCCTCCAAAAAGCAAAATAATAATAATAATATGGTTTTAGTTTTCAACATTCATTTCCATAAGATTTTGAGATCTAAATTTCTCCCTCTTCTTCTTTCCCCTTCCCAAGACATCCTGAAATCTGATATAGGTTATACATACACATGTATATTAAACATTTTCACATTAGTCATATTGTAAAGAAGAATTAGAACCAATGGGAGAAACCATGGGAAAGAAGAAACAACAACAAAGATAGCAAATAGCATGCTTCAGTCTGCATTCAGACTCCAGAGTTCTTTTTCTGGATGTGGGCAATATTTTCAATCATGAGTCTTTTGGAGTTGTCTTAGATTCTTGAATTGCTGAGAAGAAATAAGTCTATCAAAGTTGGTTATTGCACAGTGTTGCTGTTACAACATTCTCCTGGTACTGCTCACTTCACTCAGCATTAGTTTATATGTCTTTCCAGGTTTTTCTGAAGTCTGTCTGCTTATCATTTCTTAGTGCTATTCCATTGCATTCATATACCACAACTTGTTCAGCCATTCCTCAATTGATGGGCATCCCCTCAACTTCTAATTCTTGGCCACCACAAAAAGAACTGCTATAAATATTTTTGTACATGTGGATCCTTTTCCCATTTTTATGATCTCTTTGGGATACAGATGTAGAACTGGTATTACTGGGTTGAAGGGTATGCAGTTTTGTAACCCTCTGCAAATAGTTCCAAATTGTTCTTTAGAATTTAGATCAGTTCACAACTCCACCAATAATGCATTAGTGTTCCAGTTTTCCCACATCTTTTCCAACATTTATCATTTTCCTGTTTTGTCATGTTAGCCAGTCTGATGTGTGTGATGGGAAATGTACATTTAATTTTTTTTTTTTGGCTTTTTGGAGGGTGGAAGGCAGGGCAACTGGGGCTAAATGACTTGCCCAAGGTCACACTGCTAGTTTTAGTTAAGTCTCTGAGGCCAGATTTGAACTCATGTCCACCTGACTCCAGGGCTGGTGCTCTATTCACTGTGCAACTTAGCTGCCCCGAACATTTAATTTTTAAAAATTCATATTTTTAGTTGATATTTGTCTAATGAACATTATTTTAGTAATTGGAACAACTCAAGTACTCCCTATGACTGCTATAGTTACCTTTTAAAAATAAAAAAAATGCTGTCATCTTTATGTAGTGACCATATTCCAAGCCCAAAGCATTTTACTTGCTTAGCTACTATAGAAATAGAATCTTAAGAGACTCAAGGGACTTTAAAGATCATTAAGTACCCCTTCTACCATTTGACATATGATGAAACTGAGCCCAAGAGAAAGTAAGTAAACCTACTCAAAAGTCCCTGGCTAGTTCTTAGCAGAGCCAGAGCTAGAATCGAGGTCTTTAGTTCTCTTTCTTATATTTAGTTTCATTTGTCTTTATTAAAGGAAGCAGAAGGTACTATAATAATACATTTAAAATGTTAGGAAATCAAGGTACAGACATATTGACTTTCCTGGAATTATATGTAACAAAGTCAGTTTCTGAGTTAGGGCTAGAATCTTGGATATTCTTCACAGGACTATCTTAAATTACTCTGTGAAGGATATCGTTGATGTTAGTTGTAATAGATCACTATTATTTTCTTAAAATGAAAAGAAAAATGGAATTTTGCTGAGGATTTTGATTTTAGGTAATAACCATTTATGGCTTTGAAATTTCCTATTAATTATAAACACTCCTATTGAAAGAAACTTTAACTTTGTCCAAATACAGAAACAAAGTCACTTACAAGTTAAATTCTGCAAAGAAGTTTAATGATTTTTTTTTAGTCGAAAGGAGGTATACATCCCTTAATTTTGAATATTGATGAGAGTTTTGTTGCTTCTTGATGTTGACTTTATTTTCATTGTTATATTCATTTGTATATGGTTTTTTTTTGGGGGGGGTGGAGGGCATGTTTTCTTCACTGAGTTACATCTTCCCTTCTTTTTCTGAATTGATATTCATCATTCCTTACTGCTTAGTAATATTCCATTACATTCACATACCATAATTTGTTGAGCCTATTTTCAGTTGTTGGTCTCATTTTTAGCTTTTAATTTATTACATACAATGCTGTTATGAATACATTTGTACATTTACTCTTGTTTTGGTTAGATATTCTTGGGATATATTGCTAGTAGTGGAAATCTGAGTCAAAAAGAGTTTAATTGAGTATCTTTTCTTGTGTTATTAAACCAATTTGTAGTTCCACTAGTAGAAAATTAGTAGACTCCTCTTACTACTACATACAGTCTCTCCAGCAATGATTTTCTATCTTTAGCATCTCTGCCAGCTTAATAGATATGAGGTGATGCCTCAGGGTTGTTTAATTTTAACTTTCTGATTAGTAGTAGCTTTGAATATTTTTTTCAGTTGATACATTATATTTCCTTTATTTTAAAACATGAATTTGACAAAAATCAACAAATGTGATCATTTGTATATATGAAGAATAGGAAATTTTTCTTATGAACTAGAAAATCATCATCATTTTCCATACAAATAACGGCCAGGAAATGGAGATTTTACATTAATAGACCAGGTACAGTTTGTTCCTCTTAATATGCATTAGATGTGTTATCAATTACCTTGCGTGTCTGTGACACCTCTCCTTTGAACTCTGCTATGTTTTTTAAAATGTCTTCATGCTTATCTTTTCTCTATTTCTTTTAAAAATCACTATTATATTCCCCCATTCTCTTCCACAAATTTCTGTTCTTCCCCAATAAAAATCCCCTCCCTTTTAAGAGAAATGTAATGAAATAAAACATTGGTATTGTAATGGTTTTATCTCAAAATGTATGTCCCTTCCTCTTCAGTTTATCACCTGTCCACAGAGGAGCATGTTTCATCACTAGTCTTCTAGAATTGTGATTGGTCATACCATTGACTAGAATTCTCAAGTTTTTAAAAGTTGTTTTCATTTATAAGATTGTGCTCATTTTATAAAGAATTCTTCTGGTTCACTTTGCATCAGTTCATATAAGTTTTCCCAGGTTCATGTGGATCTAACCTTTTCTTTATTTCTTATGGTTCAGTAATATGCCGTTACATTCATTTACCATTGTTCTTTAACTATTCTCCAGTTGATGGAAATCCACCTTGTTCTCAAAAGCTTTACTATGATAGGAAAAAGTGCTCCTATAGATACTTTTGTACGTGTGGTTTTTTTTGTCTTTTTTTTTTTTAATTTTTGGGTATATATTCCTAATTAGTAGTATCTTTGGATCAAACAGAATGCATTAATTCAGTTACTTTTTAGTATAATTCCAAATTGTTTTCATTAGTGGCTGCTTTAATATATCTACTCCCCAAATAATTTGCTTTTTGTCATCTTTGCCAATTCATTGTGTGTGCGGTAGAACTTTAGTATCCTTTTAATTTGTATTATTCTTATTAGTGATTTGGAACATTTTTTCCCATATAGTTGTTGATAGCTTATATTTCTTCTTTTGAGAACTACCTATTCATATCCTTTTACCATTTATCGGGGAATAACTAAGTTCCCCATATTTCTTGAAATTTAAAAATTTTATCAGAAAATCTTGCTACATTGATTCCCCCTCCCTATGTTCCAGTAAATTGTTTTCCTCATTTTAACTGCATTACTTTTGTTTACATAAAAATTTTATGTAATTGAAATTGCCTGTTTCATTTTTTGTAATCATTTCTATCTCTTGTTTATTCATGAATGCTTCAAAGTTATGAAAAATATAGTCTTCCCTGTTCCTTACTTATCATAATACCCTTTATACTTAATTCATATGCTTATTTTAAATTTATTGTGGAGTGTTGGTTTAAACCTAACTTCAGCCAGAATACTTTTCAGTTTCCCCAGTATTTTTTAAATTTAAATTTCCTTTTAAAAAACCTTTCTCTTCTCTTGCCTTACTCCCACATTGAGGAAAAAACGAAAAACAAAACCCTTTGTTACAAATATGTATATTCAAGGAAAACAAATTTCAACATTGGCCATGTGTGATGAATAAACTTAAGAGACAGAGTTTCTGGGTAACTAATAATCAATTTATTAATTAGTCTATTCTGCAATTAATAAATTGATGGTCAGTGGGTTCTTGGTAGCCAAAGATGCCAAGGGAGACTCTGAAATGCCTTAAGTCCCCTCTGAAAGGGATCTCCTCTGACAAGTGAAAATTAACTTTGATTGGTAGACATTTAATGAGGAGGTAGTTAAAAGCTCCTTGACTTGATTGTAAGACTCAGCAGCTTCAAGACTTCTGAGGAGGGGAAGAAACGATTTCCATCTGGACCTTTCTAGCTGGTTTTCTCTTTCATGAAATGGTTTGCCCTACTCTCTAATGGAGGGCATCTATAGGGGACTCTTTCCCCCAGACAAAGGCTCACCCAGATTGGATTCTGTTTATCCTCTAAACAGACTTTAGGTCTCCCAATTGGATGGGGTCCTCTCCACCCAGTTAACAAGCAGATGCTTTGGGGGTTGGGAGAAAATCTCACATGCTCAGCCATGCCCTCCAGAAACAGACTGACCTTTCCAGGAGTTGGGTTTTAACCAAAATGAAATAAAACAAGTGGATCACAGTAAATAATTAGATTTGAATATAATAGTATGATACATATGTGTACACACATATACATATTACCTCCTGACAGAGAGGTGGAGGACTCAGATACAAAATGAGATACATATACACGCTTTTTCATTTATATGTCTTATTTTGTTCTTGAGTCTTTCACCCCTCTATCAGGAGTGAGTCTTATGGAGTTATTACAGAGTTGTTTGTCTTTAACAGTACTGTCATGTGTTTTTCTTCTAGTTTCTACTCACTTCATTCTGGATCAGTTCTTACAGGTCTTCTCAGTTTTCACTGAACTATCCCAATCTATCTTTTCTTTTCTCTGTCTTCCTAGCACAACAGTATTCTATCACATTTACATACAATAATTTATACATTCCCCAATTGTTGGGCACCCCTCAGTTTTTATTTTTTTTTTGCCACTGCAAAAAGAATTCCTATATATGTTTTTGTACCCCCGTAGAGTTTGTTTTGTTTAGGCTAATCTCTCCCTTAGTCAGCTCTACCTCTTGTCTTTTTTTTTTTTTTTAATCTTCTCTCCTTTCTCTCCTGTTTCAGTGAAATGGATTTCTATAGCAGTTTGTTTTCCTCCTTTCTTTGACCAGTTCAGATGAGAGTAAAGTTCAAGTGTTACCTGCTCTAAAAACCTTCCTTCTTGTTTGTTTAGCTTTCTGTTGTTCACCCCAATTATGTGAGATAAATTTCTGCATCTTTACCTGCCCCCCAATGTATTCCTCTTCCTTTCCCTTTTCCTTTTAAAAATCAAGATGTTACAGTACCCCCCCCCCATGTCCTTTGTATAACTAGACTTTCATTATATGACCCCTGATGATGATAGGGTTCAGAGGGGATCCATGTAAACAGTTTCTCCTTGTTTAGTACCTTATAATTGTTCATTCTTGTTTATAGTATTATGTTTCTGTTGATTTCCTGTTTTTGTCTTTTGAAGTTTCTTGGTAGCTCTGGTTTTTTCTTCAGAAATGTTTTCAAGTCATCTTATTTCATTAAAGTTCTGTTGTCCCTCTCCTCCCCACCCTACTAGGATTATTCTCATTTTTCCTAGGAAGTTATTTTTGGTTATAAGCTTTGATTTAAACCTTTGATTTAAATAATATCATTTTCTATAATCTTTTTTCTATAATCCTTTGACTTCTAGACTATCATTTTCCAAATTCTTCATTTCTTTTTTTTTTCTAAGTATAAACTTTATTGGATGCTTTAGCATTTACATTGGTTACATGAAAAGCCAAACTCTTTTGCTCTTGTTCTGTCCAGGAGGACAAGCAAGGGTTGGTCTGCTGAAGGAAGTAGCCAAAATGAAACTCTTCCTCAAGAGACTAGGGTAGAAGCCTGGTTCCCAGGCTCAGGAACACAAGTTCTTTTCCTCCTAAGGCTGTTTGTCCCCCTGCCTTTGGTGTGGTGGGCACAGTGAAGCAGCTTTATTCTTTTTCTCTCTCCCCTTCCTCCATGCCAACAGGTTACCATTGTTCTGAGTGAAACATCTCATTGACTGAGTGAACAACACAAACCTGAGTGATGAGAGACAAGAGGAAGGAAGAAGAGGGCCCTAAGTACATGGTGGAGCCCTTGGGGGAGGAGTTGACTTCATGAGGCTGAGGGAAATTGCTCCACTGCCTAGAGGTTTTTGGATCTAAGCTGTGCTTCCTATATCTTTCAGTTCTGGGTTTGAGGCCTCCTCTGGGCTAATACTGCTGGGGGGATCCATGACCCTACCCCCTTAGTATCTAGGTTACAAAATCATATTGCAAGAGCAGTCTGTTGGGCAGTGACTTTAGTGTCTAGTTTTATTGGTTGCTTGTTTTCTCAAACCCAGCTTTTTTTTTTTTTTTAAAGTCACCTGAGGTGATAGTTTAGCCAGTGGGGTTAGGGTAGGGAAAAGGGGGTTGACTGACTAGGATAATGCCTGGCGAGTACCAGGGTCTCGAGCTCCTCCTTCACATGAAGTACCAGGCCATCAGTCCAGAAAGCCATGTCCACAACAGCAAAGAGGATGAGTTGAAGGTTGGGCTGCTTCAATACAGCCATGGCGTTTTTGAAGGGGCAAGCACTACCCTCATGGGCACCTTGTTGAGCAGCATGGTAGGGGCACATGCGCACATCTCCTTTCCCATCATGTACAAGGAGCTATCCATCTTGGGTTTCTGTGGCCAACAAAAGGCCAGCCTTGTCCAGTTCATTGAAAATCTGCATGTTATACTTGAAGGCCCTATTAGCCTCCTCAACCGTTTTCTCCTTGGTCTTCAGATCCAGGTCCAGGGCATTCATCCTGGCCTGATAAAACTGCTTGGGATTGTCTACGTTCTCAGTCATGTAAAACTGGGTCCCTTCTCCTGTGTTCCACAGCTTCAGTACCCGCTGGGCCACCTTCTTCAGTACCTTGCCCCCAGAAAGGTCCCCTATGTACTGTGTGTAAGCATGGACCACGAGGAACTCTGGCTCATGCTGCCCCATGCAATGGATCCGGTCTGCATAGCACTGGCTGGCCTCTGAGCACTTCACTTTCTTCCTCCGTTCCTCCCCAAAGAAATACTCCATGTCCTTGGTCAGCACCTCCTTGCGGTGTAGCTCCAGGGGGAAACACAAGGGAACAAAGGTCCTTGTTGAAGTCCATCTCCTCTTCCAGGGCTGAGTATGTGAAATAAAGTACAGTGGTAGCTAGCTTAAAAAGATCTTGATATAGCCTTTCAAGAAATCTTTGACAAACTGGGTATTCTCTGCACTGTCATGAGACTCCTTCTTTTAGAAGCTCAGAAATGTCCATTTGTTTTGGGTGGTTTTCCCTTCCAGGTCCTCTATAGCTTTTCTTTTTTCGGATTCATCCATTCCCTCTGATGGTGTCTCCAATTCAGATGACATTTTAGCTTAGTGCAGCTCTTTCAAGCCTTCTTTCACCCCTCTGGTCTGTTGTGCTCTGTCTGCTGGTGTTGCCGCTTCTAAACTCTTCATTTCTTTATAGTGGTGGCTGCTTAATTTTGCGTGATATTGACTGTGGCTCTTAGAGTTCTTTCTTTCTGTCACCTTGAAATAAATAAATAAATAAACAAACAAACAAACAAACAAATAAATTTCTTTTGGTGTGGAAAATATGGATTTTGGCTATGTTTTGGGGAGTTTCCATTTGGGGTTTTCTTTCATCAGGTAGATTCTTTGTTTTTACATTTTGCCCTCTGGTTCTGAGAGATCTGAGTTGTTTTCTTTTAGATTTCTTGAAATATGTTGTCGAGGTGCCTTTTTGGTTTTGCTTTCAGGTATTCTAACAGTGCTTAATTTCTTCCCCCTTGATCTGTTTTCCAGGTCATTTGTTTTTGCTTTGAGATAGCTTTTTCTCCTATATTTTCTCCTAATTTTTAAAGGCCTTTTTTTCTTTGTTTTTGTATTTCTTCTTGTTTCATGGAGTCATTATCTTCTTTGTGGTTCATTCTAATTTTCATAGGTTTGTTATTTGGTGAAGCTTTTGTACCATCTCTTCCAAATTAATTACCTTTTAATTTTTTCTTTTATAGCTCTCATTTCTTTTCAGTTTTTTTTACCCCTAGCACTTTCATTAAAACTTTTTTTTAACCTAAAGAGGTAACAGTATCCAGGATTAGGTTTTACTACAAAGACCTGTTCCATCAAGATTAAACTTTTTCAAAAGGTTATTTATAAATCTGGTCATATCCAACTATGTTTCTCAAATTTTCAGAGATTTTTCTTTCTAATTTAGTCACGTCCCTTTCTTTTCCATATCCTCACCATCTTCTTACTCACAAAATTGTTTCAAAGAAATGATTTTAAACTTTAAGAATATATATATATATATATATATATATATATATATATATATATATTTTTTTTTTTTTAAAGCAATTGGGGTTAAGTAACTTGCTCAAGGTTACAGGGCTAGTCGTTATTTATGCGTGGGTGCTCATTTTCTGAGGCCGGATCTGATCTCGGGTCATCCCAACTCCGAGGCCGGCACTCTTACTCACTGCGCCACCTAGCCGCCCCTTTAGGGCAATTGGGGTTAAGTAACTTGCCCAAGGTGACACGGCTAGGTTTTTTTGTTTGTGTGGATTAAGTGTTGGAGGCCGGCTCCGAACTCAGGTCCTTCTGATTCCAGGGCCGGCGCTCTATTCACTGCGCCACTAGCCGCCCTGAGAATATATATATTTTTAATATTAATGTTATTATGTTATATGATTATATAATATATAACCACATTCTTTATAAATTTTAAGATAGATATTGCTTACATAATCTTATTTATGCACTCCTATTCTGTTACAAGTTCCATCTTCATTGTGAAGCCTTCCTTGACATTGTTAGCCTTCAGTGATAATCTATATGTTTTTATTATGTACTACGTGAAACACTATTGTTTGGCTTACTCTGATTTTCTGTATTGTACCACTTAATGTGTGTGTGTTCCTTTGTTTCATATCTGTGTGTCTTGTTTTCTTTTAGACAAAGGACTGTTTTTCCATCTAAAAAAAAACAAAACAAAAACCAAACTTCTGAATGTGTAGCATCATGGAATTGTACAACAAATTTGTGGTTTTTTGTTTATGCTGTTGGTTGTATTTCATTCACCTATTCACAGAATTTCCAGTTTATAAAACTAAATCAGTTGCATGTCTCAGATATCAGCCCTAAAAAAGCTTATTCAACAATTTGGAACTCTGCCTAGACTATGCAATAAAACTGTATACCCTTTAACCCAGTAATACCACTCCTATATCTGTATCCCAAAGAGATAAAAGAAAAAGGAAAAGGTTCTAATACGTACAAAAAATATTTATAGCAGCTCTTTTTGTGGTGGCAAAGAATTGGAAATTGAAAGGATATCCATCATTTGGAGAATGGCTAAACAAGTTGTCGTATCTGATTTTGATGGGATGCTATTGTCCCATAAGAAAAAACGAGTAGAAAAAATCTGGAAATACTTAATATGAACTGATACAAAATGAGAAGAGCAGAACCAGGAGATCATTGTACACAGTAACAGCAATATTGTATAATAATAAACTGTGAATGACTTAGCTATTCTCAGCTGTGCAATGATCCAAGACAATTTGGGAGAACTTAGAATGAAAAATGCTATCTGCCTCCAGAGAAAGAACTGATGGGAGTCTGTATGTATATTGAAGCATATTTAAAAAAAAAACCAACTTTATTTTTCTTGTTTTTTTGGGGGGGGATAGGTTCTCTTTTGCAACATGACTAATATGGAAATGTTTTGCATGACTCCACATATATAATCTATATCAAGGTGCTTGCCTTTTCAAGGAGGGATGAGGGAGGAAATTGAGAACTCAGAATTTTAAAAAAGAATGACAAAATTGTTTTTACATGTAATTGAGAAAAAATAAAATGAAACATTTTAAAAAAAGCTTACTCAGATCTTAGCAAATAGGTGACAATACACATTTGATGAGTGCCTACTATATGCCAGATGAAACACGTACCAACAGTTTTTCAAAATTTTCTTGTTTTTCATTATGCTTCCATGCCCCCTTATTTTTATTCAATATGTCCAGATTGCTCCTGAGGCTACTACCGACTCTCTCCCTCCTCTTCCCCATTGGTCCAGCATCTCCAGGGCATGGTATCATCTACTTTGGGAACTTCTTAGAGAAATTAACTTCCTTTCACATTAATTAGCAAGAGAAAGGAATTTAAGTAATATGAGAATTAACTTGAGTATTAAACTAGATCTATATATGAAAGAAGTTTTATAGGTGAAGAGTCAACATATTTCGTGGCATTGCTTAATGTTTAAGTTAAATACATTGCTAATTTGATCCTCAGAACTAGATATATACACACAGTGTACACATTCACACAGATACAAACATATGAAGAAAAGGAGATAAATAGATTCAGTAGTGGGACCATTTTAGGTAGGACTGAAAGGTGGGGGAGACACATAGCAGAAGCCCTTTGCTGTGAATTCCATTGTTCTGCTTTGTTAAAGGCCAAAGACTTAAGGTTTTATCGTTTATTTAGTTTTAATTGATTGTTTTGATTGACAGTGGATTGGAAATTAGATTAATGTTCAAATCTTGGCTCTAATTTAGATGATCTCAGTTTCTGCATCTGACATTGATTTGTCTCTAGTTTTTTTTTTTTTACACCAGCTCTAAATCGTAAGAATGAGTGGAAAAGCATTCATCAAGCACTTATTGTCTGCCAAGCATTATGCTAATCCCTGGTTAATACAGATTTAAGTAAAGAGTCAGTCTCTGTACCCGAGGGTACTTATATTCTAATAGGGGAAAACATCAAATTATTAGAGGATTGGTGGCCAGGGTTGTTTTTGTTTGTCCTTCACTTTGGAGGGGGACCATGGAATCAGCAGGGTGATTTCCATGACTTGCAAGTGAATGGGATTTAAATGACAGAGGGCTGTGCAAAGTCTCCAGTCTTACTTTGTCCTTTGAAGCCCTTTTGGTCCAGTTGGCAAGATATAAATCAGAACAACTGGAGTGACCATGGATACAATCAGTGGGAGACCATGGCCTTTATAAAAAGCTAAGGTCTTTCCTAGGTCTCAGTTTACTGTGTCCTCACCCATTTAGTGATTAGACTAGGTAAGAAATGAGATAAAGAATGACCTCTTTTACCTAGTTTAAAAAAAATCAGTCTGGGAGGGGAAAACCCTCACGGTTTCTGGTCAGAATTGAAGCCTATCTGGGCCCAATCAATGGCCACTAAGTGGGACTTGGGACTGGGTCCTATTGTTGGCCAATCAAGGGCAGCCATTGTAAATTGGGTTTAAGACTTGGTCCTTTAGAAGGAAATCTAGCCCATAAACCCCAAGGTTTTGAGGTTTCAGTAGTCAAAATTTGTATTCCTTTGGGCAAGGCACCCAAAGATAAGTATATGATACCCTGTGTGGACAGAGGGAAAAGTAGGAGGAAAGGGGGAAGGAAGGAAAAGAAAAAGAAGGGAAGGAGAGGGAGGAGGAAGAGATGTTTCCTGAAGAGGTTAACCATAAAGAGGGTTAGGGTTGCTCTGGAGACCCCGAAATACTTTGGGGCTTGACTATAGTAATTGTCCTCCATGCCAAAGAAAATTATTTTTTATATTCTTTAGATTTCCTTGTATTATATTTTTGGTGTCTATAGATAGTTGAAGAGGTTATCCATAAAGAGGGTTAGGGTTGCTCTGGAGACCCCAAGATTACCAACATGTTGGGTCCTACAGAATGAATTCGACTCAAGTCTTCTCAACCAAAGAAAAGTAGTTTATTAAAAGTTCACTTGCATTAGACAAAGAGTAAGTGATGCTAGGTCATTTTGTGGTGTTCTCATACACATGGAGGGAAGATGGGGTCTTATATACAGAAAGTTGTGGGAGGAATCTAAGGGTGGTCTAGAGGAGGAATTTGAAGAGGGGTCTTTCAGGAGAAGTCAGAAGAGATCAATGAGTGATTAAGGGTGGGAAGTTGCTAGAGGCTACCTAGAGCCAACAGACAGTGGTGGGCTAGGCCAGTTCAAGGGTGGATTGATACTTTGATAGGCTCATGGGTGGGTAGTAGATGAACAATGGAGGGCTAGGCTAGTAACCAAGGTCTGGCCCAGTCACCATGTAAGGGTTTGGCTTCATCAAATGGGATGATTTAATCAGATGTTTTTTTTTTTGTTGTTTTTTTTGGGGGGGGGTTGTTCCCAGAGCCTATACCTCAAAGATTCAAGGGGAGCTCAGGGGGATTCCCCAGAGCCTGCACCTCATCAATAGCCACACTTTATACTTCTCAAAGATTTAAGAGTTCCAAGAAGAATTTAGATAAATTTGCGATTGGATCTCTGCTGATCAACCTGTATGTGCTATATCCATAAGCTTTTGAAGATGGTATTGGAGGCAGAATTGTAGAATTGGAGGTAGAATTGGTCGAAACTGTGACCAGTTGTGACATTTCTTAGGTTTTCTTTGTTTTATTCCCTACTACCTCATCTCAACTCTTCTGTTTTGACATTGAGTTCTTTGTGTCATAGTTATGATTGGATTTTCTTTTTCCTGATAAAGTACACAGTAAATTTCAGACATGATTTTGAATTGAAATGCTAATATTTTTGAGATGTCTGCACTTTATATCCATGAATCATTTGATTTTTACAAAGTACACATTGATTTTATGATTTACATATAGCAATTATCTAAATTAAAAAGCTTCTTTAAAATAGTTCTTTTCCAATTTTCTTCTTTTGAATAAGATTAGTCTCATGCATCTTTCCCATGTTAGTTCTTTTGAAAAGATAATAGTTATTGGAATTATAGAACCAAGTAATGTAAGTGGGTCTAAAATGGGAGCTGGCCATAGTTCTGAATTGTAAACTAATTTAAATGTAAAGTGGAATTTTAACAAGATGTTAAAGCAGGCAGAGAAGAGCCAATCTACATAACTGAAATCTTGAGTAAGAACATGAAGAGCTATTGTGTTTTTAAAGCTTTATTAAATAATTGGAAGCAGTGTTAGACCATAAAATTTACAAGACTTAAACTTAATTTTTATCATAAACTTGTCAACAAAACCCAGTAACAAATAAAGCAACAGACCAAATCTTAACCCCAGGACTGTACCTGCAAACAAAGCAAAATCCACTCAGAAACAACAAAGAAAATGCTTTTATTCTTTGTCCCTTCTCAAGCCTGTCTTAGGTTTAGCAACCTTTGACTTTTTTACTTTATTTTCATCCTTTTTTATTTTCTACTTTTATGTAGTTTTAACCAGTGTTTTTTTTGGTTCTGTTGTTTTTATCTGTAGCACCTCATATAGGTTTTTCTATGTTTCCTTGTTTTTTTTTTTTTTTCAGCACCCCCAAGGGGTTTATTTCTCCCTGTAACAGACGTCCATGGGTGGCAGCCCCAGCTTGGAGCATGCTGTGCAGTTAGAGATCTCTAAGCACCTTAGAGGATAGGGATTGGGGGAGGAAAAAGAGGAGATGGACAAGGGGGACAGGCTTTTTCCTAAGGCAGGGAGTTTGGGAACTCGGCGCAAGCATAACAGGCAAGGAGGAGATGAATCCTTGTGGAGGGGCAGGTTCCAGTGGAAGGGCCAGGGACTTTGTGGGGAGAGGGAGAGCGGGGCCCCATCAGCTCAGTCCAGAGTGTCGGACCCCCAACCCTCCATGGGGCTCCACTTCCTGCTTCTCCAGTTTGCAGAGGTGAGTGGCCTGGTCCTTGACTCCCCACTCCGGGTCTGGGCAGCCTCCTGGGTCCCTCACCTGACTAGGTGAAAGGTGAGCCAGTACATGAAGAGGGGCTGGGCGGCAGCGATGGCCATGGTCAGGTACATGCCGAGCTGGTTCCATGCCCCTTGCACCAGAACGCCTTCAGCTGCCACTTCTGATAGGATTTTCAGGCGAAGGGTTCGGATCATGAAGACGAAGATGGCCACACAACACCAGCTGAGCACCAGGTAATAGCCCGTCCTCCCGAACAGCAGGCCAGTCACGACCCCGCCGATCATCCCGACATACTTGTACCCCGAGAAGGCCAGCAGGTCAATGGTGGTGAGGTCTGTGTTGACGGTGACCAGGTAGAGGCTCAGCAGGATGAGCAGGACCTCCACGGTGAGCCAGGCCAGGGCTGAGCTAGCCTGCAGACCCAGGAGGTCCGGGGAGAACCTGTCCTGCGTCCCCAGCGCCAGGCCAGCAACCAGGATGTACGTGATGAAGGCCATAGCTGGAATGTAGAGATCTGGGGCGTTGACGTCGAACCTCGGGGCCACCGGCATGTCCTGCTGGTACTGAACCTCCCAGTCCTGGTGCAGGTAGGGAAACACCAAGAGCCCCAGCTTCTTGCCCACGTACACAGTGTCCACAGCAAAGTAATACTTAAGCTGAAGCGGTCAATATTCCTGTCTACTAGCTCCTTGCCATGGGCAGCCAGGCTGCTCCCATAGGCTACCGCCATGTTGGACACTGGGTCAGCGAGGAAGGCTGGCTGTGAGGGGGAAGTGTAGCCCAGGCCCCCAGGGGGCCTCTGGGCCGGATAGCTGCCGGGCCCAGCCGAACTGGTGTCATGGAAGAGCTGGTGGGGGTCCGCCAAGCTGGGCTCCGCCACGGGCACCCTCCTCTTCATGGGCCACTTACGGTGCCGGGCGCTCCCCACCGCCGCGCCGCCGCCGGGGCCTGGCTGCATCCCGGACCAAGACAGCCGACCTGGCCTCGATGGACGCCAAAAAGGCGTTTCCTTGTTTTTTAAGCACTACAGTATTCCATCATGTTGATACAACAGAATATATTCAGTTACTCTCCAATTGTTGGACACAGGTTTTTTATAGTTAACAGAGGAATAAAACAGCTATGGCATACACATGTCATATTTTTGAAATATACTAATGATTGACATGTATATAATATTTTTTGTAGTTGTGAAGAGGGTACCCATTATAAGAGGGTTAGGGTTGCTCTGGAGACCCCAAAATACTAACACGCTGGGGCCTGCCAAATGAAATTCAAGTCTTCTCTCAGCCAAAGAAAAATTAAGTTTGCTTGTATTAGACACAGAATAAGTCTGTGCTAAGTCATTCTATGGCACTCTTCCTATTCTATGGCTCTCTCACAGCTCTGTCACTATTCTATGGTGCTCTCACAAACATGAAGACAGAATGGGCTCTTATATACAGAAGGTTGTAGGAGGAATCTAGGGGTGGTCTAGAGCAGGAATTTGGGGAGGGTCTTCAGGAGGAGTAAATGAGGTCAATGAGTGATTAAGGGTGGGAAGTAGCTGGAAACTACAGACAATGGTGGGCTAGGCCAGTCCAAGGGTGGATTGATATTTTGATAGGTGGGAAGTCTAATAACAGAGGCTTGGGCTCAGCCACAATGCTACATAAGGCTTATCTTATCAACTGGGATGGTTTAATCAAGAGTCCAAGGGAGGTTCCCAGAGCCTGTACCTCAAGGACTCAAGAGCTCCAGGGGGCTCCCAGAGCCCATACCTCATCATTTGAAAGATGCTTTTTGTATTTTCTCTCATATGAGCCTCACAACAACTCAGTGGTTAAAAAGGGCCAATAGGTATTGTGATTTTTAAAAAAGAACAAACCAAAACAGAAGTATCACCTTGGATAACCTTTTGGTCTTTTTTACCTTGATTAGTATTCAGCTTACTAAATACTATGCCTACTATGTGAAAGTTTGGTTTGTTTAAAATTTAATTTTTGCTCTCATAATTTAAACAGAAGGATAAAATAGCTATAACATGCATGTTACATTGTTTTTGAAATATAGTAGTAATTGACATGTGTATAATATTTTTTGTGGTTGAAAGGTGCTTTTTGTATTTTATCTTTTATGAACCTTACAACAACTCCTTGAAGAAAGAAATGCAGATATTCTTATTCCTCTTTTACAGATGAGGAAGTTGAGGCCCAGACATGTTAAGGATTTGCTTATGATTAGATAACCTGCAAATGTCAGCACAGATTTGAACCCAAGTCTCTCTGAATCTAATTTAGATATTCTATATATTATTCCACATGACCTCTCTAAAACAAAGTATTTTATAAGGTCTGAGAAATTTGTTACTATTTGTGGTTTTGGAGGAGGATTTATCAATCATCAGACAAGTAGCATGTGGGTTGGATAGGAATTTCATAGGATTAAGTACTGGAAGGAAATTTAGAGGATATCTACTCATATCCTCATTTTTAAAAAAACGATCACTTGGAGCTATTTTTTGATACAAACACTTCCAAACAAAAAACAAATTTCCCATAAAAAGTATTATAAGGAATTTATAATTATTTAAATTATAAAAATTTTTTAAAAATTTGCTACAAGTAAAACTAATAGTGGATTGCAACTGAAAGTTGATAATTATCTTATACTTGAGTAGTTTTCTGTTTGTTAACATAAAGGAAGTCTTTCCCTTTGATAATATGGTACCAGTATTGTCCATTTTATTTGACTTGAGTTTTATTGCTTTTCAGTATTATAGTTTTTCTTTTTGCTTTTATTTCTTTATATCACTTCATAGAAGACTTTCCATGTTTCTCTGAATTCTTCAGATAGTATATGCAGAAATACATTTTACTAAATAGGGAAACAGGAGGGAAAGGAGAGAATAGAAAAGGGAAAATAAGAGGGAAGATCAATTAAGGGAGGAATAAGTCCTAAGCAAAAGAAATAATTATAGCAGCTCTTTTTGAAATGGCAAAAAAAGTAGAAACGGAAGGAGTGCTTGTTGGAATATATAAATGTGATGGAATCCTATTGTGCTATAAGAAATGATGAAGGGGATATTTCAGAGAAACTTGAATACTTATCCAGTGTGGAGTGAGCAGAACCAGGAGAACAATTTATACAGTGACAACAATTTCATAAAGACAAATGACTTTGAAACTCTGATCAACATAATGATCAATCATATATGATCCTAGTGGACCCATCATCATGAAATATACTGCCTTCTTCCTGATAAGGGGTATATGACTCAGTGCAGAATGAAAAAATTATTTTTTAGATGATGCTAAATGTGAGAATTTGTTTTGCTTTGTTTGTAACAGGGGTTATGTTTTTGTTTGGTTCTTAGTAAGAGGAAGAGGGCCTTGACTTCCACCCTTTGAAGGGGTTTGGATGTAGGTGATGAACTAGGCATTCCTTGGAAGCAAAGAATGATTAGAAAGGTAAGAGAAGAGTTGAAACTGAGGGAGGAGAGAGTATCCATTAATTATCAGTAGTTTCAAATGCTGCAGAAAGGTTAGGGTGGATGAGAAATGGTGAAAAAAGTTGGGGTGGTTCACAGTGAGATTGCAAGAGGCAGAAAGGAAGGAAACCAGATTTAATAAATGCCTATTACATGCCAGGCACTGTGCTAAGCAGTGATAACGTAGAGATAACTTTTCCAAGGAATTTAGCAGTGAAGGCAAGGAAAGAGATGTGATGGTGACTGGATGGAGTGGAAGGGTCAAGGGAAGACTTTTAAGATTGAAGACATCTATTTATATTTGTAGACTGATTAGGAGGATCCCAGGATGAACTGAATTCAAATCCAGTCTCAAGACACTTACTAGCTATGTGACCCTGGGAAAGTCATTAAACCCTGTTTGCCTCAGTTTCCTAATCTGTAAAATAAGCTGGAAAAGGAAGTGATAAACTACTCCAGTGTCTTTGCTAAGAAAACCCCAGTGGGGTCACAGAGAGTGAAACATGACTGAAAAATGACTGAACAGCAACAATTCAAGGAGCCTAAGAAATTCAAGGTGACTGACTGAGAGGTATTTGTGGATGAAGAGCACAGTTAGAATGATTACAGAGGATTTATGATGATGAAATATGCTATCCATCTTCTTATAGACAAGTGATAGACTTATTGAAGATAGAGAAGTATTTTATTTTTGGACACTGCCAGTGCAGGACTTTGTTTTGTTGGTTTGCACATGTTTGTAACTGGGGTTTTGTTCTTTTTTTCTCTGTGAGGGGTGGAGAAGTAAGAAGGAGAGAGGGTGTATCTTTATTTGAAATAATAAAGAATTGTTAAATTTTTTTTTAAAAGAACATAAGTAAAAAGCTTAGCCTTAATATATGGGAGGAGAGAATGAGAAGAGCTTAAATTGGTGTTGTTTTGAAGAGTGAAGTTGGAGCATTTGTGAATTTTAGTTTGGATGGTATTAATATTCTGTAAAATAGAAGATAGATCATTTGCTTTAACTATTGGTAATGGCATGTGGTTGGGTGTTTGAAGAGATAATAAAAGCCACAATCAAAAGTGCTTTAACATTTACAGAGTGCCATACTTATTTCATTTGATCTTCACATTAATTCTTTGAGGTAGATAGGGGGAAAGGGTCAGCATTACCAAAAGAGGTAATTCCTTCTACCAGCACTTTCTCTACAATTTATGGTCTTACAGAATCGCCAGAAGTATTGAGGTTATATAGCCAGTATGTTTGACTCAGGATTTGAACCTTGGCCTTCCTTGATATGACCTCCATTCAGTGTGCCCTGCTATTTTTCCCTTCTCATCCCACATCACTCTGATGCCTTCCTTATTATCTCTTCCCTTAACTCTGTCTCAAATAAAGAATCGGCCCTTCTCAATGCCAAGACAAGCCTTTCTCCATGAGCAAGTGGTCTCCTTCCATCATATCAGTCTCCACTTTTGTTTGGTTTGAACTTCCAGGAGCAGCAGAAGTCCTCCCAAGATAAGCTGGTCACTTGAAATCTTATCATGTTGTTAACTCAGTGTTGGATAATCCACATTGTTCTAACTTCCCTTAGCCTTCTTTCCCCTATGATTGGAGGCCTGGAGGTTGGGCACTAAAATCTTTCCAAAATGTTCCTTTATGGAGAACAGAATTTGAACTTCCAGCGCACTCTTCACTTTTCTATCTGCAACTGTGCTTTGTTTGAACTACATGGAACAAGATGCCTCAGTACTAGGAATTCAGTGGTATCCTCCCCATCTTTCCAGTTTTTTGGGGGGGCTTGCCTTCCTTCATAAAGTTCCTTGAGGGCAGGAACTGTCCTTTTCTTATTTGTATCCCCAGAGCTTAGCACAGTGCCTGGTACATAGTAGGTGTTTAAAAATTGCTTATTGAATTATGTCTTCTCCAACAGATTGTACTGTCATCCTTACTCTAGTTACTCTTCAACTTCTTTTGTCTACTGTTTGAGTCTTTGCTGCCTACAAACATGCCCATGTCTTCCCCATCCGTAAAGGAGGTAAATAAAAGTGGCATCATCTCTACTAATATGAGTGTGAGGTAGAACCATAGAAATTTAAAAATTTTCGTATTTTTCTCATTAGCAATGTGTAATATTTATTTTATATTTTATTTTATTATTTTTTGTAGTTTGCATTTCTCATTTTGAGAATGGCTTTTTAATACAATTTGATCATTAATCTATCAGTGAATCTTCCTTATTTTTTTTTAAAAGGCAATTGGGGTTAAGTAACTTGCTCAAGGTTACATGGATAGTCATTATTTTATGTGTGGGTTCTCATTTTCTGAGGCCGGGACCGATCCCAACTCCGGGGCTGGCGCTCTTACTCACTGTGCCATCTAGCTGCCCCAAATCTTCCTTATTTTTATGTATTTAAATCATTATGTCATATATCTGTCTGCATATATCTTTGTTGCTAGACTTTTATCAGAGGAATTTGTGTCAGATTTTTTCCCCAGTTAACTTTCCATTCTAATTTTAACTGCATTGATTTTGCTTTTGCAAAAATTTTACAATTTCATATAACCAAAAATTTTCATTTCTTGTGATCCTCCTCTCTATTGTTGGGTTCTATAGTTGTGAATCATTTCTTTCTATATTCCCTATTATGGTATGATTTTTAAAATTTTAGGTTTTTATACTCA
The DNA here is from genome assembly GCA_011680675.1 of Gymnobelideus leadbeateri. Classification (NCBI taxonomy): domain Eukaryota; kingdom Metazoa; phylum Chordata; class Mammalia; order Diprotodontia; family Petauridae; genus Gymnobelideus; species Gymnobelideus leadbeateri. The sequence continues at coordinate 314,622 of WOXC01000454.1, read as the reverse complement.
CTTGGAGCTTATCATTGTGCATGGTTATAGATGCTGGCCTTAACCTAATTACTACCAATAGTTTTTCCTGCTCTCCTAGCAGGTTGATGGGATTTTATAGAATACTGAGTTTTTATTTATACTAGTTAAAGGTTACATATATATATGGTTTTGGGAGTTTTGACAAGATAATATTGTAATCCTTACTCATTTCTGTTTAAGGTTCCAACACTAAATTAAAACTTAAAATAAAATTTAGCTACCCTTTTATTTATTGTATAGATACTGATCTTCATAGTCAAATGTGTTATTTGTGGTGAGTGCATCCTGAGTATTTCGATAGTCACAGCCTAGCTATACTGAACAAAGACAACAATCCTTTTATTTGCTGCTTACAGTCATCATGTTGCTGTTGTGAACTCCTATACACTGAAGTTGAATTGTCTTACTGTACCTGCAATCTATCAAATTCTGTTGAGTGGTAAAGGGCATAATTATTTTCTTGCCTTTTGTTGTTAATAATAATGCTGATGCATGAACACCTTCTTCCTGGAGTGAAGGAAAGCCCTTTTATAAAATGCTGCTTTCTCCTTGAGTTCATTAAAAAGAGAATTGAATCTGTTGAAATTCCTTCTTTCTTCTTTTAGTCAGGTGACTCATTGAGAGTTTCTAAATCAATTTCATAGCCTCATTTTCAGATTATAGTTATAAAGTTTGAGATGAGAAATGCAATCTCAAGTTATTAAGGCATTTATTATCCCTACATAATTTGAGTTATTTTAATTAGTTAATGTAGGTTGATCAAACTTACTGCTTCTTTCTGAATTGTTTTCTGAAATAGGAATGTAATTACCATGGGAAGCAATCTCTGAATGTGTATTCAATATATTTAATTTCTATGTAAGCTAATTTATGTAATGGTCCAGAAAATTAATAGTTCTTCATATCTTTTCCCATATCTATATAAAATTTGCCCACTCTTCAAGGATTAATCTCCACCTCCACCAAGGATTAATTCCACCTTCTCTGTGAAGTCTTCAATACAACTTAAATTCTTACAGAACTAATATACAGAGTCACAGAGTATTTCAGAGTGGAAGAGAATTCAGCAACCATCCCATATAAACTGAATGTCTTCCAAAGCATATCTCCCCAAATGGTTTTTAGCTTTTGTATCAAGACTTCTGGTGAGAAGGAAGCCTACTGCTTCCTGAGGCAACCCATTTTGTTTTCTGATATTCCTAATTTTTTAGAAAAATTTTGCTTATATCAAGGCTAAGCTTAACTCCTCATACCTCCACATATTGTGTCCAATTCTATCCTTTTTGTAATGTAACCAAACAGAACAAATCTGTTTCCTTTTCCACTTTTTACAACCCTTCAGTTATTTGAAAACATAAATCATGTCCACCTCAATACTCTTTTTTTTTTTTTTTTTTTAGGCTAAAGAATCCCCAGTTTCTTCAATCCTTACTTAGTTAGCATGGATTGTCAGTCCTGCTACATTTAAACTCAAGCTTATCCTTCCTAAGGAATCATGACAAGAAATGAACAAATGTTAGAAGTGTTTTCTGGCCAGGGCAAGTAGAGTGGAGCTTATTTTTTGAAGCTAAAGACTCTTAATTCCAAGATCATGTTGTATTTCTTGGCAAACACACTATAGTGTTGACTTGTTGAGCTTAATGTGCACGAAAACTCCTATGTCTTAATCAGAGAAATAATAGTCTAAACACGTCTAACCCTGTTTGTACCAGTAAAATTTATTTTTTTGACAGCTTACTTTTATAAGACTTTATCTTTATCTCTATTAAATTTGATCTCAGTAGAATCTGCCCCATGTTTTAAGTTGCCAAGATGTTTTTGTATCCTGACTCCCTTATTCAGTATACTAGCTTAACCCTCAGGTTGGTGGGATTTGGAATTTGAAATTATATTATTAAAGCAATAAAAATGTCCATACCCTTTGATCCAGAGATCTGTCTGCTAGGCACTTATCCCTAAGAAGTCAGAAACAGAGAAGAGTCCAATATATACCAAATTGTTTGTAGTAGCTTTTATAGTAGCAAGAACTGGAAAAAAAAGATTAGGGAAGGGTGAAACAAATTGTGCACATAAATGTAACAGAATATTACTAATGCTGTAAGAAACAATGATATGAAGAATTCAGAGAAGCATGTGAAGAATTATAAACTGATGAAAAGGGAAGTAAAAAGAACAGGGAAGTAGTATACAGAAGGACTCTGACTTTGTAAGTGTACGGAACAACAAAAACAAATGAAATGGTAGCCCAAATCCTGTGATTTCAATTTAGTACTCTTGCTACTATACCAAAATGTCTTCAAGTCTTCTAATACCTTTCTCATTCTTCAGGACTGTTTACCCATTACTGAAAGTTGCTCAATAAACATCACCATTCATTCCAATAGTGGGGGATATTGTTCATCTAGGCTAGGTGACTTGAACTCATCAAGGGTAGCTAAATGCAGTCTTACTATTTCCTTCTTATCATGGCAATCACCTCACTCTTTGCCATGTTTTCTGGCTGGTTTTTTTTTTTTTTCAGTTTTAAATATCCCTCTGCTTGATAAAAGAAAACAGAAGGATAATAAGACATGACCATCTCTGCCTTTTGTCAGTTATATCATTGCACCATCCATCTATTTCATCTTTCATCTTCCTCTTTTACTTTTTATAGCTTAAAAAATCCCCACAAACTTTTTTCCCTTAGCTTTCCTCCCAAGCCTTGCTTCATTCTCAGTTTTAGAACTTTGGGCAGTAGTCATTACTGTATCATCTAAACACTGTTGTATTTTGACTTTCTTATCTGCCTTTGTTTTTATCTTCTCTACTTGTATTTTATATAAGCTGGTTGTGAATTCCCTATGCATCCACATACATCTAATCACATAATTCCTTTTTTCTCTCCTTTTGGAATTATTTCTCTTTGTTTCCTTAAAATTTCAGTCTTGACAATTTCCTACCCTCTTTGAGCTGACATCTTTTGTAGAATTTTATTTGATGGAATGATCTGAACTCAATTTAGTATTTTGTTCTACATGTTCTTTGTATATCTCTGTGCTCTTTAAGGAGATTATGTTTCTGGATATTGAAAACTACATTTTTTTTGGTACCTTTAATAAAGGAGAACATGGAAGAGGTACTCAGAATTGTCCAATTGATTATTTTGTTCTCACTTCTATTCTTAACACATTTTAATTTTTCTTAAAACATGCATATCCAATTTTGTATGTATTTAACTTTTCTAATCATATATGTTTGACTCAATCTATACCCATGACTGCATAAAGGCCAAAGAAGAAAAAAAATTGTGTTGCCCATTTAGAAAAGACTCTCTCTAATCTTAGGACATTTGGAATCATAAAATTTTTTAATTGGGAGGGACTTTAAGTATCATTAGCTGAAGAAACTGAGGTCCAAGGTAGTGAATAGCTTGCAGGAAGTCACACAACTAACTTGTGGAATGTCTGGTACTAGAAACCAGATTTACTGTTCTAATTGTGAGATCATATTTTTCTAGGAGAACAGAATTATCGCAGAATTTGTAGACCTTTTTTTTTAAGTATCTTTTCAGTCAGAAGGAAGGATACTTTCCTTAAGGGGGAAGGAAATAAGGAGGGATATAGTGCCAATGCAATATTCACAGCTTCTATGGTCTATAAATATGCTTGCATAGGACTCAATCATAAAATATAACAGATTATCCACATAGAAGACAGAAACAAAACTTTAATCAGACACCAGAAAATCACCAAACCAGTAAACCGATTCCATTATAGTAGCAAAAAGGTTAATAAACCATAACAGGACAGAGAGCATCCTTTACTCACATTTACTCACAAGCCTAACTCTCCTTGGAATGTGTCTTCTCCTCCCTCCATTCTAGCTTGCTCTGACTCCCAGCTTCCTGTGGGCTCTGCTCCACCCTTCAGCAAACTCCTCCCACTAGAGTTTCCATGTGATTACATTCAGCCTATTAGGGTACAGAATAGATCTTCAAAGCAGGGAAGATCTTCAAATTCCCTTAGGCTTATTAAGGGGCAGGGAAGATCTTCTAATTACCATTTCCATTACAAGGGTGTGGCAGTGAGAGGGGGTTCTTAGAAGGGTGGGAAGCCTGGGGGAAGGAGTAATTAGAATGTATGCCATCTCAGGGTGGGGGGGAGAGATGGGGAGAAAATTTGGAACTCAAAATGTCGTAGAAATGAATGTTGAAAATGAAAAATAAATTTAATAAAAAATAAAATAAAGATGCTTTATTTTTCATTTTTATAATGTTAATTTTCAGTAATGAAAAACATATACTTTTTTATAATAGTGTAGAAAATCTTAGATTTTTTTTTTAAGCAATCAAGCATAATCTCCCAGGATACTCTTCTGCCCACTTATGACTAAAGAGATGCTGCAGCTTGAAAAGTTTTTCCACTAGATTTTGCCATATTTTGTGTATGGCATTTGATATATCTATTTCTGAAAGCTTTACTGATTGACTCACTTGAACAAGTGGAAAATAATTTTCCTTACAAACTATTGTGATTCAAATCATTATTTCTATAGCTTGAGTATAGATCTTGAAAAGTTATTTTGTGTATTAGTTGTCTAGATACCTGATATTGCCTGGTATTTTTTGTTTGTTTGTTTTATTGGTATCTCTTTTTATGTCACAATAATTTCCTAATGTACCCTTTCTGTTCCCTAACTTTTTCTTGTGACAAAGACCAAAAAAAAATTAAGAACTTGAGATAACAGTGATCATGGCTTATAGCAGTAGTGTCAAACTTAAATAAAAATTAATCCTTGGGAACTACATATTCACTTAGAAAACTACAAATGAACATATTCTCTAAATTTCATTGTATTTTAATTAATTTTGTTAAACATTTCCCAGTTACATCTTAATCTGTTTTAGCAACACTTGGTTTTAGTCCTTGAATTTGATGCCTCTGGCTGATAGCATGGTCAGCATTCTAGTGCATTATCTTTCTCAGTTCTCCAGTGAAGGGAGGGAGGTACAATTTCTCATCTTTTCTCCTGGCACAAGATTGAGTCTTATAATTGCATAATTTGGAGCTTTATTTTGTTATTATTTTCATTTCTGTAACTATAATAATGTATAAATTATTTTCCTGCTTTTGCTTAACCTTTTTGTATCACTTCATATAGTCTCTCCCATCTTTCTCTGAATCCCTTATTAGTCATTTCTTTTTAAGGTATTCTTCTCCTCATTGACTTTTTGAACCTCTTTTACCATTTGGCCTAGCCTATTTTTTAAGGTGTTGTTTTCTTCAGCTTGTGTGTGTGTGTTTATGTCTGTGTTCTTTACCAAGTTATTGATTCATTGATTTTCAAAATCCTTTTTCAGCTCTTCCATAACCTGAGACCAATTCATATTTTTCTTAGAGGCTTTAGATGTAGGGGTTTTGATTTTATTGTCTTCTGAGTGTGTATTTTGATCTTCCTTGTCACCATAGTAGCTTTGTGTAGTCAGTGGTTTTTTCTCATTGTTTCCTCGTTTTCCCAGCATATTACTTGACTTTTAACTCTTTGCTAAAGTAGGGCTCTGCTACCAGGGTGGAGGGTGCATTGTCCCAAGGTTAAGGGTTTTTGTGCAGCTGTTTTCAGAGATACTTCTAGGGACCTTTATGTTTTCCATTCTTCCAAGGTGGTATGATTGAAGAGAGATGTTTACTACCTTCCTGGCCTGTGTTCTGGTCTGTGAGTGACCACAAGCACTCTTTTTTTTTTTTTTTTAGAATTATAATTTTTATTCATTCAGTTTGATTTCTGTTGTTGTTATTTCAGTTTTATGTTGTTGTAGCCATTGTGAATATTATTTTCCTAGTATCATTTACTTCACATTTTATATGAGTTTTCCTTTGTTTCTCTACATTTGTCATATTCATAATTTCTCCTTAATAGAGAAATTCCACTCCATTCATGTGACATAATTTGCTTAACCGTTTCCCATTTGTTGGGCATCTATTTCTAATTGTAGTCAAGCCTTTCTAAAGCATGTCACTCCACTGGCATTGCCTTTAAAAACATTGCATCCCATTAACATTATCATGAATCACCAGAGTAGTGATCTGGTTTATGAAGATTAAACACTATCCACTAAAGTTTTCAAAAATTGGCTGGGCTACCTCATGAGGTAGTCATATCCTTATGCCCACTGGGTTCTGAAAGCAAAGACTTGAGATGTGGCTTACTCCATATACCCCACTAGGCACAGAGGCTACTATGGGGCATGGAACATTATTTTTCTTCCCCTTTTCAAGATCATAGGATACAAGGTCACAAGCACTATTTTCTGCCCTGGAATTGTGAGGAGGGTCCCCCCTCCATTGCTGCTGCAAGCTCTACTATGCTAGTCCTCCTCACCCAGGGACTGCTACCCAGGATTGTGGCCCAGATCCCAGTATGGGCAAAGCTGCAGAGTGCTGCCTCATTTTTAGCAACAAGACACCTGTAATCTCTAAACAGTTGTCTGAAATCCTTACCATATTGGATGCTATGAATATTTTAGTATATGTTGGAGTTTTCTTTGATTTCAATCAATCAACAAACATTAAGTCCCTACTTTGTGTCCAGATAGGAGATACAGGATGCTGTAGTGAATTGGGCACTAGAGTTTGGAAGACTTTGAGTTCAAATATTAGCTCAGACAGTTATCTCTAGGTTTCAGTCTCTTCATCTGTAACATGAGAAGGGTGTTGTACTCATTGGCCTCTAAGGTTTCTTGGAACTGAAGATTTATAGTGTTATGCTCCATAAAGCACAGTGATATGAAGACCAAAGTTAAATAGTTCCTTTCTTTGGAGGTCTTACGTTGTATCAGACATGAGCATATGTTATGTCAAAGATACATACAAAACAATTTTGAGGGGAAAACACCAGTACCTAAGGATATTAGGTAGAACAGTATGGTGCTTGAGCTGAGTTTTGTAGGACACTAGGGTTCCTTTGAACTGGAGGTGATAAAGATTGTGGTACAATCATTCCAGAGGCATGGAGAGAAGAGATGGAGTGTCATGTATTAAAAGCATTTAGACCAATTTGAGGGGAGGGGAGAATTTGTGAAGATGAGTTCTCTCTCTTTATCTCTCTCCTCATTGATTAGTTGATCTTGAAGGTAATAATAAGACAGGTATTATAGTCAGACCTGCTCTTTAGTCCATTCAGTTTGGCATTACTGGAGAATGGATTGGTGAGGGGACAGATTTTAAGTAAGTAGACATATTTAGGAGTGTGTTGCAGTAGACCAGAAAGATAGAAGATGAGGGTTTACACACTATGTTCTTTGTGGTTTGAGTAGAGAGAATTGGGGCAAATGTTATCGAGGAAAAGATTCCACAATTTATTGTCTATATGATGGGGAAAAGGAGTCAGAAGTCGATTGACACCAGGGTTGGGAACCTGGGAACTTATTTGATTGGTAGGACTGAATACTCTTTTTTTTTTTGCTTTTTGGAGGGCAATTGGGGCTAAGTAACTTGCCCAAGGTCACACGGCTAGGTTTCTGTTTGTGTGTGCGTGTCTGAGGCTGGATCCGAACTCAGGTCCTTCTGACTTCAGGGCCGGCACTCTACTCACTGCGGCACTCTACTCACTGCGGCACCTAGCCGCCCCTTGTTAAATGGTTTTTTTTTGTTTGTTTGTTTTGTTTTGTTTTTTTGTTTGTTTTTTTGCTTTTTGGAGGGCAATTGGGGTTAAGTGACTTATCCAAAGTCACATGTCTAGAAACTGTGTCAAGTGTCTGAGGCTGGATTTGAACTCAGGTCCTTCTGACTCCAGGGCCAGTGCTCTATTCACTGTGCCACCTAGCTGCCCCCCGCGCCCCCCCCCCCCCCCCCCGACTGAATACTCTTAATAGAAATAGAGAAGTTTGGAAAAGGGGCATGCGTTTTGGGTGCAAGATAATGAATTCTGTTTTTGACAAGTTGAGTTTGAGATATCTTTGAGACATCTAGTTCAGAAAATGGGCAGTAGGTGATAATTTTGCCTAAGAGGCTGGTAAAGTCACCAAATGAGAGAATGTAGAGCAGGGGTTCTGAAACTTTTTGCCATAAATGCCTTTTTCAATCTGCTGAAATTATAGACCTCTCCTCAGGATATTTTAAAACAATTGAAGGAAATTTCAGTTAGAAGTTATTGAAAATGAAGATAAGATTCCCCCCCTCTTAACCAAGTTCATGGATCCCCCTGATATCTACCCTTATCCAAGGACTGTTGTGGGTCTGTGGACCCCAAATTAAGAATTCCTGGTCTAGAGGCATGGTGCTGTATTGGCCTTGAAGAAAGAACATTTGGAACAGCCATTGTGAAGAGTGTGAGAAAGAGTTAACCAGCAAAGAATAAATTGTTCTACTGCAGTGAGTTGCCCAGCTGAGAATTAGATAATGTAAATTTATAATGAACTTGTTCTTCTGTGTTGTATGACTTCTACCATCATTATTCTCTATTGTATAACTTGTGTCATTTTTCAACTGGAGAATGAGGATGGTAACTCTAGATTGGTATTTGGCAAAGTGTAATTCAATCCAATAATAATTTATTAAGCACCTACTATGAGCCAGGCACTGTGTTACATGCTGGGGATACAACTGGTAAAAAGAAAGATAATCTGTGCCCTCAAGGAATTTACCATTAATGAAGGAGACTACAGACAGAGGGAGACAGGAGGTTACCTGGTATAAAGGTATCTTGTTCTGTGGAGTTGAAACCAGGCAGAGCAGCAGATGTAGAGAGAAATGGACCAAAAGTTCAATTTCTGCCGTGTATAAAGGAAGGTATTGGGACGAGTTTGGTACTCTACCTCCAGGTCTCCAATTAGAGGGAAAGAGGAGGCTAAGGGAGGTGTTGTTAGTCAAGGTTTGAGTTAGAAATATGGCATGTGATTAGAGGTGATTAGTTTAACCTGGGAAGGACATCGTGTTCTGTGGAGTTGAAACCAAGCAGGGCAGAAGGTGTAGAATGGAGTGTTGGTAGGGCAAAGGAGCAAAGGACTTGTGGATAAAGGTAGAGTTGAACTGGTTAACTATAAAGACAACACTGAAGAGAGGAAAGGGAGGCAAGGGCAAGAATGTAAAGATGAAGGACAGGGATCAGTGAAATGACTGGAGGTCATAATGAGAACAAATTAGTTTAGGAACTCACAGTGAAGCAGAGAGGGAGGTAGAAGGATAAGAATTGATCAGAAATATGAATTTCAGCATTCTGGATTATAGGTAGAGAGTAGTTATATGAGTGACAGTGAGATAAAAGGTTGCCCCTACCCTACCTTTTTACTGAGGTGGTAGAGTTGGTTAATTCTGGAAAAAAAGAGAGAAGAGAGATCAGGGCAGACTTTGGGGCTTGGTGAATATTTGATCACCCCAACCTTAGGACTCTGAATGAGCTTATTTTTGGTACTAGTTTCTTTGCCTAATCTCACGATAGCAGGGGATGACAGAGTCCAAACATACTCTGCATGTAAAATAAACACTTTGTTCTAGGTTCATCCTAGTGTCTGAAGTCCTTTTCCTTGGAGTAGTCAAGTCATTGAGCATCTCGGTGGCACAGTGTTATAGAGCATTGGGCTTTGAATCAAGAAGACTAATTTTCCACAGTTCAAATCTAGCCTCAAATATATACTAGCTGTGTGACCCTGGGCAAGTCACTTAACCCTGTTTGCCTCAGTTCCTCATCTGTAAAATGAGCTGGAGAAGAAAATGGCAAACAATTCCAGTATGTTTGCCAAGAAAACTCCAAATGAGGTCATGAAGAGCTGGACATGACTTAAATGACTGAATAACAACAAAGTTGATCCATTTAAGATGCTCAGCACTTAATATTTGGGTTCTGGGATGTGTGGCACTTTGATTATGGAAGATGGAAATAATTTTGCTTGTACATTTAGCAATAGGATTCTGGAGGGAGACTTCCAAATGAAGTCATTAAGTGTTCATTGGTATCAAAGGTTGTAGTCCTACTGTGGTGACAAGGGGAAGAGTAGATGAAGTCCTGTTACTGAGAGGAGCTAAAGTTAAGACCTCAATTTCCCAGGACCAGTGATGGAGAAGGGAGGAATAGGTTCTATGGCAGAAACCTTATTGTTAATAGATAATCTTACATTCTTGGGTACGTAGTGGTAAATGATGATATACAGTGTTAATGTAGTGACACAGGCAGTAGATTCTTTAGCATTAGATTAGGTCTCCAAATATAGTCATTCTGCTAGGAAGAAATAGAAACCCCACCTTCTTGGAGGGCCCAGGGATGAATAGATCTTAGGATAAAAGGTTCTCACCTTTTAGAGTGGCTCTTGGGAATGTAGGGCTGTAGAATTTTTGAGGTAAGAGTTAGCAAAGAGTTTAACCCTGAAAGCAAAATATTCCAAAGCAACCAATTTCTCATGTGTGTGTTTGTGTGTGTGTGTGTGGGGGGGGGGGTATTAAAACTCAATCTCTGAGTGAGGGCCAAGGCTGGGACACCAACTCTGACCAGTTGCTTCCAGTGCTAGCACTTTCTCTAGTGTTTCTAGACTTGCCTCTAGCCCAGACAAATGTGCTTATAGGTAGAACCAAAGAAATGAAGAAAATTACAAAAGTTAAATGCTGGATGCCTTTTTCATTTTATTTTTCTTGCCTTTTTTTTTTTTTTTTGCAACATGACTAATATAGAAATGTGTTTTGAAATAAATTACTTCATATCTGTAGTTGATATATTGCTTGCCTTCTCAATGGACTGGGAAGGGACTGGAGAGGGAGAGAATTTGGAGCTCAAAATTTTAAAAAAAGTGTTTAAATAAAGTAAAATTTCAAAAAAATGCTAGAATATTTAGAATATTCAAGTTGATAATGTATAGAGGAGTATGGTGTTTGTCATAGTCTTGTCTAATGGCACCTTTCTTTTATACTTCTGTAGAAGAGATCGAAGAAGAGTCTGAAACTTCAGTAGATGCTGATTTGACAGATAAACAGAAACATCAGTTGAAACATAGAGAACTATTTTTGTCACGTCAGTATGAATCTCTTCCTGCAACACATATCAGGTGAGAGCTTTTTGGAAATTATTTTGGATACTAATAATGTCCCAAAATGTTTTCTGTGGTGTCCAAAAAAACCCTTTGAAAAGTATTTTGGTGCAGAATAACCTTCATCTTCTCCTCATTCCCTTTTTGAACCTCTTTTGCCAATTGAGTTAGTCTATTTTGTAAGGTGTTATTTTCCTCAGCCAGGCTGTTGACTCTCATTTCATACTATTCTTGCATCTTTCTCATTTATATTCCCAATTTTTCCCCTGCTTCTCTTATCTGCTTCTTAAGGTCCTCTGTGGCCTGTAACAAGTTCGTATTTTCATTTGGGTCTTAGAATAACCTTCATCTTTTAAATATTTATTTTGCACTTAATAAGCACCAAATAAAATGGACATTTCTGTATACATGGTAGAATAGAAAAAGAAGGTTGTACATAAACCTGTAGATCTCTATTATGTACAGCTTAATTTTCCTTTAAAACATAAAATAAACATAAAAACAAAATATTTCTTTTAAAACATAAAATAAATTCAAATTATATTGAAATTTTGAGAAACCACTGTTTGTAGTTTTCATCTTTTTGTTCTCTTCTTATTAGTTATTTTAAATTGTTTTAAAATTAAACTAGATTTTTTTCTACTGACAAAAATCCACCTTCTGTCCCTCCCACTTTCTCCTCCCCTCCTTAAAAAAGAAAGAAAACATAATCATTGGAATATGCAGAGATGAGTAGCATGTTTAATCTTTGGGAGTTCATTAATGTCTTGTTCAACTTCTTTTCCCCTGAGATTAGATTAAAGCCTCTTGTTCTTTGCTTTTACCCTGGGTTTTTTAAAAATATTTTTCCATTTCATTTAGAATGTCAGTTTTATTGGCATGTGATTGGGCAAAATAATTTCTAACTTCATTTGTTGTAATTTCACTTTTTGGATATATGATAGTGGTAATTTGTTTTATTCCCCTCATTTAAAAATAAAATTAACAGATGGTTTTTTTAAAACCAGCTCCTAGTTTTAGTTATCAATTTAATTTTTAAAAACTTTGAGCTTTTTTTAATCTCTTTGGGTTTCAGGATTTCTAATTTGGTGTTTTGGGTATGTTTATTTGTTGGTTTTCTAGGTTTTTTTAGTTGTATGCCCAATTCGTTGATCTGTTCTTGTACTATTTTTAAAATATTCAAAATCTGGAGGATTCAGCCAAATGACTTCTTAAGAGAAATTGCATATCTTTTCCCCCAAAATCTTCTGTTCTTAATTTTGCTATTGTCAGGGGCACTACCATCTTCCCTGCTAGTTAGGCTTGCAACCTAGGTATTATCCTGGACTCCTTATACTCTCTCATCCCTCTTATTTCTGTTGCCAAGTACTTTAAATTTTATCTTTCTAGCCTTTTTGCTATGTGTCTCCTTCTTTCTTCTGACATTTCCACCATCTTGATACAAGTCTTCATCCCCTTATACCTGGACTGTTGCAAGAGCCTTCTAATTGTTCTTTTTTTTTTTTTTTTGCTTTTTTTTTTTTTTTTTTGAGGGCAATTGGGGTTAAGTAACTTGCCCAAGGCCACATGGCTAGGTTTTTATTTGTGTGTGCATTAAGTGTCTGAGGCCGGATCTGAACTCGGGTCCTTCTGACTCCAGGGCTGATGCTCTACTCACTGCGCCACCTAGCCACCCCCCTCTAATTGTTCTTTGACTTTAGTCTCCTTCCACTCAAGTGTGTTCTCCACTCAGCAATCAAATGATCTTCCTTAAGTACAGATCTGATCATGTCATCATCTATTATAATGTTTCCTATTACCTCTGTCTTTATTATCAAAAATAAATCCTCTATTTGACTTTAAAGTCCTTCCTAATTGTTCTAAGCTTCTTTCTATCTTATATTTTACATATTCTATTTCAGTCTTCTTATATTTTACATATTCTGCTACCCAGTAACACTTGCCTCCTTCCTGATACTTATATAAGGCATATCATCTGCAGGGTTCATGCCTTTTCACTGTCTGCCTTCCATGCTTGGAATGCTCTACCTCCTTATCTCTGCTTCCTGGCTTTCCTATCTTTTCAGTCTCAGCTAAAATCTCACCTTCTCCAAGAATCTCTTTCTAGTCCTAAAGATTGTCTTCAGTTCATACTGTATATTGTCTTTGTTTGTACATAGTTGTTTACTTATTCTCTGAGCTCCTTGAGAATAAGAACTGGTTTTGCCTTTGTTTATATTCTTTATAGTTTTGCAGAGAGTAGACACTTAATAAAAAAACTTGTTGACTTGACTTCTCTTTTCCCTTCATTAGAATGTAAACACTTCATCCTTGTCTAATCTTTCTCAATTTCTCAAAGGTATTTACCTTGACCACTTATGTTATCACTTCAAAATTTCTACTCTACTCTGATCTTTTTATCAGGGATATTTGGAAATCTGTTTCATTGCAGGACCATTTTCCCTCTGCAGAATTATACTCATTTTTATTGTATAAGATACTCTTGGTTGTAAGCCTACATAGCTTTAGCTTTTTGGAATGTTGCATTCTACATTCTCATGTCTTTTAGAATAGTAGCTACCAAGTATTGTGTTATCCTGACTGACTCTTTGGTGCTTTGAACTTTCTGTTCTAGTATTTTTTTCTTTGACATGGAATCTTGTGATGATGTTCTTTCCCGGGACTTTTCATTTTGCAGTTTCTTTCTTTTTTAAAAAATTCCATAAGATTTTGAATTCTAAATTTTCTTCATCTTCCTCTCCTCTCCTCTCCTCTCCCTCTCCCAATATGTCATGGAATCTGATACAGGCTATACATATACATTCATATTAAACATATTTTCACATTAGTTATGTTGTAAAGAATTAGAACCAATGGGAGAAACCTTAAGAAAGAGAGCAAATAGGATGCTTAGATCTGCATTTAGACTCCGTAGTTCTTTTTCTGGGTAAGGACAGTATTTTCCATCATGAGTCTTGTGAGTTGTCTTAGATTCTTGCATTTAAGTCTATTAAAATTAGGCATCACCCAATGTTGCTGTTACTGAGTACAATGTTCTCCTGGTTCTGCTCACTTCACTCAACATCAGTTCATATAAGTCTTTCCAGGTTTTTTCTGAAGTCTGTTTTTTCATCATTTCTTCCATCACATTCATATACAACAACTTGTTCAGCTATTCCTCAATTGATGGGCATCCCTTCAACCTCCAATTCTTGACCACTACAAAAAGAGTGGCTATGAATATTTTTGTATATGTGGGTCCTTTCCCCAGATTTATGATCTTTTTGGGATACAGACCTAGAAGTGGTATTGCTAGATTAAAGGGTGTGCACATTTTTATAGCCCCTTGCCCGTAGTTCCATGCAGTTTCTTTCTTTAAAAAAATTTTCTTTGTTCCAAAATCCCATCCTTTACTCCCTCCCACTGAGAAGGCAAGAAATATAATACCTTTTATACATATTCAGTCTTGCAAAACATATTCCCACATATGCCATGTTATTAAAATAAAAGAAAAAAAAGGTAAGAAAAGCGGGATGAATAAAGTGAAAAGAAATATGCTTCATTCTGCATTCAGAGTTCATCAGTTATCTCTGAAGGTAGATAGCATTTTTCACCATGAGTCCTTTGGAGTTGTCATGGAGTAGTATTGTATTGATTAGAGTAGCTAAGTATCTCACAGTTCATTATCATTGCTACTATTGTGGACAGTTATTTTAATTTCTTGTCTCATTTAATCATTAATTTCTGTTTGGTCCACACTGTGGGTACATTACTTGGATAAGTTTTTGTACCTCTTATACTAAGCTATTAAACACTGCTTAAAAGTCTTTGTTCTTGGGCAAGAGTTCTGAACCTTAAAGTTAATCTGTGGATAGATTTCAGGGGGCCTGTGAACTTAGATGTCATGCTGTGCCAATGCTGATGGCGACTATGAATATGCTGGGGTAATTCTGAATTGCAAAATATAATAGACTCTCCATATAGAAATAGAAGCAAAACATTTATTCAGACACCAAAAAGCCAAATCCCAACACCAGAAAACCAAATTCATCATAGCAACAAAGAAATCTATGCAGAGTAATGCTGCAGAGAATGACACCATCCCTTAAAACCTTCATTTAATTTGTAGCATTATTTTTAAAAACTCTTCTTTTTCCCCAGGAATTCTAGGGGATCTTGTAGCCTACCTGTATTTTTGTTTTAGACTCTTCATATAGATATTATGGAATTACTTCCTTAGGTTTGTGTCTTGGTTGTCTGTGGCTCTATAATACTGCTTTATCTATAATTCTTTTTTGTTTATTCATTCTTCCATCCTTCCTAAATTTATGCTTTGGCTTAGAACTAGGCTTTGTGTACTTTTAGAAGGAATGTTGCAGCCTTGCTTAATTCTCACCTTTATTGTTTAGAATCTTGTCACTGTTTTCTCTTCATATTGAGCACTATATTCTTAAAGGTTTTCAGGGACACTTCAGACCATAGGAAACCACAAGAGTTGCAAACTTTCAGCATATCTGAAGTGGTCTGATGTAAAGCACGATTTGGTCACTTCCATCCCTATCTGCTTTGTAGATTTCTGGTTAGAATTTGGGGTCACAGTGACCTAATTCAGGGCTTAGCCCTGATTGGCCCTTGAGGAAACAGCTGCTTACACCAGTTAGCATCAGCTACTTGGAAAGGCCCTGAGTGACAGAGCTGCAGGTACTACTTTTGGCTTGCATTCCTTTTCTTCTGTACTTAGCTATAGGTCCCAGCACTGGTCTTTGAGCTGAATCCATGAATCCTGATCCAGGCTCAGTGACACAGCTATACACTCAACCCTGTTCTTGGTCCTTGCTCTGGAACATGGACACAGGTCCCAGTTTAATTTGAGCTTGGGAAGATTTTGCTGGACCTTCTTATCTGTAGCCCTTCCCCAGTACTGGTAGGCTTTTGACTGTCTTGTAGGGCTGACTTTGGGTGGAAAATTGATGCACTGTGGTTTCCCCTTAGATTTCACCATCACCCCTTGTTTTTGCTGCTTCTCAATCTTTAGAGTCATTGTGGGAGAAAGCATGACTGTATTGCTTCCTCTTGCTTTGCCAGTCACCTCCTTTCTCTATCTTAAACTATGCCATTTCTGATGATCCCTTGAGAATGTTGCTCTGCTTTTAAAGGCAAGTTAGTTTTAACTATATTAAAAACAGAAGTATAGTCACTTTACTCTCTTTTGTTCCCCTAGTGGAGGAGGTACATATGCTTCACTTCCAGAAAGCTATAAGGTAACCTTCTGGCCATGATAATAGATGGCTGGTTCAAATGTTGCTAAAGTTAGCTATTCCTATATGTTCTTGACATATGAAGCTAAATGTTATCAACCTATTTTTTAACCTTATTTTTTCTTAAGTCCTTTATGGACATTTCTAGTAGAAGTAATATCCTAACTCCTTTAATTTTCCTTTTCAAGAAATGCCATTTTCTAAATGTTTGATATAATTACTAATACATAATTAGGGGTGTGTCAGTTGCCTTTGGTAAGAGTATGTGGAGGCTGCAGAATCAAGTCCTTTGCTGATGGTAACATGAAGTCAGCCAGAGAAACTCCAGAAAAATTCTCTTGAGCCCAGTAAGAGATATATATTTTTGAGAGAATAGGGAATCTAATTCATAATTGGTGCCAAAAGAGTGGGAAAATAAAACTTTTGCAATTTATTTGAATCCTTGCCCAATTAATAAATAATTTGTATTTAATTGGAAATAATTAGGACATATTATTTATATGTCCATTCAAGTTTGCTTAACTTTGACCAGTACTCTGGCAAATGTTGACATAAAAACTAGACCATTGGTTTCATTAGTATAGGGAACTCTGGGATGAGAAATTCCTTTTACACATACAGGTTAGCTCCTTTTCTGCTTTTACTCTTTTAGAGAGTTGCCTATGTCTAAGGTCCCACTCTCACTATGTATTGGAGGAGGACTAGAACGTAGGGTCTGACAGACTTTGAGCCTAGCCCTCTTGGCTGCTCCATACTCCCTCTCTAGTAAATGTTTATAGATTCAGAAAATGCAAAGTTATTTATAATTAAATCTGTAGGCACCTCAGTAAGTATTCCTAGTGATAGTCATTTCCTTTAAGAGACTTTGTGGAGCCAGGAGTAGGGTTTTATTTTTCTGCAACCAAAAATGTTGAGACAGGGAATGTAAACCTTCTTTGAGACACTCAGTTGCTTTTTTCCATCATTTTTATTCCTTGTTGTAAGAGATGGCACTCTTTGTGGGGGAGAGAGATATTGAAAAATAAAGGTGCAAATATAATATTGCATGGCAGTGTATCTCATGTTGAATACTGAAATACTCCTGTTGGCCCAGCAGCCAAGCACACATACACCAAATGTCTGAATTTGTTTCATAGTCTATACTGTAAACAAGGCACTGTATTAGTTAGGCATTCTATTGAGCAATTAAAGACATCAGAAGTTTCTTATGCTGGACTCTGTGGACCCTCAGGATTCTGTACATAGATTGCAGGGGAATCTATGAAATTGGATGGGAAAGTAAACTATGTCTTTATTTTCAATAACCTCTAAATGAAACCTAAATTTATTAATACAGCCAATCAACCATTATTCTGGGAAAGTGTCCATAGGCTTCATCAGATTATTAGAGGGATCTTTGATATTAAAAAAAAATACCTTTTAAGAACTCTAGATTAAATAAAGAGGTGTTATCCTTCCAATATAAAGATTATACCAATGACCTTTAGGTGATTTTCCAATGTTGAAATAGATCACTTTTTCAGCAAATATGAATTAAGTTCATTTTGTGTATAATAAACCCTTCATATTCTCTCACCTGGGCTTCTTTTTATTACCAGTGACTTAAATTTTGAAATAGCTGGATGAAATTAGGAGTGCTATCTTTGGTCATGGAAGAGAAGAAAATAATTTTCCTGTCAGGTACAACATTCCCATATGTTGACTTGATAGAAATAATTTGCTTTTTTTTCTTTTTCTTTTTGGAGGGGGAAGGTAGGGCAATTGGGGTTAAGTGACTTGCCCAAGGTCACACAGCTGTTTAGTGTTAAGTATCTGAGGTCGGATTTGAACTCAGGTCCTCCTGACTCCAGGACTGGTGCTCTATTCACTGTGCCACCTAGCTGCCCCAATAATTTGCTTTCTTACCTATCATTGTAACAATAAAGGAAACCTTTTGTGATACATTACCTTTAAAAAAATGTTTTTTATAGCAAGACTATTGTGTTTGGTGAATTATGAACTATTCCCTAGGATACCATCAAGTGACCTAGTGGTATAACAAAAATTTAAAAAATCTAGCTTTTTTAGAGAAGAAATGAAAATTTTCCAGTGACTAGATATGGATGTAAGTGCCCTACTTGAGGATTAAACAGTATATTTGCATGAAAGCCTTTCTAATTTCTCTAGGGGAAACACTTTTTTGCTTTTTATTCCCCGTGCTGCTAGTCTGGTAGTTTAGATTAGATCTTAGAGTAAATGAACTGCTAATTCCTCATCGTTTGTGACGTGGTGGTATGGGCCAGCTGGCTTGCTTATCAGTAATTGTGCAGATGCAGGAGGAATGAGCATTCATATAGCACCTATTATGTGCCAGACACTGTGCTAAGCGATTTTTACAAAAATTTCATTTGATCCTCAGAATAACCCTGGGAGTTACTGTTAGTATCTCTATTTCATAATTGAGGGAACTTAGGCAAATAGAGGTTAAATAACTTTCTGAGAGGCACACAGTAAATATCTGAGGCCTGATTTGAACTCAGGTCTTTCAGATGTCAGACTCTATGCACTGTGCTCCCAGGTTTCCCCAGTAGTCATATAAGAAGTAACTATTAGTTCCAGGACGTGTGTTCTGGGGAGGAGGGGTATAGCACCAATGCAATATTCACAGTGATAATGGCCACTGTAAATATGCTGGCATAGTGCTTAGTCACACAATATGACAGTAGACTCTCCAAATAGAAGACAGAGGCAAAATGTTTATTCAGACACCAGAAAACTGAATCCCCAAACCAGTAACCTGATTCCATCATAGTAGCAAAGAAATTAAGTTGTAACAGCACAGAGAGCTACAGTATCTTTTAGCCTTCCCACAAACTAATATTTACTCACAAGCCTGTCCCCCTGGGGTATATCCTCTCTCTCCCACTGTCTAGCTGTTCTGACTCTCAGCTTCCTGTGGGCTCTGCTCTACCCTTCAGCAAACTCTGTCTACCACAGGCTTCATGTGTTTACATTCAGCCTATTAGGGGGCAGGGTATATCTTCAAAGCGGGAAGATCTTCAAATTCCCATTACCATTTCAGGGGATACTGCCCTGCCTTGGATTACTTCAATCATCCACTACCATCAGCCCTACCAATCTATATATTTATTTATTTTTCTTTCTTTCTTTTTTTTGGGGAAGGCAGTTGGGGTTAAGTTATTTGCCCAAAGTCACACGGCTAGTAATTGTGTTCTCTTGACTCCACCAGGACCGGTGCTCTATTCACTGCACCACCTAGCCACCCCCCAGGCCTACTCATTTAACTGGAGAAAATTACAAGACCGTGCTGATTGGATACAATATAAACTGATATTACAAGTCCTCATTGGGACTCTATGTAGCACAGTAATCCTTTTAACACCTCCCTGATTGACTCATTATCTTGCTTACCACAGTGACTTTTCCAAACTTTTTCATCCCTCTTGACACTTTCCATGGCTTCTTCTTTTCCTCCTTCCCTCTCAGCTGAGTCTGAGTACCTGGTCTCATAACTTGCTGAAAAAATTGAGGTCATTCACTGAGTTTCTTACTATCTCACATCACTCAGATGCCTTCCACCTCTCTTTCCCCATTCATCCCTGTCTCCTATGGAGAGAGGTGGCCCTGTTTCTTGCCAGTATATACTCTGGGGTGGAGGAGGGTGAGATAAAAGCATTTATTAAGTACCTGCCCTACTATGTGCCATGCACTATTCTGAGTGCTTTATCATTATTATCTCATTTTATTCTAACAAGAATCCTGTGAGGTAGATGTATTAATTATCCCCCATTTTTTTTTTTGCTTTTTTTTGAAGGGGGGGAGTAGGGCAATTGGGGTTAAGTGACTTGCCCAAGTTGTGTGTGTGTGTGTGTGTGTGTGTGTGTGTGTGTGTAGTGTCAAGTGTCTGAGGCCAGATTTGAACTCAGGTCCTTCTGACTCCAGGGCCGGTGCTCCATTTTTTTTTTTTAATAATTGAGGAAACTGAGGTAAACTGGAGTTAAATGTCTTTCCAGTGCCATACAAGTGTCTAAATGTCTTTCCAGTGCCATACAAGTGTCTGAAGGGCTTAGCTCTCTCTCCACTGTGCCACAGCTGCTTTGGTTTCAAATCAGGCAGTTCATTACTTACAGGCATGCAGGTGTGTGGCTCCCTAGTTCTATGGTCCCAAGAACAATACAGATAGTGGTAGGGTGCTGTTGTGGGATGCACACTCCTATTTAATGCACAGAGCTATCAATCTCTGCTTTTGTACCTAATTGACCAAGTTTACAAGGACTGAATGAAAGGGAGCTTGAAGGGGCAGTCAAATAGAAGTGACCTGTTTCCCTCTTCTCCTTCCTGATAAACCCCAATTATTAATCACAAGGGTGTTGTGATAAGGAAATTTTGATAACATTACATACATAGATTAAAAGAAGTTTGCTAAACTGATTATCAGTAGTCATACATTCTTTGCCTAAATATTAAACTGACTAAATTGGGTACATAGGAACTTCCTGGTTCATAGGCTGGTTAATCAGTGGTCAACCAGAGAGAATCATTTTGGTATGCCCTAAGGACCTAGAAAGCCTAGTAATAGATTAATCCTCATATGATTGCTATAACCTGCCTCAAGTCTCTCCCTCTTCCAGGTGATTTTTTCCTCAGCTATTAAAATGACCTTTCTCAGGTACTTAATAAATGCTTAATATTTGATTGATTTCATATTGTCCCATTTTTTACAAATAAAATTCAAACACTTCAACTTGGCTTTCCAGTCTTAGTATTATCATTATTTGCTACTTCCTATACATGTCCAATCCTCTAGTTCAGATGTGTAGTAATCAGTACTATTTTAAATAGGCCTTTTGCTTTCCTGTATCACTTAGAAGTTCATCTGGTACAGACTTCTTATTTTGTATTTAAAGCTGAGATTCAGAGAGGTAAAATAAATTGCCTTGGGTATTGGAATTGAAATCCTGTTTCTCATTCCATCATACAACCTGCCTTCACTTTTCTTGGCCCTCTCTTTATTGAAGTCCTATTATCTTTTAAGGCCTAGTTCAAATGCTATCTCTTCTATGAAAACTTCCTTGAGCACTCCAGCTAGAATAACATAATGTCTAGAGATTTCTAACTGGAACTTACCTTAGTGATTGAGCATCTTATACATTCTACTAGTTACAAAATTGAGTCTCAGGAAAATTAGATGACTGCCTGAAAATTACACTGATACTGAATAGTAGAACTATAATTTCAATGCACATTCTCTGACTCTACTATACCATGATGTCTCTCTATCAATCACTAACACTTCATGACTTTATTATATTTTTCCACTGCTTTTCTCTCTCTCTCTCTTTTTTCTCAGGGAGTGGAGGAATAGGACATATTTTGATTATGTTGTCCTCCTGGAAATGGGGAACATTTTAGTGAGCTCCTTCTAGTTCACTGTATAGTGATTAACCTACTTCCTTCAGTTTCAGTATGCCCTTCTCCAGTTCCAAGTGCCTTTTATTTTTATATTTAAGCCTCTGCATGAAGAACAGAATTCAACAGATGTAAATGAAATATATGCAAGAGTGTTGAGATATTAGTTGCCAGGTGTTGAGCCTGCTAACAAATTCATTTAAATAGATTTGATGACTTTTTTGGTGGGTTACCAGCTTGAAATAGAGTTTATGTAGGAAGTGGTGGCCCATATTTCTACTCTGAGCTGCATTCCTGACTCTTTGGAATTTCCTTGTCATGCCACAGAAGCCTTTTTTCCCAGAAGTTTACATTACCCATGGACTTTTCACTTTAAAAGCACCCTCTTCCCCTAGGGGTGTCCTCTTCGATGGGCTTGTTCTTTCCAGAATCTCCATTTTAATGAAGACACAGGAAAGCCTTGTCTTAATTACTGCATGTCTCACTCTCCCAAGTTCCTTTGTATGACCCTAGTGGTCATTCCCTCTCCTGCCCTCCCCCTCCAGCTTTTTTTACATGTTGTCTTTCTCCATTAGAAAGTAAACTTCTGGAGGGATTCTTTCCTATTTTCTTTGTGTTCCCAGGACTTAGCATAGAGCTTAGTATATAATAAGGACTTATCAAGTGTTTCTTTACTACTCTTAAAAGTTAAAGATGGATGTTTGCAGAGGAAAATATTCTGTGCTCTAAGCCTCTGTCACACTTTGTATTGTGATACAGTATTTCTCATTGTTTCACTGTAATATATATTTACACTGAAATCCCTATATACTATAACATTGAATCCGTGTTTGTCAGTTGATACTGTGTTAGAATACAGAGGAGAGAATGGGAGATAAGATTATTGTCACATTTAGGAAGAAAGAAATAATAGTTAGGATCAGAAGTACAATCTTTGGAAGATCTAAGAGTTGGAGATGCATCTCCTTTTTTGTTCTTTGAGCAATAATAGTGGAAGGCTAATACCACATAAGGGAATTTGCTAAGGGATATTTTTTTGGTCAGAGTTTCCCCTGAGCAATGTATTCTATTTCATCACACACCTTATATGTGGTGGCTGTTCCAAAGGTGATCAATAAGGATCTCCTACCCCTTCCCTAACTTTTAGAAGCAAATATTCTTTAAATGAATAGTTATGTGGTAAACATGATTATATGCATCTATATAGTATGTATGTATGTGTGTATACACACACACACACATACATACGCACATATATGCCCATGTTGTTTTATTGAGTTGATAGGAGATGAATTATTATAAATTATATATTGCAGGAGAAGTTATAATTTTTAAGATTTTGAATGAATGAGGAATACAGGGCACAAAGGCTGTCAATGCCCTTCTGACAAGTGCTTTCACTTACTTTTCTTAGCTTGTAGAATTTCTGTTTTTTGCCAGTTTTCTCCATGCTGACGTAAGCACAAATATCCATGGGAAGGTAGCAGGCCAAGATAACACTTTGAAATTAGATTGTGCTTTATCACATAGTGTAAAGCTATGCACGAGCAGCTTTCCAGAGGATGGCTGATGTGAACAGCTTTCAAGGTTCTGATTACATAGTATAGTGAGCTCTCTATTTATTCAATAATAAATCAGAGCAAAACATTCATAGAAAATCTAAATACAGTATTCACAGTGTTACAACTCAACAACTTATCACTAAAATGGCCACATAGTTTTCACCAAAGTGGTCACATAGTTTTAAACAAAGTACATTCATTTAGTCAATCACAAAATCCTTAATTCAGTCACAAAGTACAGAAGTTAATGTTCTCTACCCCTAGGTCACAGTAAATCATAATCTTCTCAGTCAGTACACAGTATCCAAGTAAAGTCTTCTTTCAGCCTGACTCAAGGATGGCTGTCAGCTTCCGTGGTTCCTCTTTGATGGTCCCAGCTCCAGCTGTCACCTGGGTTCAAAGGCAGGCAGCTCCCAGTTCCTTGTCCAGGTCTTCATCCAGTTCCCCAGTTCCCATTCCATATTGAAGTCCACAGTGTCCAGTCCACCTCAAGTTCTTCACAGTTCCTGTTTCTGGAAAGACAGAGCCACAATAATATTCATAGACATTGCCAGCACCATCATCAATTCACTGTCAGCCTTTAAAATCAACTCAGACCCACCAACAAGGTCTGAGAACTCAACACAAATCATCAACACAGACCCACAAGTAAGGTCCAAGAGGTCAGTACAAATCATCAGTAAAGTTCCAAAACCCTCCTCCAGAACTTCTGTAAACATACAACCAGAAAATCCTGTTTCAGGTTTTTTGTACAAAGTATCACAAACAAACATCAACACAGATAGAGCAGACAGAGTGTTGGGATACCACAAGTTTTCTCC
The DNA here is from genome assembly GCA_011680675.1 of Gymnobelideus leadbeateri. Lineage (NCBI taxonomy): Eukaryota > Metazoa > Chordata > Mammalia > Diprotodontia > Petauridae > Gymnobelideus > Gymnobelideus leadbeateri. The sequence goes on along the minus strand of WOXC01000454.1, from coordinate 290,582 downwards.
TTCTTGATTCTGCCACCACAAGAGTCCTCTTTTCAATTTTTCTTTCTCTAGCCTGGAACTTCTTATATATGGTCATTAGCTCCTCCCCTTCCTGTTGCAGGAGTTCATGATTTCTAGGGTTCACAAGTTGTGTGATTCACAATTCTGTTTCTTAACAGACTTGATACAAGGCTCAAAAGAAACTTGAACTGAAACAAGGTGTTAATTTAGTAGCAGAAACAAGGTGGGAACTACTTCTGTGTTTGCCATTACACATAGTAAAAACTCCCTTTTCTCATCACTTTGTCATTCTCTTATTTTTTAAGTTTTAATTGATTAGAATGCATGCGTCTGAGCTTATAGGCTATTGTTTGAAGGCACACACACTAATCGTGAACTTTTTTTCTCATACTCATGTATAGTTTTTGAGCAAATTCTGATTTGACATAGTTAAGGCTCTTAGCTGCTTCAGATTCAAGTTTCAGTTTTCTTGGGTAAAGTTTATGTTGGGCTGGTTCCCATAATTAGCCGTATTAGGAGTTAGTACTGACATTAGGAGTTGGTAGTTATCTTGAAATGAACAATTTTTTTTCCAGCTTGAATAAAAATAAAAATTCTTAGAACCACCTGAAAGTAGCTATTCTTAGAATTGTCTTAGAATTGGAAGGAGAGAGAAGCAATGAACTTTTTTTGTAGGTGTTAGACAAAAAAGGGGGGGAAACATACTGTATGTTTTGACAGATGTTGAAGATGTAAGCAAAAAGGATTGTAATAAACCATAAATGTTTCTTCTGCTTTGGAAAACAGAGTCTCCCAAAACTTTGGGTTGCCCTTGAAGTTTCAGCATGCAATAAGTAGTGATATAATAGGAATAACAGCAGTAGTAATAATACTGACTTGATCCATTTCTTAGCCTTTTATGAATAGAAATTTATACATCAACAATACTTCAAACTGTGCAGTGAATTCCAGCAGTCAAAATAAGGCAATAGCCAATGGACAAAAGGCCATTCAGGCCAAAGGGAAAGGAGAACATTGGGATTTCCTAATCTTGTTTTTACTTTGTGTTTAAGCTCTCCGGATATGTAGGCAGAAAGCTAATTAATTATGAACTAGTAAATTTTCTATTACTTTGTTACCCACATTAGAAAATGCCAGAATGATAGGCATATAGATATTCAATAAATATTTGTTGGATACATACATATTTTAACAGTATATGTCCTCTGCCTTTGGTACAACCTGGATTACTTGCCATCTGAATCATCAGGTTTTACAATTTTTCTTGCTAAAGACTGCTAGACTTGTATTTGCCTTATAGCTGAACCCTTATATATTTTGCTTTCCTTTATTAGAATGTGAGCTACTTGAGATTATGGACTGATTTTTACTTGTGTTCCCATCATTTAGCATAATACTCCTCCTTCTCTCCCTCCCTACTGCCTGCAACTCTCCCCTCTGTTCTTTCCTTCCTATCTCCTTTTTTTCATCTCTTCTTCTCACCCTACCATTTTTTAGTACTGGTAATTCTGTGACCTATAGCAATTTAAGACTTAGTTGACTTAGGGGCCTTTCCTAATAGTACATACTCCAAAAGATTGATTTTGGGGTTGTGGTTGTGTTGATTGATTTGAATTTTGTTTCTTGGTTTCACAGATTGTCAGATATGCCTGTTTTGTTTTTTTAAAAAAAGCTCACTTCTTGCCATCAAACATACTTCATTTTTAAAAGTTGTTCTTCATTGTATCATTATACCTTTAGAACATTTCTTTGGCTCAGCCTGCTGGTGATTGACCCTCATCTTGTTGACATCTATTCTTCATTCCTACTTTGCTTAGGAGAATTGTATTTTAGTTAGATAAAGAGAGAAAGGAAGAAAAAGAAAGGAAGGAACCAAGGAAGGAAGGAAATTCATTAAGTGCCTACTATGTTCCAGATACTTACTGATGGTAAGTGCTGGGAATAATACATGGCAAAAAGAAACAGGCTTTGTCCTCAAGGAGCTTCTAGTGGGAAAATATAATACATAAAAGGGGACTGAATGGTGGGGATAGAGTCTTCCATGGTGAAAAGGTTGTAATGTTACCCACCTCCTGATGATGCTACCTACGTACCGATAAAATTGATAGACTCAAAATGTAGAATTAGACTTACAATTTGGAACTTGAGCAGTGAAGGAATTTGCTTTGCTTGACCATGCATATTTGTTATGAAGGTTTCTTCCCTCCCTTCCTTTCTTTTTCACTGGGGCGTAGGAAAAGAAGTGGGATGGGAAGAAATAAATGCTTCTTAAATTAAAAAAAATGCTATTTAAAAAAAGGATATGATACAGGCTTTTTGTTATATGGTACAGGACCCTTAAAATGGGACTTGTGTTTAGAGAGCTTGTTTGTAAGAATAGTGAAGTAAAACAAATACGTTGACTGTTTGACACAGTATATTCCTCATTCTGTATCTATGGTCTTGCTCCTGCCTCACAATCTTCCTAAGAGGAAATTGATATGTTTCACTACCAGTCCTGTAAAGATCAAAATTCTAATGCCTTTTAGTGTCATTTTCTGTTAACATAATTTTGATCATTGTGTTAATTGCTTTCCCCATTCTACTCACTTGTTACTACGTCAGTTCATGTAAATTTTTCCCAAAATTGTCTTAATTCTTATATGATATTAATTCATATGTGGTGTTAATTACAGCACAATAATACTGTATTATATTAATTTTACATTTTGTTAAACCATTCCTGAATCGATGGACACCCTCTTGGTTTTCAGGGTTGTTTTTTTGTTTGTTTGTTTTTTACTTTTACTAAAAGTGTCATTATTAATTTTCTTGAACAAATATGTCCTTTCCCTCTGATCTTGATCTTTTTGGGGTATTTGCCATGTAGCAGCATCCAGGAACATCCAATAGTTGTGGTCAAATTCTAGTATATTTTAAGAATTTTTCTCATAGTTCCAAATTATTTCTAGAGTGGCTAGACCAATTCACAGCTTCACCAAGAGGACCTTAGGTTACTTCAAGGTCTTCCCATAACACTGAAAGCACATTTACCATTTTCATCTTTGTTGGTGTAGGAGTTGTGAGGTGAAGCCTCAAAAGTTCTTTTAATTTTCATTTGTCCAGAAATTTAAAATATTTTTTCAGAAATGGTATGCAAATGATGATAATTGAACTTCTTATAGGCTCTTATTTTATTTGTTTTGTTTCTTTCAGCTGTCTTAAATTTAATTTCTTAAAGACCCTCCCTGCTATGGGCAAAGTACTTTATCATTGTATATCAGTTGTCTCCTCATGAGCTAGCCTGATCATAAACCATTTAAAATATACCCAGTGACTAGGCTCTTTTAAAACACAGAGACACAAACATAGACATACACTCAATAGATTGTAAGTACCTTGAAGGTGGCACAGACTTAAAAATTTTTTTTCTTTGTTTTTTCATTACTGAGCACAGTGCCTGGCATACTTGTTGATTTGATATGTGCATATACACCCACACACATACATGAGCCACCCCATCCCCACCTAGTTGACTGCAACAATAAAAATTTTTTTCAAATCTCAATCATCTACACATAATTTAGGATGCAGAGAAACTTTAAAAATTTTTTAATTTTCCAGAGAACAAAATTTGTAATTATCTGAGTTTCATTGAAATATGTATTTTTCAAGAGACTTTTATTGTATGGATTTACAGGAAAAAAATTAAATCTTTTAGATGAGAAACAATTTTAGCATTGTTAGTGATGTTATATTAAACTTGATAACTGTTCTCGGATCATAAAAGTTTGTGTTGAGCATGTCCACGAACATATTTATGCACATTTTATTCTGTTCAGTTTAAAAGTTTCATTAGAAACTCTATGCAAAAGTATTTTATTCAAATTGTTGTACATGCTTCAAAATATATTATTTATTTTTAATGATCAAGGCATTTAAGATGAAATATTATGGTTTAGAACCCTGCTTCTGAAAAGTAAGCTTCTCTTCTCTAGATTATTAGTATAAGGGTGAATAAATGCAGTGAATAAATAAATCATTGAATTAATATATGCCAGCTGTTCACATTTGTGAGGCTGCCTAAAGAGGAGTGAACCAGGCCAGATCAGAAAGAGTGGAAGTCAAGGCTGAGAAAGGCAGGTAGGGGAAGAGAAAGGGGAGACACACAGACACAGACAGCTAGACACACACACGAGCACCCCCCACCCTTCACTCCCCCATATAGGGATGTTGTTGACTTTGATAGAAGGAAGTTTAGAAGGGAGGCAGTGTTTTTGGGGAAAATAATACGATGAAGTCTCTGATGCAGACTGTAACCCATTTGTACCTACTTATCCTGTGCTACTCACTTTTTCCTGCCCAGGAGTAAAAAAATAAACCAGCCCATGTCAGAGAACTATTATTCATAAGCCACTGTTTCTGAGCCCACAAGGGGCTCAGGGTGAGCCATGTGATTATTAGGAGTTGGAGAAGCCAAGAAATTTTACCTGCATGTGGTTGCTACAAGTGTGGTATGTAGCCCTGTTAACCTACCTACTGTGGAGGGCGGTTGTGGCAGGGAGAAGAATGGTAGAATGTTACTTGATAATTGGTCATTTGGGTGGGATGGTTATGTTAGAGAAGACCCCCTAGGATTTCAACCCTTTGATTGATTATTCCATAGGAATCATGCTGATAAAAACAAGAACCACTGGTAGTGTGTAGCTCCCACTTTGGTGGCCACTGATCTGATTTATCCACTTGATTGTGATGGGGGAAGGGAGAAGAAGCCATGCATACTCTTTAATCAGATATGTGTATCCAAAGTAATTTGAGGAGGGAGTGCTGACAAACAACTAGTGACTTCAGAGAATACTTCAACCTTGAAGTAACCTAAGGATTTTGAGACAAAGGATTTGAGGAAAGAGTGCATCCTAAGAGTGGGAAAAACTGTAAAGGCAGAAAAGTGGAAATGAAATGCTGAGTTTGGGAAATGGCATGTGGCTCATTTTGCCTAAGAAGGCAGTTGTCAGGGATAACCTAGGGTTGTAATTTGGTAAGGCATTGCTGATAATTAAACAAGGAGTGAAAGGATAAGTGTGTTAAATGTAGGATCATGATTTTGAAGGACGGAAGCCAGAGCAGGATCAACCGTCAAGTGAGAAATAGAGGGAATGAATGGAGCTAAATGGCTAGGACAAGAATAGGTTTAGAAAGGAGACTGTAAGTGCAAGAATTTCATAGTTCTGGATATTAGAGATAAAATTGTTTTGTGTGATGTAAAGATCAAGGGTATAAATATGACTGAGGTATGATGAAGAATGTGTGCAGTTCATGGGAATTCGAGGGGTTGATGAATTGGGAGGGCAGAAAGTTTGAGGGGACCTCAACATTTATACTAAAAATCTCAGTATGAGGGTGGTGTGGGAAGGAAGACTGTGAACCAAGTACTACTGCCTACAGTCCTTGAGAAAGGAAGGAGAATGACCTCAGAGCAGATTTGATAGGGTAATTAACCAATGGAATGAAACTCAAAACAGGGGTAGTTACTGAGTGATGGCAACAGAAGGAGGATTTGAAAGTGGCACTGAGGACAAGTTTGAGGACTCAGTTTGATGGAGCTGGGAAATGAGGGTCAAGAGAGAAAGTGCACCGATTACCAGAAAGAGTTAATGGGGAAAGTCTGGTTTCCATGAATGTGAGAAAATAGGAACATGAGAAGAAAAACAAGTCAACTGTAGAGGTTATAATGGGTACAGTGGAAGAGGAAGGCAAAGCAGACAGGATAGTGACTTGGGGAAATTCAAATAGGGCTGACGTAGGTGGGATGAAAGCTTGTTTCACTTTAACAGAAGATGATTTTTGTCTAGGCATCTAGCAACTCTAAATTACAGGAGTTGGGAGAGGAAGAGATGGGCATTAACTAGCCAAAGGACAATAAATGTGTCATTTAACCGGGGCTCTCAAACTCAAGCTTCTGGTGATGATGAGGGCAGTGAGAAGGGGAGGAAAGAGAATGGGCTTCATGTCCTGGAGCCTCTACCAGGGGATATTCTGATATCAACAAGTGTGGTGTCTGTCTTAAGACTCTGGTCCTAGATACAGCAGGTGAGGACCTGGTTTCTGAGATTCTGGTCTAGACCTGGCTTAGATCCAGGAATGGTAGCTCCTCCCTGGTCCCACCATCTATATAATAATGAAAGTTGTAGTTGTTGCAGTGAACCAGCAAAGAGTAACAGTAGGTTTCAGGGTACTAAATTGGTGATAGATGGCAAGAGGTTTTCCAAACTATTCTCAGAGCAGTGTGGGGCTAGGGCACCTACTGAATGATGACACTGTCCTGGATCCTCTGATGCCTCAATATCTGTGATGATGAATATTATGACAGCTACTGTTACTTGTCTTTTTTATGATGGTATTGAGATAGAAATAATTCTGGGGCAAGCCATTATTCTGATATTCCTTTCTATCTACTATTCTTTGAACTTTTGCATAGGTGGGTAAAATAACTGTCTTTTATACTTGAATAAAAGTAGTAGGATGTATAAGCTTATCCCCTCATAGGAGACAGGACAGTAGAAATATGAGCCTCTTTTTATTCTTAAGTGATTTTACTCTTCTCAGCCAGGTTTCTATACCTAAAAGTTTTTTGTTCCTTGTAGCTTGGAGCTTATACATATTTGGTATGGCAACATCTATTTTTTTGGGGGGGGGAGGGCAATTGGGGTTAAGTAACTTGCCCAAGGTCACACGGCTAGGTTTTTTTGTTTGTGTGTGAGTTAAGTGTCTGAGGCCAGATCCGAACTCAGGTCCTTCTGACTCCAGGGCCGATGCTCTACTCACTGCTCCACCTAGCCGCCCCCTGGCAACATCTATTAAAAGTTTTTATAGATCAATTACTCTTGGGTGCTTGTGAACAATGTTTGATTGTGATAAAGAGCTGGTTTCAGTAGTGTTTATTGCTTGAACTCTGCAGGTTATCTTAACGTCTCTATTTGTAGTTTAGGGATCTGTCATCAATCAGTCCATGAGAGACAGTTATGTATAATTGTTGCCCAACCCAAAAAATGATGAATCAAAAAGAAAATTTTCTTTAAAAGTTGAGTAGAATGAAAAAGTGCTCTTCTGGGCAACCTTGAGGAATTTGACATTACAATCATAGAGGGTCCCATTTACTAATTTGAGTAGTTTTCATTTCAAAACTTTGTGATTTGTAACTCTTCCTGAATGGTGAATAGTCAAGGAGCAAGGCTTATCATCAGACATCTTTTTGTCTTCAACTTTAGAAGAAATATCTTCTTCTAGACCACCTGGATTGGTCTAGCATCTCAGTACCTGGATGTTGAGGGGGATTGTACAGTTTGCAAGAGTGAAAGGGGGATGACCCTCTTCAGATAGAGTATTCTATTCTATTCATCAGTAGAGTATTCTGTTTCTTTATGTCCACAAGTATCTCCAGAATGTCAGCCAAGTTGGGATTATCATAGTCCACAGACCAAACTGGGGGCACTACAATGATGTTGCAGTGGATGCAGCCCAACCTCTGTCCCCTCCACACTGACTTGGGCTCAGCTTCTTCACGCATGTGCTGGCAATGCCCTTGTAGCTGCAGAGTTGTTTGAATGTGACCTCTGAATACGAGTATGATGCCTTTAGTTCTTTATATTACCTTGGGATATGTTAATAATTTTAGAAGTACCGAATCCAAAAAAAACCATTTTGGTATCATCGGAGAAAAGTTCCATGGGAAAGAAATTTATTGTAAGAGCCATAGGGCTTAAATATATACATAAAATGATAAAAAAAATTGTTTTGGTTTGAATGTTTAAATGTGAAGATTGCATTTAAGGTTAAATTGCATTTAACAGAAAAATCTTCCTGAAAAAATAACATCTTAGATGAAATATTACTGACATTGTTTTGGTGAATTTTTAAGTAGAGAACAGTTTTCCTGTGGCTATCAAATAGGCAGTATTCTCAATAGACTTGGGTCTGGTTTTACATATTTGAAGCACACAAATTAACCATGAGTACAGAAACAAATTCAAGGTGTTGTACGAACAAAAACAAAGTAAGTGTTTTGGTCCTTTTGGACATCTTGTTCAGTAATTGCCAAATTTATAACAAGTTCTTCTATATGCCCTCTGTACTTTTTTGGTATATCTTCTTTGGTCCTCAGTCAATGTACTGTTTTTTTGTGTTTATAGGTATTATCTTTGCATAAAGTATATAAATTTGTAAATGACATTTACCTGGAGGGGTTGCTGGAGTTTTCATCTTTTGGTAATAGATATGTGTCCTATTATAGAAGATGGTGTCAGGATTGTCTCTGAGAGGAAGATGTAGTTCATTTGCCACTGATATTTATTTGAGCCCCAAATTAGGGCTCTTGTCCAGTCCTTTTCTTTCATTTTTGCAAAGAAGCCATTTTTAACCCATCCCCCTTGGCATAAGTAACTGTTCTGCCATTCATTATGTAATAATATGTAAGCTTTTAAAATCCAACTTGTGTATTTACTTTGCTGAACTTCTTGTTACCATGTAGAACAGAATATTTCTACATTTTCTTCATTTGAAGATTCTCTCTGGCCTCTGATTTCTTGACTTCTTTAGACCTCTGTAGTGACATTTTTGATTGCTGTTAAATTATTTTGTTGATTGCGCTCCTTTCATACCTTCTATCAGTTTACTATCTTTACTACTGCTTTCTCATTAAAGAAGTCTAGAATTTCTGGTTTTTTGTTTTTTTGCTTTTTGGAGGGCATTTTGGGTTAAGTGATTTGCCCAAGGTCACATGGCTAGTTTTTGCATTAAGTCAGGTCCTCCTGACTCCAGGGCCAGTGCTCTATTCACTGCACCACCTAGCTGCCCCAGATTTGCTTTGTTTTCTGGGTTCTTTTGAGCCTGCTTTTTTTGTTGTTGTCAGTTGGGTAATATGGCATTCAGGTTTTCTCCTACCTATTAAAGCTGGATACTGATGTAATCTTTTGATGACTTTCCCCAAATCTTCAATAGCTGTTAAACTTCTCTTTATTGGTATTTGATCTCTGTCCTTTGGGGTATGGCTTGATAGCTCTGCCTTTCCTACTATGGTTCATACTATGACAAAAACTGCTTCAATTACTATTGTGTGAAGGTCTTGGAATCTTTTTAAGCTTTTTGCCAAATACAGAGGGAGAATACTTTCTTTCATGATTTTGTTTTGGTATAATTAGTCTGCTAGTTAGATTCATGCCTTCACACTCAAAAAGGTCTTTCTGGAATTCTGCTTTTAAGTATGACCAACTTTTCAAAACTATTTGAGAGATCAGTGTGGTTTTTGTTACCTTGTTTCTTTATAAAGATTATATTAAGCTTATTATTAAACTTACATTAAACAAAGATTTACAATGCCCTTGGGGTTCTTAATGTTTTTCTTTTCAGACTGGTATTTTTTTCTGTGTAATTTCTTTGCCTAATCTTGGTTTAGGGGATTTATATATATATATATATATATAAAACACGTAGGTGTTTTTTGTTTTGTTTTGTTTTTTCAATTTTGGTTTGTTTGTTTTGCCTTGCACTGTTTGGCAATACATTATTATATTACCTGGAGATATTGGTAGTAGCATTGACAAAAAGCAATATGAAGCCCTTACCTATGCCTACTGAGATCTGTTTCTAATTTTGCTCTGATACAGTATTGATACATTATAAAATCTGCCCTCTCTTTGTTTGGCACTGTCCTTTACACTGAAACATTTCCAGTAGGCAGGTTAGTGATATTTGTGTTGTTTTCTGATGTATCTTGTGTTCTTGTGGAACCAAAACACAGTGGAATGGCACTTACTCCACTGTCTTCCACGTTGAGCTGATCATCTTTTTTTTTTAAACAAATGCTTTATTAACTTCTGTTTTACATCATTCATTTCCACCAGATTTTGAGTTACAATCATTTCCCCCCCTGTTATTCCCCTACCCACACTCCCAGAATAGCAGTCCCACAAGATATCGTTTCCTCCAATCTGCTCTCTCCCATACCTTCTCCCATACCCCCTTCGACTTTTCCATTAGAGGAAGGTGAGTCTTTGTGTCCCAATGCCTGCACATCTTAGCTCCCTATTACAAGCAAAGGAGTATTAATAATAGTATTTATATATATTTGAAACATTTAATGTTAAGACGTCGAATTTCAGATCCATTTCCTTCCTCACTTGTCACCCATTCCCTCTGGGGAGATAAGGAATTCAGTATATGTTGTACATGTCTAGCTATGCAAAACATTATCATAGTAGATATATTGTACAAGGCTGCTTATAATGCCTTCCCCCTCATCCCACCCCCCACCTGGTCTATTCCCTACATGATCCTGTCCCTCTTCTATAGTGGGTACTTCCAACCTCCCCTCCCCCCAAGGATGCCCTCCCATCCATCATCCCTCCTCTCATCCCCCTTTCCCCTATTCTGCTGCAGGTTGAGATATCCCATTTAGTATGTATGTCATTCTCTCCCTGAACCAAATTCAATGAGAATGTGGTTTTGCCTTTTTTTCCTTCCTATTCTCCCCCTCCCTTGCAACCACTTCCCCTTGCTTCTTCTACATGAGATAGTTTACCCTACCCTGTCTCTCCCCATCTCCTCTTGCCACTTTCCTCCCTCACCTCATAATTTCATCCCTTGAGTATTCTCCCTTCCCAACAAATTCAACCTATGCCCTCTATCCATATATAACTGTAACCATATACACACACATTCACATATGTATTCATATGACCACACACCCTTCTTCCATTATTTTCATAGTGAGAAGATATCATCAGTCACAGTTATTGCTTTTCCATATAGGAATGTAAATAGTTCAACTTTGATAAGTTCCTTTTGATTTCTTTTCCCTGATTACCTTCTCAGGCATCTCTTCCTTCTTGTGTCTGGATGTCAAATTTTCTATTCAATTCTGGTTTTTTCCTCAAGAATGCTTGAAAGTCCTCTATTCCACTGAATGACCATATTTTCCGCTGAAACAAAATACTCAGTTTTGCTGGGTAGGTGACCCTTGGGTTCATTCCCAACTCTTTTTTTTTTTTTTAAGCAATTGAAGGTAAGTAACTTGCTCAAGGTTACACGGCTAGTCATTATTTGTGTGTGGGTGCTCATTTTCTGAGGCTGGATTCGATCTCGGGTCATCCCAACTCCGAGGCCGGCGCTCTTACTCACTGCACCACCTAGCCGCCCCTATTCCCAGCTCTTTTGCCCTCTGGAATATCATATTCCATGCCCTTTGATCCCTCAGTGTAGAAGCTGCCAGGTCCTGGGCTATTCTGATTGTGTTTCCACATTATTGAAATTGTTTCTTCCTGCCTGCTTGTAGTATTTTCTCCTTGACCTGGGGATTCTGGAACCTGGCTATAATATTCCTGGGAGTTTTCTTTTTGGGATCTTTTTCAGGAGGTGATCAGTGGATTCTTTCAACCTCTATTTTGCCCCCTGGATCTAAAACATCAGGGCAATTTTCCTTGAGAATTTCTTGAAGGATGATTTCTAGGTTCTTTCTTTGATCATGGCTTTCCGGTAGTCCAATAATTTTTAAATTGTCTCTCCTGGATCTATTTTCCAGGTCAGTGGTTTTTCCCATGAGATATTTCACATTGCCTTCTACTCTTTCATTTGTTTGGATCTGTTTAACAGCAACTTGATTTCTCATAAAGTCACTAGCTTCCATTTGCTCCAGTCTAACTCTAATCTAATCCAAATCTAAATCTAATTCTGAAGGAATAATTCTCCTCAGTGAGGTTTTGAGATTCTTTTTCCATCTGGCAAATTCGGCTTTTTTAAGGCATTCTTCTCCCCATTGCCTTTTTGAGCCTCTTTTGCCATTTGAGTTAGTCTATTTTTTAAGGTGTTATTTTCTTCAGTCAGGTTGTTGACTCTCCTTTCATAATTTTCTTGCATCCTTCTCATTTCTCTTCCCAGTTTTTCCTCCACTTCTCTTATTTAGTTTTCAGAATCCTTCTTAAGCTCCTCTGTGGCTTGTAAGCAGCTCATACTTTACATGGAAGCTTTTGGTGCAGGAGTTCTGACTTCAATGTCTTTCTCCTGCTCCATGCTTTGATCCTTTTTGTCCCCAAAATAGGAGTCAGATTGCTCTGTTTGCTTTGCTTCCCTTGCTTGCTCATCATGTTGCCACTCAATATCTTGACTTTTGAGCCTTTTTCCACAGTAGAACTCTGCTACCAGAAAGGGGAGCTTTATCCTAATTGCTGGGGTTTTTTCAGCTGCTGGAGTTATTCATTGGGTGCCCTCTCTGAAGCTTCAACACATTCTGGCAAGCTGGTCATGCACCCCAGGACCTCCATCCTAGACAGCAATCCAGATCCAAGCAGGTTAGAGCAAGAGCGATTGTACCCTGCAGAGTCGTTGCTTCGTTCCCTTGCAATCTGAAGGCCAGGAGCTCTGAAGCAGCACAGCCATGGAGCCTCAGCTGCTTCTTGCCCAGGGGCAAAGGCCAGACCACTCTCCTAAACTCCCTGTTCCCACAAAGTCTATACTGACCTCTCATGTTTGTCTCTGGCATCTATGGGTTGATAATTCTGGAAACCACCACAGCTCCTGGTGATCTGAAGTGCCTCCAGCTTGTGGCTGGTTGTGGCTACCCTGAGGCTCTAGCGGGGCTGAGCTTAGCTTCCAACAAGCTGGGCTGGCCCCTCCCTGTAGGCCTGTGGGGCTGTCTTCAGTGGGAGGTTAGCTTCTTTCTGTCATTTTGTGGATTCTGTAGCTCCAAAGTTTCTTCAGAGTCACCTTTTACATGAATTGGAGGAGGTAAAAGCCAGAGCCCCAGGGAAGTCCTATTGCTACTCCATCATCTTTACTCTGCCCCTGAACCTCCCTGTCATTTTTGTCTTAAGCAAAGTGTATTAGATGTTCTTGGGAAATACTTGTTTTAAAAAAATTTAATAAATTAAAAATTTAATAAATATTTTTCGCAATTACACATAAAAACAAATTTTAACATTCATTTGAAAAAAAATTTTTTTTTTTTTTTTGGTAAGGCAATTGGGGTTAAGCAACTTGCCCAAGGTCACACGTCTAGGTTTTTTGTTTGTGTGTGCGTTAAGTGTCTGAGGCCGGAACTGAACTTGGGTCCTTCTGACTCCGGGGCCGACGCTCTACTTACTGCGCCACCTAGCTGCCCCTCATTTGAAAAAATTTTGAGTTCCAAACTCTACCTCCTTCTCCCCATGTTAAACAATTTGAGAGATTATATGTGTAAAATCATGCAAAACATGTTTCTTAGAAAATAATTCTGAAATAAGCTTCTCTTATCCATTCTTAGCTACTGTAGTCCAGTAGGGCTGTGCTTTAACTGGCCAGAACCAATTTGTTAAATTTCCGTTGTGAACACTTAAACATCTGAAATCAGCAAACTCTTCAAATCAGAGCTTGATTTATTATTTTTTTGCTTGTCTGGATTTAAGAAAGTGATGGAGAAAATGTTAATTAAACAGATTAAACTGAAGTGTATCATGAGTACATTAGGAGACCCAACTGCACCTGTATTAAGTTTCTTGCTAGATTATTGCAGTAGGTGTCTAATTGGCCAACATGATTCCAGTTTTCTCTACCTCATACATTGAATCATCCCAGTCTCTGAATAATTGTTTTACTTAAAATTAGTGTCATCCAGTTTTGGACTCAAATCTGAGTTGTTTCATGTGTGTCAACCTTGCCTTCCCAACTGGGTTGTAACTTCCATAACACCAGGTATCCTATTTTATATTTCTGTATCCCAGTGGTCCTAGCATAAGACCGGCCATTAATAAGTACTTGATGACTGATTACGCTGTGATATTTTTTGTAACAAGAATCTGGTGGAAGAGAATTTGAATCCGTAGATCTATTGCAGGAGCCCTCTTTGATAAATTCATGATCTTATTTTGGCCTTTGCTTTTTTACTGGTTGTGGTAGCTTCTGGTACATATTCAGTGTGTTTTATTTACTATACACCATGGTGCTTTTTAAGCAATTCACATTATTTATTAATTTAAGGGAGCATTCTGAGGTGTATGCTTTGTGTTGTGGGGAGCCAAGTCATGTCATTTGGAGTTTTGTTTTATGGTGTCTCTACTTGATAGCATATTCTTCTAGCACTTGGACTAGGTTTTGAAGAAAACATATCTTCCTTCTGCATGAAGTCAAATCTAACTCCTCCCCAACCTGCTGGTGCCAAAGATTACTTTTGATGTGTACTTTACCCCCTCCCACTGGAACATAAGCTTTGTGAGAACTATTTCATTTTTTGTTTTTGCACCTTAAGGGCCTGATATGGTGTTTGTCATATAGTAGTCACTCAAAAATGCTTGTTGAATTAATACGTTACTTCTCCCCCATGCTGCTAGATTCCATAGAAGTTAAGTGTTATCCTGGGGCCATTGATCTCCTTTCTTATGATTCCACCTGCTGATGTTATGTCAGAGTGAATACTGATTCAATAAGTTATGGTAGATGAATTGTACAGTATACTTTGGTACTGAAGTAGACCTGCCATTTTATATTTAATGTGACTAGATTATCCAGATAATTTGTAACATAGTTAAACCTCTTTAAAAAAAATGAATGAAGAGTAAATTAAAGGAAATTTTCCTGTTTGCATTAGGGAAAAGATTGGTAGACACACATTTTTGTTATTGCTTTTACATGTAGAATGTATAAGACAGTAATATGCACACTTACATATGTCATGTGTGAAATATAGTAATATACATATACATAGTCTGCATATTATATTCATGCCATAAAAACATTTAAGGACATTTGACATCTGTCTCTAAGAATGGGAAGTGCATTGATAATGTATTGCACATGGTACATGCCATGTTAAAATGTAGTCTGGCTGTTTGGAGGCTATTGTGAAAACTAGTAGAATAGTATTGCATAATACTTAAAATGTCAAGAGTTGTACTATTTCATTTGTGAATGTTTTTGTGACTACAGCATCTGATTTTCCTGGAAATATCTCACTTATATTTATTGAACCAAAATTTTACCATGATACAAATGATGCAAACAAAATTTTAAAAAGCATGTTGAGAAATTCTCCTAAAAGCACTCTTAGTGACAATATTATACAGTTAGTATGACAATTACAAAATATTTCTTAATCTTTCATTAAGCAAGTTATGCCAAGATCTATGAAATTGCTCCTAAAGAAGGGTTTTTCTTTGAGTGTTAAAACCATATAGTTACTCTTTATTTTATTTTATTTTATTTTTACTTTTTGGAGGGGGAAGGCAGGGCAATTGGGATTAAGTGACTTGTCTGTCCCATGGCTAGTTTTTTTGTTAAGTGTCTGAGGCTGGATTTGAACTCAGATCCTCCTGACTCCAGGGCTGGTGCTCTATTCACTGCACCACCTAGCCACCCCTACTCTTTGTTTATTTAACCTTTCATAGGTTCTTTTCTCAAATTAATTTTCTATTTCCCACCAAATTTATTTAATCCATCTATTTGTTGATAATGGTATTCAGAAAGAATATTCGTTAACTTTTATTTATGTTTTTATCTTAATACATAAGAATGTGTCAGATCCTGTTAAATCTTTTTTTAAAATGCAGTGTCCATAAGTGTTAATAGCATTCATTAATCTTCAACAGGTTATATTCTTTGCTTTTTAGATACTATAAAGTGTCTTCAGCAGGACCTCCAATTATGCCCTCTGAAAGATTATTAAATAATCAAAAAATTCCTTCTTGAAAGGGTGGTAAAGCAGAGTAATTCAAGGCTTATTTTAGAAAGCCAATTTTATTTTACTTAATCAGGCTCTGTGTATGATCACAGTGTTCCTCATGTAGTTCAATCCATTGTATTCAGTAGTATCTATAAGATGGAATAACAACAGCACAGCCTTCTTGGCTTTCACTTTGCATTATAAAGTTCAGTCTTGTTTTTCAATACTAGAAAGAGCACTGAGCTTTTGTCTGTGTGTAATATGAATGAATGAAATAAGTTTTAAAAAGTAATACTTTTTCTCAGAGAAAAACCTTCATGATTCTTCCTGAAAGTGAAATTAGAGATTCACAGAAATGGATAGGCCCTCAGAGAAATCTCAGAATTGATATTAGGAAAACATCTGCCTGTTCACCCATGCCTTGTCACAGACCACAGATCTGCTGAAGTCTTTCTGCTCATACCCTACTATTCCCATTAGCACATAGAGAATAAGTATCAGGGCTCCATCCTCCTTTTCTAAATCTATGGCAGTCTTAGACTAAACCAACGATCAAATCCTCTGACACCAAAAAACACTATGGAAAGAATGCTTTCATCCATTATAACTGCAGGGGTGATATTCTGTAGGTTCTGTGCTTAAGCCAGACGAACACAGTGTAGGCCAGGGCTGGGAAACCTGCGGCTTCAAGGCCACATGTGGCCCTCCAGGTCCTCAAGTGTGGCCGTTTGACAGAATCAGAACTTCACAGAACAGATCCCCTTAATAAAAGGATTTGTTCTGTAAGGTTTGGACACAGTTAAAAGGCACACATGTGGCCTCAAGGCCACAGGCTCCCCACCTGTGCTCTAGGCACTGTGCTAAGGTACACTTTTGTGGCTGGATTGACAAAGACCATAAACAGCAGTGGGTGGTTCTCATTGGCTTCTGAATGCTCTACAGCTAGGCTTGATAGTTGACTTCATTCTGGAGGTGGCTCAGTGATCTGTTTAGCCCTGTAAGAGGGTAGAGTCCTGATCTTACCTGTTAGATTGTCAGCACTTTGTTTATCTGCTGTCTGATATAGATGTCTACTAGACTTATAGAATTAACGTTTATTGCACTAATTACTTTAAAAATAGGGCTGAAACTGTTTTGCTCTACAATTGAAAACATAATGCATTGGTCTTGTGGATTCTTTGTATTAAATTGTTTTTCAAATGTTAAATCTTTTCTTTCTCCAAAACTTATTTTAGCTCTGATCACTTTCTTTCTCTGTACATTTTATCTGAGTCCAAAAGCAGCAAAATCTTATCTGACCAATGAACTTTGTAATTGCCTTTGATTCATAAATTCTGTGCCTTTCACTAGACCCTCAATAAATATTTGGTGATTTATATATTCTGTTTCTGAAACATAAGATTCTATAGCATAAGCTTAGTTCTTCACTCCTGTTATAAGCAGATATTGTTATAGAGAGTAAATATATTCCTCATCATAATTTTTGGTTTTTGCATCTCTGTATGTTGTTTACAATTTAAATATTGCCAATAGTACCTAGCCAAATTGTCTACTGAAATATTCCTTTTTTCTCTTTTGTACAGGGGAAAATGTAGTGTTGCACTTCTGAATGAGACAGAATCAGTTTTGTCATATCTTGATAAAGAGGTAATGAATATAACTTTAATTTGCTCCTCTTCCCTTTAGAGTATATCTTTTTGAAAATTAAAATGTTTATTAAATTCTATTATCAAAATGACATTATAACCTTGATTCGACATTCACATTGTATTAACTAGAATTAATCCTCTTTTTTCAGCCCTTGTTGGAAATAATGTTTCTATGGGAGTAACCATTTGTTAGTCAGTTGAACACGTAGATTATGAATAATAGGTCTCTTTTATAGTACAGCTGAAGAAAATATATTTAGTAAATTAGTGTCTATATACACCATGGAAACTGCCTTTTAGACCCCTTATAGCTTAATCAAATTGCATATCCCTTTAGTCACTTGATTTAAAAATTACTTTTACTTTGCTTTTTTATTTGCCTCACAGGTTTTATAATATTTGAAATGCTCATGTTTAGTATGATGATGAAATTGCTCTGAGAATAACATTTGTTCATGAAAGTAGAGATAACAGCAACTATTCAATTTCAGTATAGGTTTTCCACCTGTCATCTTGGAAATTGTATAATAATAATAATAACAGTATGTATGTATATATGTATATAGTTGTTAAATTTTAATGTTAAAGAGTGAAGAGGAGAGAGATTTCCTGGCATAGTGGATTTTGAGTTGAGTCTCTGCCTTAGAAGACCTGGGTTCATGCTACATAATGAATAGGGTGACCCTGAGAAAAGTCAGTTAACTTCTCAGTGTCCAAGGCAAAATTTTAGTGCTCTTAAGTTGCTTAGAAGGTGCTGTTTTGCATTGGTAGTGGAAGTTATTTACTAAGGATCTCTTTCCTCCTTTGTAACTTGATCAACAAATTGCTTTCCTGGACCCTGGTGCTAGGAGCATGCTTTTTTGAACTTTTTGTCTGACACAAATATTTAAACTCATTTCTTTTGCTACATTAAAAAATAAATACAGAATGGCATGGTGGATATAGGGCTTACCTATAGTGAGTGAGGAAGATCTGGGTTCAGTCTCACCTTGGTCACATACTGGTTGTGTGACCCTGAGGCAAATCACTTTTACGCCTCGGTTGCTTTGGCAGCCCTAAGACTGAAGTTAAAGTAATCATACTCATTTGTACTACTGGGAGAAGTTCCTTAGTACAAACTTCCTACATTTTAAAAATCACAAATTTTACTTAATATAACAGAAAATTAAATTTTATGGAATGCTGGTTCAAAGTGCTATCTCTAGTTTTAAATACACTTGGTTACTGAGTGGTTAGCTGCCGTGTTCAGTGCCCTTTGTTGTTACTGTGCTCTTTAAACATGCAAGACATAGGGTTCATGTAGAAAACAGATACAACATCACTGACAATATGCTTGACTTTTGTGAAAATTGGAGACCTGAAACACCAAAGATTTAGATGGCATAGATAGCATGGATAGATAATTAAGTAAAGACCAAGAGGAAAAGAGGCATGTCCAGCCCAGGTGTGCTTTGCTTCAGCCCAGAATGTACTTAAGAAGTAGAAAAGACAGCTCTGCAATCACTGGGCAATTTCCTCTGCTTTGATTTCCTTTTTTTCTCTTCTAGGGTCAAAATTCTTCTCATTTTTGAGGTTTTGTCTGGCTTTTGAAATATTTTAAAAACAAACTCCCAAATACTCAGAATAGCCTTGATATAACATTATTTGAAGAATTGTTTTCCTCCCATGATTCACAGAATAATAGAATATTAAGGCTGAAAAGAATTGGAAAGCGTATTACTTATAGGCATTTAGGTTTTCATGTCCTTTATATTCTCAATTTGCTATTGTGAGATTCAGTTTCAGTATACTAATGATACTTTTGGTTTTGATTACATGATACATACCCATTATCACTACTGGTTTCTATTTTGGTTGAATTATGTAGCTTTTCATTTTTTGACATGTCCTTAGTAATACTATGATGATGATAAACATGATCTGTTGCTAAAGATTTACCCTTTCATTCACTATGTTGAATAAGTGTTAATCTCAATATTTGACATTTTTGTTGTCACATATAAGAACATTTGAAGAATTATGTTTCTTTACATACACATATATACAACTGGCTGTTCCCCCATGTCTAGAACAGTCACCCTCCGCCACTCCATCTGCTGACCTCCATGGCTTCCATAAAGTAACAACAAAAGTCCTACTTTCTACAGGAAGCCTTCCCTAACTCCTCTTAATTCCAGTTCTTTTCCTCTTTTAATTATTTCCTAATTTGTAGATGGTTTGCTTTGGCAGCTAGGTGGTGCACCGGCCCTGGAGTCAGGAGGACCTGAGTTCAAATCCAGCCTCAGACACTTAATACTTACTAGACATGTGACCTTGGGCAAGTAACCCTAATTGTCCTGCTATCCCCCCTCTAAAAAGACAAAAAAAGAAACAAAAAAATGTAGATGGTTTGCTTTGCATATGTTTATTTCCATGTTGTCTCTCACATTAGATTTTAAGCTCCTTGAGGGCAAGGACTATCTTCCTTTCCTCAAGGACTGCTTAGCATAGTACCTGGCATATAATGTTCTCTTTAAGAAATGTTTATTGTTTGCTTGCTTGCTTGACATATATACTTTTTTTTTTTAGGATACCTTTTTCTATTCTTTGGTTTATGATCCTTCATTGAAAACACTTTTAGCAGACAAAGGGGAAATCAGAGTAGGACCTAGATATCAAGCAGATATACCAGAAATGCTCACAGAAGGTATGTTTCAAATTATTTTCTATTATAATTTTTAAAAACTCTTGCCGTATTTTAAAGGAGTCTTATAATATCATTAGAGAGTAAAGATCCAAGTATTTGAGTAATGTATAAAATATTAGGAGCATTTGTACTTTTTAGTAA
Organism: Gymnobelideus leadbeateri; assembly: GCA_011680675.1. Taxonomy (NCBI): domain Eukaryota; kingdom Metazoa; phylum Chordata; class Mammalia; order Diprotodontia; family Petauridae; genus Gymnobelideus; species Gymnobelideus leadbeateri. Next base: position 270,445 of record WOXC01000454.1, on the reverse strand, counting down.
TCTTACAGTGTGCCAAAATTTTATTATATAGTAAGTGGATTATATGATTTTGACACTGTTGTTTGAGGTGAAATATGTTGTGAATTTTTCCCCATTTGAAAAAGTGACATAGACCTTAAATATTATCTTGTCATGATATTGTCTTAAAACATGCTAGGTGCTTAAGTTTTTATACTTCTTTGTGCAGACCTCTAGATAAGAATTTGGTAGTATTGTATTAATGTTCTTTAGTTATACTTATTTCATTACTAATACTGCCTAAGCCTCCATATTTAGGACATGTGATAACTGCGAAATAGTTAAGAGTATAGCCTTTTCCAAGATTTGTTTTACTTAACAAATCCATTTGTTTTCTGCTCTGTCAGTTTTTCACCCCCTTCCTCCCTGAGGGAATTTAGTTAAGATATAGAAAGTTTACCATATAATTGAAAATCCAAAACATTTGGGTGGAAAATTAGACTATGAGGCTAAATAAATAATCATTCTAAAAAGGGAATATAAACACACAGACACACACACACACACAGAGTGTATTCTGAACTTCACAGGTGATGAGAGGCTCAAAAAGTCACCAGCAAGGGTTATTTTGACTGTGGTGAAACCCAGCATATAAAGGAATCTGAGGGAAAATCTTTTTTGACTAACAACCTCTTAGAATTCCTAGCTTCTTTCAGATCTCAGCTCAAAAACTACCTCTTACATGTGATTGCATAATTTCCCTCCAGGTACTAGTGCTAACTCCTACTCAAAATTGCATTGTATTCTTCCCTTAAACATCCCCCCACATTTGTGTGTGTGTGTGTGTGTGTGTGTGTGTGTGTGTGTGCATGCGCGCACGTGTGCGCACGCACGCGTTCATGCGTGTGTGTGTATATATATATCACATACACACACTTGGATGTAAGACAATATATTTGTATATGCATGTGTATGTATACATATAGGTACACATGTGCACACACTTGGTAGACGCTGAATACATGTATATATGAATATATATGCAAACATATGTATATAGATATAAACACAAAGTAATGATATTTCAGGTCCTTATCAACTTATATAATGCATTCACATAATCAGTTATTTAAGAAGAAGTTGTCATGCAGGCACTGGATTAGTCTCTAGTGATACAAAAAGAAAAATCAAACTGAACCTATCCTTGAGATTTTATATGAGGAAACATGTATAGGTAAACATAGTCTGTATCTATACCTCTATATCTAGATATAGGTATTTATAGATATCAAGATATTTTGATATTAGTATATAGATATAGATATAGGTATGAATATAGATCTATATTTATCAAGATATAGATAGATATAATAATAGGTATTAATAGATATATCTATACATAAATGTATATATGGAGAGATGTATCTGTATCTAGGTAGATATAGATATATAGGTATGGATACACATACATTTGTAAATATGGCAATCCAGAATAGAAACAGGTGTAGAAATGCCATATAGTCTCTATACTTACCTATATATGTTTCCTCATATAAGATCCTTGAGGACAAGTAGGGATAAAATGGTGTGGTGTCTGTGTGAGTAGAGAAATGGAGATGTATACAAGAGTTGTTGTGGGTACTGGATGCTTAGGTACTGAGAAAATGGTGGTGTCATCAACAATAGCAGAAAAGTTGGGAAATAGGAAATTTTGGGGTAAAAGGTAATGAGTTCTATTTTGAACACATTGAGTTTGAAATACTGGAATCCAGTTTGAGATGTCTGAAAAGTATTCAGTGATTTTGGGCTAGAGATTATTAGTGAGATTAGGGCTGGACATATATCTACCTAATAATTGAACCAAAGGGAGGTAATGAGATCACCACGTGAGAAAGGACAAAGAAAATAGGAGGAGCTAGGTCAGAGCTTTGAGGAATGTCCAAGGTTAGTGAGCTTGACCTGGATGAACGAGAATTCAGGGAAGACAACAAACATTTAATAATACCAGTGCTAAGCATTTTACACATGTATTATATTTAATTTTATCCTCACAATGGTCCTGGGAGGTAGGTGCTATTATTATCCTCATTTTATATTTGAAGAAATTGGGGCAGACAGAAGTTTAGTGATTTGCTCAGGTTTATAAGCTGTTAAATGTCTAAAGTCATATTTGAACTTAGGTTCATCTATTTAGGTGTATCTGCTATACCACCTAGCTTCTTCTAGGTAGAAGAACTGTAGCAGGCGTCATCACAAAAGTCTAGGAAGGAAAAAGAGTATAAAGTAGGAGAGAATGAGCAACAATTCCAGTACTATAGATAGACAACAAAATCTTTCCATTATTTATTTATTTTAAATATTTCATCTTTTAAGAGTTCCAAATTTTCTCCCTCCCTTCAGCCTTTCCCCCACTCTTTGAGAAGACAAGCTATATGATATTAATTATACGTGTGATATCCTTCAAAATACTTGCATATTAGCCATGTTCCCCCCAAAAGGGCAAGAGAAACAAAGAATTACAAAAAATTATGCTTCGGTTTGCATGCAGAGTTCGTTAGTTCTCTCTCTGGAGGAGTTCTTCAGAATTGTATTGGATCATTATTGTATTGATCAGAATAGCTAAATCTTTCACCGTTAATCATTGTTAAAATATTGCTTTTACTGTTTACAATGAGAAAATTTCCAATGCTACTGATATATTAAGAAGGATGAAGATTAAAAACAGGTGATTATATTTGACAATTACAAAGACTGCTATTACATTGGTAATAGCAGTGTCTAGCATATGTTGAGAGACTTGAGGTAGGAAGACCCAATTAGTTGACAGTTAAAATAGTTTAGTGAGAAGCCATGAAAGCCTGAAATAAGATGGTAACTTTGTGAGTAAAGATAAGGGGTTGAAGAAAAGAGATGTTGTAAAAGTAGAAATAGCAAAATTTAGCGACTGATTTGAATGTGTATATATGGAGTGGGGTTGAGAGGGGCGGAGGGAGAGTAAGGAGATTGTAACATTGCCAATATTATGATCCCTGAAGATTAGAAGGATGTTGGAGCCTTCCTTCTACAGAAATAAGAAATTTTGGAAGAGTTGGGAATTTTTTTGGGAAAAGGCAAGGAGTTCAGATTTAGACAAGTTGAGTTTGAGGTAAGTCCAGGGCACCTGGTTCAAAATGTTGAGTAGACAACCAATGATGAGACCTTGAAGCTCAAAGGATAGATTGGAGTCATCTCCGAGTCATTGGTATAGAAATGATAATTAAGACCAAGGTAATAAAGAGAGAAAACTTTGAGAGAGAATGTAGAGGGCTTAGGACAGAACTCCAGGGAACACTAGTTATTGTGGATGAAGTAATTTCTAATGCAGCAAATAGGCCAGAAAGTATAAGGCAGATAGCAAGGGTGGGATGCATTTCAGTAGGGACTTAGGAGGGAAGAGAAGGTTTGGAATAGCTTCTGTGGGGAATGAACTAAGAAATCAGTTAGGTAGAAATTGGTCTTGCTGTAGTGAGGGCCAAATTGAAATTTTGTTAACATCAATTTGTAATGTACCCAGTTAGCCTGATTATGAGACTTCCTTCAGCTGCATTCAGCACCTAGTGAGTAGGAACTAGTCAGGAACCAGTAGGAGTGAGGAGGTAGATGATAGGAGTAATCCAGATTTGAGATTTGGCAAAAGATGAGAGATGACAAAATGAGATGGAGTAAGGGATTCAAGAGTAGAAGACTATAGAGTTGAAATGGTTAATTATTTGGTTGAGGGTGGAGAGACTGAAAAATGAAGACTAAGTAAGAGTAATGAAGTTCTGTGTGGGGGATGTGGGGTGGGGAGAGCATCTGGGTTAGTCCAAAGAGTCTGTTTAGGAAGGGTGAGCTGTCAAGGGTGGTGGAATAGGTGGAAGGCTAGGACATCATGATCAGATTGGAGAAAGTCAAGAGTTCCTAATTAGGGAAGTAGAACCCTTATGAGCTATGGTGAGATCTAATTTGAAGCTATCTTTATGGGTGGCTTTTGATTGATTGGGAAAGCAGCTGATGAGTAGTAGAGAAAAAGGAACAGTCTGGAAGTGAAAGTGAGAAACAGGGAATATTCTGACAACCCTCCAGGACCAGTGTGTTGGGGAGCAAGGAGATGAGAGAAGATACCTCCAGTGCTGGAAATGATAGGACGAGAAATGTGATTTTGTTTGGAGGGAGCTAGGTCTCAATGAAGGCTACTTGATAGAATGAGTTTAAGAGAGGGCCAGCATGAGGTGGAATTGGTTTACTATTGCAGAGGAATTTCAGAAGGCACTATTGAAGGTATAGATAGGGTTAGAGTGGGAAAAGGGCAGGATAGAGTTGAGAGGATGGAGGTGGCAGAGGGCTGGGATAGCAGCTGGTGACTGATTACTACAGGGAAAGGGAAAGAAATGTGAGTAGCCATAGATAGTAGATGGCAGATTGAAAAATAAATTTCATAGGCTCTGAGGGGTATTGCAGAGGGCTCAGAGCCAAGCATGTACTTGGGTTTGAACTGGCCTGCCAGCTGCTCTTGCTCCTAGTCCTCCTGCTGCATGACTAGTGTGGGGGAGGGCAAGGAAATTTGGTGTGAGTGATGGTTCATCTTCTAATTTCAAAATTCTAAATATTCTTTAAGGAAATGTAGTAAACAAGAAAAGAGAGTAATCATGTAATGGATTTCATAGTGGGGTGGGGATGAGGAAGAATATGTACATTATTATTTTGAAGAAAACATGAATGAATGACTTTTGAAGGATGGATAGAATTTTGGGAGGTCTCAGGACATTATAGCTGGTGAACAACTGGAGCCAAAGCTTAAGGGAACAATTTACTGAATAAATTAAAGATTTTAAAAAATTTCCCCCGTCTTCTTGATTCTTTCTCTGATTGTTTAACCAAAGGCTATGTACCAGTGATCATTCCCTACTTTAAGTTGACACTGAACTTAGATGAATGCTGACCCATGCAACTAAAGGGTCGTTTCCCCGCCCCCCCCAGATTTAAGAAGTTAACAAATCTGTAATACTGTCTGTAATATAAATGATTAATTTCCGTGATGAGTTACTGATAACTTAGTATAAATGTATGTATATATGTGTATATATGTAATTATATAACTTATATTTTAAAGGATAATACTTCACACCCGAGTCATGTAAATATTTCATGATTTAAAGGTATGGATAGATATATTTTCATCTGAAATTCATATTTTTATTGTTTCCTATGAAATGTTCCCATTGCAGAGAATATAGTTGATCTTCACTTTGATGTTTCTCTCCCAAGTCAAGACTCTGTGCTAAGCCCTGGGGAATACAAAGGAAGAGGAAAAGCAAAAAAAGAATCCCTGCTCTTAAGAAACTTAAATTCTAATAGAGGAGACATTTATATTGGTACCTACATGATAAATATTAAGTATATGGAAGGTAGCCTTAGAGGAGAAGGCACTAAAGACTTTGGATGACCTGAAAGACTTCACGCTGGATTGGAGGTAGTCCTTGAACTGAATCTTAAAAAGAGGACACAAAAGAGGGAAAGCATCGCAACCCTGATTGGTAGTCTGTGCAAAGGCACATGGGAGGTGTATCCAGTTTTGTGAGGAACATTGGGCAATATGGATGGATTGCACAGTCTGTGGAGAGAGTAATAGGAAAGGGACAGGTTGTGAATAGCTTTACAAGCTAGATAGTTTATATTTTATCCTCCAAATAATAGGGAGCTGTTGGAGTCTATTGGGTAAGAAGAATAGCATTATCAGACCTGTGATTTAAAAAGATCACTGGCATTCATGTGAAGAATGGATTGAAGTAGAGAGAGCATTGAGGGCTCTAGCTAGAAGACTGTTGTAGTCCAGAGGAAAGGTCCTAGGACCTGAACTAGGGTAGCTATCAGTAGAGCAAAGGGAACTCATGTGAGAAATGTTTCTAAGAAAGAAATAAGATTTGTCAACTTTTTGGAATAGTGGGGGTGAGCAAGACAAAGGAGTTAGGGATGACATTGAGACTGTGAGCCTGGGTAATTAGAAGGGTGGTGGTAATCTTTAAGTTATAAGGAAGTTGGGGGAGAGGGTTTGAGGACCAGATCATGAAATGGAATAGATTTTTAGATATTTTAGACATTTTAGACATTTTGTTTGAGATCTTCAGTCTGAAATTTCTAACATAGACAACTGGTAATGTGGGATGAGAGCTCAGGAAAATAGACTAGAGTAGATGAATAGTTCTGGGAATCATCAGCCTAAAGATAATTGAATCCATGGGAACTGATGAGATCACCAGTGAGATAGTATACAGGGAACAGAGAAGAGGGCTTAAGAGATTTGGGGGACATCTATGCTTAGTTGGCCAGTTTGGGTGGTTTGAAATAGTCACTGTGTAGTGTGGGAGGGGACTGCATCAATTAGGGAGGATCAGAACGTATGCCTTGCTGCAGTGATTCGATTGTTGAGATTCGATCACATAAATTTGTAGCAGACCAATCATCAATTTCATGATTTCCTTCAGTTCATTTTTACTTTAGCACATAAATGGGAGGGAAACCATCAGGTGGTGGGAGTAATCCAGGGTTTGAGTTTGATAAGGAGTGGTCAGTGATAAATCAATGTGGCAAAGGATTCCAGATTAAGGGATAGTATAGAATTGAATTAGTTCCCCAAGGAGTTGTGTTTACTTATCTGCGAATATGTTGTATCCCCTTGGTAGAATGGCAACTTACTGAATACAAGGACTCACTTTGCTATTTTTATCTCTAGTGTCTGGTATTCTGCCTAGCAGATAGTAGATGCTCAATAAATACTGTATTATTCTTTTCTTATCCTTTTGACCACTTCCTGTGTCCTGTCACTGTCATGAGTCTAGTCGCAGGATCACACTCATTATTTTTCCTTTGGATTAAGATAAAAGTGTAGGGCAAGGAATATTTGTTTTAAGAGATTAAAGCAGGTTACAAATTGGGGGACGGAGCCAAGATCCCAGCATAAAAGCAGGAAAACTCCCTGCGCTCCCCCCATAACCACCTCAAATAAATAATGACTCTAAAAATGACTCTAAATAATGACTCTAAAAATGACTCTAAACAAACTGTAGGGCTACAGAACCCACAAAGTGACAGGGAGAAACAAACCTCCCATTGAAGACAGTCTGGCAGGCCATCAGGAAGGGTCCATTGCACCCCACTGGGAGCAGAGCCCAGGCCCCCCGTCCCCCAAGAGCCTTCAATTTTAGCCCAAGGGTAGCCTGACCAAGTGCAGCTAGAGTGATATTGGGAGAATAGATCACCAGCAGCTGTGGCAGTTTCCAGAATTATCAGCCCATAGATGCCAAAGACAAAGTGAGAGGTCACTGTGGACTTTGTGGGAACAGGGGGTCTGGGAGAATGGCCTGGCCTCTGCCCCCCACAGGAAGAAGTGGCTGAGGCGCAGCAGCCACAGCCTTGTGGCTGCTTCAGAGCTCTTGGTCTGCAGATTGTAGGGGGACCAAGGGACCACTCTAAGGGGTAACCTTTCTTGCTTAATCTCTCTTGCTCTTGCTTTAACCTGCTTGGATCTGGATTGAGGTCTAGGGTGGAGGTCCTGGGGTACATGACCAGTGAACCAGAGCCTGTGGAGGTGTCAGAGAGGGCAGCCAATGAATCCAGCAGCTGAGAATACCCCAGTGATTTGGAACAAAGCTCTCCTCTCTGGAAGCAGAGTTCTACTCTGGCAAAAAGCTCAAAAGTCAAGTAGTTGAGTGGCAACATGAGCAAGCAAAGGAAGCAAAGCAAGCACAGCAATCTGGCTTTGGATTCCTAAGGATCAAAGCATTGAACAGCAGGAAGACAAGTCAGAACTCCTGCACCAAAAGCTACCAAGAAAAATATGAACTAGTTACAGGGCATAGAGGAGCTTGAGAAGTATTTTGAAAACTAAATAAGAGAAGTGGAGGAAAAATTGGGAAGAGAAATGAGAATGATGCAAGACAATTATGAAAGGAGAGTCAAGAATCTGACTGAAGAAAATAACACCTTAAAAAATAGACTAACTCATATGGCAAAAGAGGCTCAAAAAGGCAATGAGGAGAAGAATACCTGAAGAGAATAATTCCTTCAAAATTAGATTGGAGCAAGTGGAAGCTAGTGACTTTATGAGAAATCAAGATACTATTAAACAGATCCAAACTAATGAAAAAATAGAAGGCAATGTGAAATATCTCATTGGGAAAACCACTGACCTGGAAAATAGATTCAGGAGAGAAAATTTAAAATTATTGGACTACCTGAAAGCTGATCAAAAAAAATTATCCTTCAAGAAATTCTCAAGGAAAATTGCCTTGATGGGGCAATTTTAGAACCAAAGGACAAAATAGAGGTTGAAAGAATCCACCAATACCCTCCTGAAAAAGATCCCCAAAAGAAAACTCCTAGGAATATTATAGCCAGGTTTTGGAGTTCCCAGATCAAGGAGAAAATATTACAAGCAGCCAGGAAGAAACAATTTGAATATTGAGGAAACACAATCAGGATAACACAGGATCTGGCAGCTTCTACACTGAGGGATCAAAGGGCCTGGAATATGATATTCCAGAGGTCAAAGGAGCTGCTGAGATTAAAACCAAGAATCACCTACCATATTTCAAGGGAAAATATGGTCATTCAGTGGAATAAAGGACTTTCAAGCATTCTTGATGAAAAAAACAGTTGAATAGAAAATTTGACATTCAGATACAAGAAGCATGAGAAGGTAAACAGGGAAAAGAAATCATAAGGAACTTGTCAGAGTTGATCTATTTACATTCCTACATGGAAAAACAATAATTGTAACTTATGAAACTTTTCTCATTATGAGAATAGTTGAAGGGTTTATAAATATGTGTGTGTGTGTGTGTGTGTATGTATGTATATATAATGTATAGATACATGGATATGTCTATATAGGAGGGTATATGGGTATATGAATACATATGTGAATGGGTATATATATGTCTACAGGTATACATAGACAGAGGGCAGAGGACCAATTGAATGGGAAGGGATGATACTTAAAAGATGAAATGTAAGGGGTGAGAGAGGAATGTAATGAGAGGAGATGGGGAGAGACATAATGGGGTAAATTATCTCATATAGAAGAGATGAGAAAACTGTTACAATGGAGGGGAAGAACAGGAAGGCAAAAGGGAATGGATCAACCTTACTCTCCTTGAATTTGGCTTAGGGAGGGAATGACATGCACACTAAATAGGGTATCTCACCCTACAGGAGAGTAGGGGGGAAGAGGATGAGAAAGGGGATATGATGGAAGGGAAGATAGGTTGGGGTGGAGGGAAGTTAGAAGTATACCCTTTTCAAAAGGGACAGGGTCAGAGAATAGAATAAGTAGGGGGCAGGATAGGATGGAGGGAAATATGTCACAGTATATCCACTATGGAAATGTTTTGCCTAGCTACATGTTTACAACTTATGTTGAATTTTGCCTGTCTTCCCAGTAAGGATGGGTGATGAGGGAGGAAAGGAAAGAATCTAGAATTTAAAAGTTTTAAAATCAAATGCTTAAAAACAAAAATAAATAAATATAAATATAGAATATAGATGTAAATTTTTTTTTTTACACACTACTGGGAAATAAGATATACAGACCCTGTGGTATAGAGATCCATCTTGCCCTACTGGAAAATCAGGACGGATGGGGGCGGATATCGGAGAGAGCAGATTGGGTGAGGGGGTATACAGTGGGATTGCTGTGTTGGGGTGGTGGGTAGGAGAAAGACGGGGAGAAAATTTGTAACTCAAAATCTTAGTGGAAATGAATGAGGTAAATTAAAAATAAACATAAAATTTAATTAAGAAAAAGATTAAAACAGCTTCAAGTGGGAAGAGTATATGTTATATATATTCGCTTATATAATTTGTAATTACATTTGTATGCAATATATGACAAATAAATGTATTAATGAATTAAAACTCTTCCTCAATAACATATCAAGAAGAATTAAATTATGATAGAAGAACTGAAAATTATGTAAAATTTAGTAATTTGGTAATGGTATTTTAGAAAAAATTTTAGAGAGAATGTTTTTTTTTACTATTCAAAGAAAATATCTTGAAAATAATCAGACTTCTGTATACCCTTTACCTTTGTACAGGAGAAACAGATGGCAGAGAACAATCAAAACTGGAGGTTAAAGTTTGGGACCCAAACAGCCCTCTCACTGATCGACAAATTGACCAATTTTTAGTTGTAGCACGGTAAGATCAATCAAAGAATAACTTCTTTTTGAAAGACTGCTTGAAAGTGCTCCCTGTTTTTCAGTTAGCTGAAGAAGTTAAAGTTTAAAATTTTCCTTTTTCTCTATCTCTGTTTCTGTTTCTCTCTCTTGACTCTCTCTTTCTCACTTTCTCTTCTCCCTAAGTAGAAAGAAGAAGAAAGGATATTTCAGGTGGTACCTGACAATAGAGAGAAGTCAGTACTGCTTAATTCTTAATTTGCTTCTGTTTTCTTTGCTAAAGAAAATGACATTTTCCCAGAAATAACACAAAAAATACTGACAAGGAGTTAATACCCAAGAATGAGTAAGGGAAAAAATGAAAAAAAATTTAGCTGCTTTTAGTGAATTCAAGTTATTTGAGTAAGGTGAATTATATCCTGGCTGCTGAGTAACTGGCAGATGTGTTGACTGAACCCTGTGAGTGGTATCGGGAAGATCTTGGAAAGCAAGAGGTGCCATAAGATTGAATAAAGGCAAATGTGGTACTGATGTTTAAAAAGAGGAAGTGAACAGTTCCTGCACATTCTAGGGCAATAAGCTGGGTTTACTGGGATAATTCTAGAATGAATCATTAAAAGAAGTGTTGATGAACACCTAGTAAGGGAAGCAATGATTGCAGAGGACCAATGTTGCTTTATCAAGAGCAAATGATACTTGACTAACTTTATTACCTTTTTTGAAAGGGCTACTAAACTTACAAGAATGCTATAAATATTGTTTACCTAGATTTTTAGCAAAGCATTTATAATAAATATCTTGTGTTGTTATTGTGGAGAAGATTGAGATATGTAGACCACATAATATAATTAGGTAGATTCAGAAATTTTACCAATAGCCAGACCAGAGAGTAATTGTGATAGTACGGTTTCTGCATGGGAAGGGATCCCAGTGGATTGTCCCAGGTATACATGCTTGCGTCAATTATTTTATATTTTTTATTCATTACTTGGATAAAGGCATTGGTAGTAAATATATGTGCACATATGGGGATGGTTAAAAAAAGCCCCCAAATTTAGAAGGATAGCTAACACACTAGATGACAGTATTTCTGAGGATCAAGATTTGACAAGAATATTAGACTCAATCTAATAGGATGAAATTAAGTTGTTGTTCTGTTATTTCTAACTCTTTGTGGGGTTTTCTTGGCAAAGATAATGAAGTGCTTTGCCATTTCCATCTCCAGCTCATTTTACAGATGAGAGACTGAAGCAAATAGGGTTAAGTGACTTGCTCAGGGTCACACAGCTAGTGAATGTCTGACGCTGGATTTTAACTCATATCTTCTAGACTCCAGGCCTAGTGCTCTCTCTCTCTCCACTGTGCCACCTAGCTGCCTCTGAAATTCAGTAGTGCCTGAAATTCAGTAGGAAAGTGTAAAGTCTCACTCTTGGATTCTAAAAATGGAAAAAATGGAGGAGGCATGATTATACAGTTGTTTATCTGAAAAAGATTAGAGTTCTGGTAGAATATGAAATATGTATGAGATAGCGTTGTGATGTGGTAGTTAAAATCTTGTTCTGCACCGAAAGAGACGTAGCTTCCAGGAATGATGCTGATGATGATCCTGATGCTGATGATAGTGTTACACAGGTAATATGTGAGCTGGGAATTGAATTCAGATCCCCTTCAGAGCTAGTGCTCTTTATACTATGACAGGAAGCTGTTTTATTTTTTAAGAGCTATCTTTATCCCGAGTTTGAGGGTCTTAACTTCCCTATATGAATAAATAAATGAATGTAAGAGCATTTCCTAAGTGCTTACCAAGTACAAAGCATCTGTGCTAAGTGCTAGGGACAGAAGGACAGTTCTTACTCTCAAGCAGCACCTTTATACTCTTCCTAAACCCTCCCCCCCCCCCTTTTTTTTCTTAGCATGACTGGGGCGAAACAGTAGACAATTGATTTTATTTGCTAAAAACACAATGCTAAGGAAATTGGGTATAAATAGAAAATGTCCATCCTCTAATTATAAAGACTTTTTATCTCCTCAGTCATGCTAAGAAAACAAGGGAGAGTTTAGAAAGAATATATGGGAGCTGCTTGAGAGCACTAGGAGTTGAGGCAGCTAAGTGGTGGAGGATAGTGGATAGATTACTGAACCTAATGTCAGGCAGCCCTGACCTTCTAATCTGGCCATGGACATTTGCTAACTATGGAACCCTGGGCAAGTCACTTGACCTCTGTTTGTCTTAGTTTTTCCATCTATAAAATGGGGATAATAATAGCACCTCCTTTACAGGGTGACTGTGAGGATCAAATGAGAAGTGCTTTGCAAGTCTTAGAGTATTATATAAATGCTAAAACAATGAGTTGTGAGCACAGGGAAGTCTTTATGTATAATGTGGTACTTGACCTGAGTCTTCAAGGAGGCAAAACTTCTTTCAGACTGAGGTAAGAAGGCAGATTATTCCAGGCATGGGATATGGTTGGTATGAAGTTGGGGAGACAGGTGATGGAGTACAGTGTCTAAGGAACCAGTTTGGCAAGACCAGTTTGGCCAAACCACATAGTACATGAAGAACAGTAATATATTATGAGATTGGAAAAATCAGATGGGGCCAGGTTGCAAAGGGGTTTAAAAACAAAACAGGAATTTATGCTTAATTTTTAGAGCATGAGGGAAGAGCTCAAGTTTCTATAGTAGGTGTATGACATAGCCAGACTTTTACTTGAGGAAGATTCTTTTTCCAGCTGTGTGGAGGATGGATAGGAGCAGGGAGAGAATTAATGAAGGGAGATCAAAGAAACCATTTCAATAGTCTTGGCAAAAGGTGATGAGGGCCAGAACTAGATGTGCAGTCTGTGAATAGTGAGAAGATGAAGGATAGAAATGAGATGCAGTTCTGAAGGTAGAAACAGTATAAAACTATGAGGGGAAAGTGTTTTTTTGTTTTTTTCAAAAAAGGCTCAGTTTGTGAAGCATCTTTAATAAATTCTGTTTTATTCTACTCCTTCAGTTGTATTCTCAGTGCATTTGGATTGAATTGCACAATTTAGCCCTATTGTTCTCTCATTGTTTGATTTATGTTTTTACTGGAGAAGCTGTTTCCCTCAACCCAGTTTCCAAAATGTTAAAAAAAATTTGTTAGTTCCTCAAGGGCACAAGTTTTCTAATTCTTTTCTTTCTTTTACAATATCTAGGTTATAAAATATATATTGAGAAAATATTTAACTGAGTTAGTCTGACACGACTGAAAAAAACCCCATACTTCAAAGTGGCTGGGTATATTAGGGGCAACATGAAATGCAAGACTGTTTCACGTTAAACGTTTATTAATGTTATCCATCACCTACTGACGGTGTGCATCACACTCTTGAGTGGATAAATAAACTGCATTTTACCTTTCTATACCCTGTTATGGCTTATTGGAGATGGGGCTAGTCAGAACTGAAGATTCTCTTTATGATTTTGATGACAACAGAGGAATCGCTGGCTTAGACTATCAAGCATCTTATCTTCAGGAATTTCCAGGCTCACATGAAGGTGACTTCACCAATTCAGGAACTCTTAAAGAAGTGGAGCTGGGGAGAGCCAGTAAAGTTGCAGTCTAGCTTCATTATGCTTTAAATTGAGAAGTCTACATAGACAGAATGCCCTTTTGGGAACAGGCTGTCTTTCATTTTCAAATGGGTATGCTTTAGTTTGTCAGAGTCAGCTTGTTACTCTGGGGAGTCTGTAACACCTTGCCAGACTCTTGAGTTTTCAGCCCTGGGAAGATCATCTCTGTGAGAGCTACTTAGAAAGACCAGTACTCCAGTATTAAAGAGAAATGCCAAGAATTGCTCAGAAGTTGTCTTCTGGAAAACACTACTGGTAGATATAAATGATGAGGAAGGTTGAGAAGATAGCCTTAGGAAGCAGGTTTAAATAATACTACAAAGGAAACCTCCACAGGTGACCTGGAACCTGGAGAGTCACTCACAGTTGGTTATTACACAATGTTGCTATTACTGTGTAGATTATTCTTCTGGTTCTGCTCATTTCACTTTGCGTTGGTTCATATAAGTCTTTCCAGGTTTTTTCTGAAATCTGCCGGCTTATCATTTCTTAGAGTAATATTCCACCACAATCATATACCACAACTTGTTCAGCCATTTCCCAATTGCATCCCCTCAATTTCCAATTCTTTGCCACCCCCAAAAGAGCTGCTATAAATACATTTTATACAAATAAGTCCTTCCTCTCCTTTTTAAAACCACTTTGGGATATACACCTAGGAATAATATGCTAGGTCAAAGGGTATGCACAGTTTTATAGCAGAGGGTTTTCATATTGCTGAATATTTCCAGAAAATGCACTTTAATCTTTTAAAAATTTTTATTAGGCATCAGTGCTTTTTCAAATAGGTTCACAGATGATGGGGTAGCAAAAAAACATTTCAAGGCATCTGACTCTTTTTAAATGGTTCCAGTGATGCAATTTGGGGGTCCTGGCACCCCAAGAATGCCACAGCAGTGTTGCCTGGAATGAATTCATACACTCAAGCTGCCTTTCAAATGGCAGTGTATTGTAATACCAATAGAAGTGGGCTAAATTCCTTTGGGGAACTTGCAACTTAAGGGCAAACTTAAGTTTGAATCTAAAGCTTATATAGTAAAGGGTCAGGAAAAGGAATGTTAAGGATATTAGGTAATTTAAGGGGTTGGGGTGTTTTTGGGAACTATGGATGAGAAAGTGTGGGGCGTATGCCAGACATTGAGGGAGTTGTAAGAGGCATGGACCTTGGGGATCTAGCACAAGGGTAAGCCCTTGGGTCAGCCAGGGACAAAAATCCTTGGGCCAGGAACCCCTTTGTTTGTTCTAATAAGAGAATGAGTTCTGCAACAAGAGAAAAGTTTCTCACACAGAGAAACTGGATGACTTCCAGAGATATGATCTTAGGGCTGGAGTCCAAGTACCCCATAACCAGTATAACTAGCCTCCTAACACCTTTTCTCAGGAATAATCCAAATTTTTTGTCATCTCCAGCTTAGAATCTGATATCAACTATCCCCACACACACACTCCTTCCTTTATCTGGAAAGCATTAGACTCATAATTTGACTCTTTTGTTCAGCCATTTTGACTGTTGATGTTTGTCTATAGTACAGTCTTACTTGTAAGATCAATTCTACTTGTTTTCGTTGTAGTTCCTGATAATATATTTTATTCCACCTTTGTTCTCACATGTTTCATTTTTGCTTCCAAAAATAATTAAATCTTCTCTTGTGGTCTCATATTAGAAGCTTGTAACTTACCTTCAGAATTGCCTTGTTGGTGTCCAAAAGCCAAGACAAAGGGAGAAAATGGGAGTCTTGGTCTGGGCAACCATTGAGGCATTCTAAAATTATTTATAGTCATGAGCATTCATTGGTTGAGATCCATTATTGTTTTGTCCCTGTTCTTGGCCCAGTGTCTCTTCCCTGGAAATGGGATTGGTGCTCAAGCCTTATAGATTTAATTTTAAGGTTGCTGATGCAGAAATGAGGTCAAACTTAATGTTGTTAATGTGCAGTATTTCAGGACATAAAATAAACACACTAATTATCAGCCTTTCTATATCTTACCAACAGAATATATTAAGGAAGGGAAAAAATTCTATTCAAAACACAAAATATATAAAACCTCTAGAAAGCTATTTATCAAGATATAGACAGGAATTACATCAATACACCTGCAAAATACTTTTTTTGCAAAAATAAAGGCTTAAATAAATAATTAGATATGAATTTCTAATGGTTGGTTTATGCCACTATGATAAATAAAACAATGCTGCTTGGTAATTTACTCATTCATTTCCAATACTAATCAAATTATTAAAGTTTCCTTTATAGAACTAGACAGAATATTAACTAAATTTATCTGGAAGAACAATCTCAAGGAATATTATGGGGGGGGGGTGGGAAGAGAGAGAAACTCTACTAGTACCAGATCTTGCATTATACTGCAAAGCAATATTCATCAAACTGTTCTGGTATTGGGTGAAACAGAAAAGTTTATAAGTGGAACAGATTTGGTAAAGAAGACCTAGAAACAGAACATAGTACCATAGTTTGTGATTAAACACAAGGATTTTGTTTACTGGAGTAAGGACTCACTATTTTAGAAAAACAGTTAAAGGTCTTAACATAAACCAAGTAGAGGAGCAGGAAGGAGATCACTCTCAGAGCTATAAATAAAGGAAGATTTCTTGACCTAATTCAAATAGATTATATCACAGGAAAAAAATGCACCATTTTGATTACATAAAATTTAAAAGTTTTGTAGAAGTAGTTGATAAAATCTGAATTAGAAGGGAAAGATAATAAGCAAAAAAAAATGTAGCCAATTTCTCTCATAAAGGTTTAGTATCCAAATGTATAGGCAGTTAATACAAATATGTCAGAATAAGAGCAATTCCTTAGTAGATAGATGATCAGTGGATATAAAAATCAGTTTTCAAAAGAAGAAAGGTAAACTATAAACGACCATATGGGAAAATGATTGAAATTATTATAAATTAGAAACATGAAAATGAAAAGAACACTAAGATCCTATATCACACATCAGATTGTTGAAAATGGCAGTCAGTGGGGCTGTTGGAGGACAGAATACTAATACATAGAGCATTGAATTGGATCAGCCATTTTGGAAAGCAGTTTGGAGCTCTCCTTAATAAGGCACTAGAGGCAGGCAGGTAGGTGGCAGAGTGGATACAGTGCCCAGCCTAGAGTCAGGAAGACTCATTTTCCTGAGTTCAAATCTGTTCTTAGATGTTTACTAGCTATGTGACATGGGCAAGTCACTTAACCCTGTTTAGGGTTTCAGGTTCCTCATCTGTAAAATGAACTGGAGAAGGAAATGGCAAACCACTCCATTGTCTTTGCCCAAGGAAATCCCAAATGGAATCACAGAGTTGGACATGACTGAACGACAACCAGAAATCACTAGATTATGCATTCACTTTGCCTCAGGGATACCTGAGGCATATACTTCCAAAGAAATCAAAGACAAACAGATTTTTTACCTATATAAAAGTATTTGTTGCCCCCTCAAAAAAAAATTCAAAGGGGCTACTTATTCAATTAGAAGTTATTGAACAAATTATGGTACATGAATTTAATGGAATATTATTGCATCAGTAAAATAGTGAAAAAAGGAATGGATTCAGAGAAAGTTGGGAAAACATTTATGCAAACTGATATAAAATGCAGTGAGCCAATCCAGAAGTATTTTATACAGTAATTGCAATATTATCATGTAAAGCAGCTTTGAACTTTGATCATTATGTAATTACTATAATCACAACTCCAGAAGAGTAATAATGATAAATTCTTCAGGTGATGGTTTATAGATCCAAAATGAGACATACATTTTTAGACACAACTAATGTAACATGAATTTGGTTTTGCTTGAATATACCTACTTGTTACAAGAACAGGTTTTCTTTTGTTGTTGTGTGGTTTTTTTGTGTGTGTGAAAAGTAGAAGAAAAGAAAAATATGCCAGTCAAATATTTTTAAAATATATTGAAGAGAACAGAAGGAACTTCACAAGGTGAAACAGATGAGCTGTTGGTTGGTACTACTAGGGTTGGTACTACTGTGTTAAATTTAATATAACCTTTAAAATAAAGGTGTACATAATACAGATTCATGTTTTCGCTTACAGTTTGCTTTATCTGTTCTCTGTATGTAGAAATATTCATTTTTTACATCTGTCAAGTTAAAATAAAATAAAGACCATGTAGACAAACAATCAGATGTTATGGTAGAGCAACAACAGGTAGACCAGTTTAGCTGGAACAGACATGTGAGGGTCAGTAATGTGAAAATTAATATAGAGAAGTAGATTGGAGCTCGATAATGAAAAGCATCATATGCCAAATAGTGGGATTTGTATTTTATCCTAGAATGTTACTGATGTGTCTACAGCTGGGCGGTAAGGAATATATTTATACTTATGCCTTAGGAATATCAATATGGCATCTATGTGGATGATAGATTATAAATGGTAATAATGGAAGCAGGGATTCCAATTTGAAGGGCTTTTTTGTTTGTTTGCAGTCCTGCAAATTAGAGGTACAGTTTGCAGTATTCTAAGAGAACAGGAATGAAAGTTTAAACTCAGGTGATGACTGGATGACTGAAGTGAAGGGACAAATGCAGAAGATATTCTAGAGTTAGGATTGACCTAGAGCAGGCTATTGGATAGAGAGTGAGTTGAGGGAGTAAAAAGAGCTGAATATGATTCTTAGATGGCAAACCTGAAAGTATGGGGTTACTCTTGGTAAAAATAAGAAAGTTTGGAAGAAGGTTGGGTTTCAGCAGAAAAGATGAGAAGATGTCATAGCAACATATCACAAAGATTATACACTATGATTAGGTTGAATTTATTCTAGAAATACAGGATTGGTTCAATATTAAGACAACTTTCCACATAATAAACTACTTAAAAAGCAACAAAAAGAATGTGATTATACTAATAAATGCAGAAAAAGCTTTAGAGAAGGGACTGCACTCATGCCTATTTAAAAAATTAAACACATTAGAAATATAGGAATAAGTGAACTTTTCCTTAATATGATTAGTATCTAATTTGATATTATACTGGATATAGTCAAAACAGAGAAAAAAATTATGGACTAATTTCCCTAGGGAGAATTTATGTGGAAATTTTAAGTAAAATATTAGAAAGGTGAACAGTAATGAGTCTTGTTTTCACATCTTGAGTTTGAGATACCTGTGGAGACTTCATCTTAGACCTTGTCCAGTTCTGATCAGGAGTTGCAAATCTTGTCCTAGTTGGATGCTCATCCACATCTGTACAGGAATTAACCTGAGTTAGTCTACTTCACTCTTACCCTTGGACCCACTATCCCCTTTCACATCAGTTGTTGGTCAACAGATGTCAGTTCACCTTGATTGGATGAGCAGGAATCACTGTCTCTGGTCCTTCTAGAAAGATGTTGGACCAGGCAGACTTGTCTCTATACCCTCTAGGCATTGTTATCTGTTTTATAGTTGTACCCTTAGGACTCCTGGGCTTTGTCACTGCATCCTGAAGATGAACTGACTGTTCAACTGTCCTGTTGAAGAACCCTACTATATATGCTATCTCCCCTAATTTTAATGGGAACTCCTTGAGAGGACAGTTTCCTTTGCTTTTCTGGATGTATCCATAGCCCTTAACTTAATTCTTGGTGTATAGAAAGTGCTTAGTAAATGCATTTCTCTTCTATTCCATTTCATTCAGATAGAGATGTCCACCCTTGTAGGGCTACGCTAGGCTAAGGAGAGTGATTTGCACTAAATATATAGATCTGGGATTCATCTTCATAGAGGATAGTTTAATCCATTAGACCTAATGAGATTAGTGATATTAAATGCTGAGTGAGAAAAGAAGAGGAGCCCAGACAAAACCTTGAAGTATATAACAAACGTAGACAGCAGCAGCCTGTTATTTTTATATTTATAATTTCATGTACTGGGCCAACATTCTTTCCATGTAGACAAATTTCTAAATTTAGTACAAAAGTAAATGGAAATATTGGGTTCAATATATGGAGTTTTGGTCTAATCTAAAATCACTCCCTTTCTCCTGGCTCTATAACCTGCCCTACTCTTTCCTTCCAGTCTTCTTACAACTTCCACCCTGCCATGTACCTTGTAGTCCAGTGACACTGGTTTGACTGCTGTTCCTTGAGCAAGGTATTCATTCTCCCGACTCCAGACATTTTCACTGGCTGTCTTCCATGTTTGGAATGCTTTCTTTCCTCATCTCTACCTCTTGGCTTTCCCTGGCTTTCTTCAAGTTCCACCTAAAATTCTAACCTCTATAGGAAGCCATTCCTTGATCCCTTTATTTCTTGTGCCCTCCCTCTGCAGGTTATTTTAGATATATCCTATATGTGGTTGTTTATATGTTGTCTCTCTGATTGTGTTGGATGCTTCTTGAAAAAAGAAACTGTCTTTTCCCTTTATTTGTGTCTACAATGCTTAGCCCAGTGCCTAGCACATATTAGGTATTTAATAAATGTTTATTGATTGATTAACCATCCTATTGCCTACAGATATGCATAAGGTTTAGTTTGCTTCATAGAATTGTTTTTTTCTCCCAACTAAAAGAGGAGATTTATGATACAAGTGCTGAATGTAGCCACATAGAAAATAGTCCAGAATATACAAGGAGTGTATGGCACATAAATAAGTGATAGGAATAGTCCTATATTAGATAGTAGATCAGAGAGTTCTAGAACAGGTGGGTGAGGTGGTATCGTCTTAGGGAGCTCATCTCCAAGGGTGTTTGCCAGGTGTAGAATTCATCTCTGCTCTTGTGGTCTCTAGTCAAGTCAGCACAGTCAGACTACTTGGACCTGTGTTGCCTCCTTTTCCTCTTCCATTTCAACCCATGTATCCAGTTCTTTCACCTGACACTCATTGCAGACAGTGCTGAAGTTAAGAGCAGTTTCATGAGCTACCCTTTTTACTGTCCTTCCTGTCTTCTCACTTTCTTCTTATTACTCCATCCCTTCTGCACCCAGACTTATTTTTATTGACTTAATCCTAATGATTAGTACCTGAGGTAGGTTTACCAATAAAGAAAAGAGAATTTTTGCCTTGTTAAATTTGTAAAATGTAGGTTTTTAAAATGTCCATATTTTGTCATGTCCTTATAGTTTAATTTTTTTAAATTTTTCTTAATCATCTGCTGAAGATTGTTGTAGCATTAAAAAGGGAAGAAAGGAAATCAGACCCCAGATTTGACATATTTCTTTCTTTTTTGGTTTGCCTAGTGCGGTTGGAACATTTGCTCGAGCCCTGGATTGCAGTAGTTCAGTCAGGCAGCCCAGTTTACACATGAGTGCTGCTGCTGCTTCCCGAGACATCACTTTGGTAAGCTACTTTTTTTTTTTTGGATACTGTTCCAGTTGTTTATTTTTTTAGTTCATTCTTTCCTTATCTAATAAAAGTGGCTGCCAAATGAAAGGCCATTGATGTTGACATATTATATTGAAAAAGTTAACCCAGTTGTACTTGGTGTGTATGTGTATGTGTTAATTGAATGTGTATTATGGTTTCTTTGGATGCATCAGTCAACCAGATAGTTTATTTGTTTTCTGATGTGATTTCTTTCCAGTTTGTCTAATTGTTGGAAAAAATAAAGCATTTGTTATTCAAATGCAAAGATATATTAGCATATCTTGTTTAAAATCAATGAAATATGATTAGTTTCAATTCGTTAATTCAGTCATACTTATTAATAAGAAAATGATAAATTAATATACTTTGCATTAATGGTCATACTAATATTGAAAGATTACTTTTCCATTTTTTTAAATTGTAGAGAATTGTAGCAATTTAAAACAATCCCAATATTTGCATAGACCAAATGAGGAAGTACTCCCAATTAAACAAATGTTCTTGGATTATTGAAGTATGATCTTACTTTCCCAGTATATGAAAACAATCACATTGCTGATATTCCCAATTGTAATGATACAAAGGTTACTATGAATGATGTCATTTTGTATCTCTAGTGAAATGAATCTGCAAATTAAATGCATTTGGACCCCAGTTATTGGAATGCATAGAAGAAAATACATGTAGATTAGACAAAATATTGTATAGCATTAGGAAAACCTTTTAAAAATGCTTTCCTTTTTTTTGATAAAAAATTTGGATAACTGATACTTAAAATTGCCAAATAACTATAAAAAGAATAATATTTAATACCTATAATAATCATTAATGCCAATAATTAGGTATTTTACACGATAATCATTCTGGTGTTACCTGATGTAAGGCAACCAATATTGCCTTCTGGGTCAGATTATTATTCTGGGAATATAATATACTCACTTCTTAACACTTTTTAGAGAAATCCTTACATGTACAATTGCTTTTAAGGTTCTATAGCTCTCTAAGATTCTTAGCACTCAACAGCTTTTATATTTTTTTCTGTCTTCAAGGCATCTTTGCTTCTTAGCACATATTGGGACCATTTACCAAGAATTTCCATTAAATTAGTTCAGATTAACTGTGGATTTAACCCAAGGCTCTATCAGGGTTCTTGACCCTCTTCTCTGCTGTCTCTGTATTCTTTTACTTGATGACTTCATCTCTTTCCAGGTGACCAGCCCTGGTCTCTTCTGAGCATTTGTCTCCTAATCCTCACCATCTCTTCCCCCCAAACCCCCTTGTCACCTTTGCACCATCTCTTTCCTTCCTCTGATACTGCTACTAGTCTGGTGCAGCTCCCATCACCTCACACCTCAATTATTGCAGTAGGCTACTGGCGGTTCCACCTGCCTCAGGTCTCTCCCCAATACAATCTGTTTTCCATTCAGCCACTAAAGTCATGTTCCCATCATGTCCTTCCCCCTCTCCCTCCCCTCACTTTGCAAACTTCAGAGGCTTCTTTTTGCCTTTGGAAGGAAATACTAAATGCTCCACTTGGCATTCAAAGCCCTTTATAACCTAGCCCGCTCCTACCTTTTCAGTCTTTTTACACCTTACTCCTCGGTTTATACTCCTCTAAACAAGTGACATTGGCCTCCTGGCTGTTCCATGAATGAGATACTCCATCTCTTAGCTGCAAGCATTCTCTCTAGCTGTTCCTTGAATATTCTCCCTTACCTTCCTCCAACTACTGACCTCAGCAAATCCCTTTAAGTCTCAAAATCCCACCTACAGGAAACCTTCCCCAATCTCTCTTAACTTTAGTGCCCTTTTCCCTGTTAATTATTTCCTATTTTATCCTGTATGTGTATTTGTTTGTATGTTGTCTCTCCTATTACACTGTAAGCTAATTGAGGGCAGAGACTGTATTTTGCCTCTTTTTGTATCCCCAGCACTTAACAGAGTGCTGAAACACAGCATGCAAAATAAATAAATAAATAAATGAATTGTGATAGTCCAAGTAAGGAATTATTTTGTTGTGGGTCTGCTGGTAGAAGGATGACAGTTGCTTGATTTATTTTTATTTGTATCTTTACACCTAAATACATATATAAAATAGCTGAAATATATGATGTATTTTCATTCATTCATATTGTCATTAAATAAAGTGATATATTTCATTTCTTTCATGTATGTTGATTTGAAATGCTTTTTACCGGGTATAGCATCTTTTGGATGTGAGAACTGAAACTATAAGGTAGATTTAACAATGCAGAATTTCCTAGAAATTAAACCTCTAAAATGACTTGATTTTCCACTATTGTATATTTTTAATCTAAGATTTTATTAATAAATTTGAACAAATATATAAAAATAAAAGTTGAAATTATTAACCATTTATGTTATTTTATTAAGCTTAGATTAAGTGTGGATATTTTAGTAACAAACAAATCTTAATTTTGGGGGAAAGTATTTGAACTTTGATAAATACATTTGTAGTTCAAAAGATACAAGTTAAAAGTGACTATATACAGTGTTACAGATATACAGATAGTTTTCACTTTATATAAATTCACATCATGCAAATTTGACTTTACATAAAGAATTCTCAAGTTCACATTCGAAAAAAACACCTGTGTTAACTTTATAGTATTGTGCTTTCTCAACTCCTGCCCCTTGGCTCAGTGCTCCACAGCCTTCCCTCCCAAAAAACAAAGACGAACACTTCCTAGGAAAGTAGAAGAACTGTCATGTAGAGTGACTGTAACTACTGCTGCCACCACTGGATGGGGCTTGGCTTAAGATGTCCAGCACTGAAAGAGGAGACCTTTGTCCTGCTCCTTCCACCCGCCCCTGTACCTAACCTTCGTCCGTCTTTCTTTCATCTGTAAAGTGTGTCTGTCCCCTGCCCTGACATGTTGCCTTATCCTTTACTATCTTTGTCTGTGGGCCCGTGTGTTGTCATCCTCTCATATATTCTCCCCCCCCTGCCACCCCCCGTTTCTGGCCAGGCCCTCACCTCCCTTTTGTTCCTTCCCTTGCTCTCAATTATCTGTTTTTGGCCCCAGTTTAAGTGTCCTTAAACTGAGTGCTGGCCCACACCTTCTATGAACACTTGGTCTTCTTCCTGCCTCCCTCCCTTCCACACATCTGCAGGCAAAATCACATTATATAAGGAATGGTTCAGTTATATAAAGCAAGAATTTTCTGTACCAAAGTAGAAATAGAGTGTCTAGACCTTCAGATCTCTCATAGATATCAATCTGTATTGTATAAGTAAAAGTAGTTGTGATAGACTTGGAATGTCAGTCAGCCTTTCTTTACTCCTTTTCTTGACTTAAATAAGAAACAAAACCAAGTTCTTGATGAGGTACTCCTTATATGAAGAGATTTAATCCCTTTCACTGTAGCACTCTTATTTCAAGTGAACGTGTCTTTTGGTAAGTTACCAATTTATGAACAGGTTGTGTTTTAAAAATTCATTAGTTTGTAACTTAAAATTCATTTCCCCATAGAAACTTTTTTTTTCCACTATAGTTGGTCTCACTGTCAAGCTACCAAGTCTTTCATCTTCTACCACTTTGCAACCAATAATAAGCACTTAACATAGTGCCTGGCACCTGATAGCACTATATAAATGCCCATTCCCTTCCTTCTTCCCCTACTAACTTTATATTTAGTGAACAATTGCTTCTGCTTCTTCTGGGGTGGGGGTGGGGCAAGAAGGGGAGAAATTAATTCTCCATTTAGCAAAAAGAACCACTTCTTCTCTCCCCCAACTAGAGGATGTATATAAGGTATGAGAGGAATGATAGGGCCAGCAGAGCTGTAATTCTGAGGAAGCCTAAGGCAGTACTGCATTGGCATGAAGGGAAGAAGGTCAGAGGCTTATGGAGGGAGGTTATCTCTACAGCTTGAGGCATCTCTGTTTAGGGCTTTGTTGGAAAAGGTTGAGGGAATAGAGGAAGGAGCAGCAGTGACCATTCAAAGTCATGGACCACCTTTGTGCCTTTGTACCTGACAGAGATTTCAGTAGGGCTTTCATTGTTCATACATCTTTTTCCATAGAGTCTATTATACTTCTCAGCACTGTTGTCTTCTCATAGAATCTTGCCTATTGGAACAGTGTTTTCACACTTTCTTCTCTTATTGTCAAGAGGGTTTCCAGTTTTCTAATGTTTTTTCCCCTTTGTTTCTAATTTGTAATAGCCGCATTATTTTTTTTTTTTAATTCTCTCAGGAATGACTCCTAGCTGCCAATGTCATGCTGCTTTCCCCCCTTATATTAAATAGGATTGAAGAAAAGCCACTCTTTTTTATTTGTCAGCAAAATGCTAATATTTTGTTTTCTGCCTTAAGCCTATTTTTCCCCTTCCATATTTCTACTAAACACTTTCGAGATCATTTTGAGAAGAAATCAGTCATGCTCTATGGTTTAGTACAAGAATAGTGTTCTTTGGATGCATATCCACAGATATCATTTGTCTTGGTGTCTGTGGAGCTCTGGACTACTCACACAATGATTTCTGCTTTACTGAAACCTGCCAAGTACCACGAAAAACTCTGATAGGCACACAGAACATGGGGGTGGGTTCATTAATCAATGTAATTATTGCAAATTGGTGCCTGGGTGGCATATATAAAATGCAGTGTCAATAAGTGACAATGGTTTCTATATCCAACTGAATTTGTATCTTCCCATTCTTTCTATTGCCATTTGCCATGATCAGTGTAAGTAACTATCAGAGACCACGTAGATCAGAATTCCAGAATTAGGAGAGCAGTGCTTGGAATTTACTCAATCCCTTGAAAAATGAGTTTGATTCTTTCCAGGACACTATACCCTCAGATCTTTCTTTTGATCTCTATATCTGTACCTTGGGAAATAGAACCTACAGAATCATGTACTGTCCCTTGCAGGCATGTTAGTCTGCACGATTCATACTTCTACTAATAAACTTGCATTTAAATAGCATCCACTATGTGCCAGGCCCTGTCTTAAGTACTTTACAGATAGACCTCATTTGATCCTCATAACAATCCTGCGAAGTAGCTATTGTTATTTTCTGCATTTTACTGTTGGGGAAACTGAGGCAGAGAGAGGTGTTCACAGAAGATCACAGGATCACAGAGCTTGTAATGTAAATGTAAGCATTTAAAGTTAGATTTAAGCTTAGTTCTTCATGACTCTAGCTAGGCTCAACATTATCTGCTGCACCAGCTAACTGCCAGTGAAATAACTTTATCTATAAGCCAACAAACCTAGTTTTCATGCTCAGCAATCCGGATTGTTGCTGTTAGCCCCACCCAGTAAGATGTTGGACAGTGGTCAGTTGAGTAACCAAAATCATTTACTTCTTTGTCCTCAGTTCCACAGCTCTGCTCTCTTCTCTTCTCTTTGTGAACTTTGCAATCATTATAGCTTTGAATTATAATGATTATTGTCCCCTGAGTTTACTTAGTACCTTATGAGACATTAGAGGGCATCACAAATTTCATTATTGTGGAATCTATTGCTAGAAATTGTTAAATCATACGTGAAATGCACCAAACTGCCAATGGCATAATATGCAGTCTTATTTTGTATAATATGCAGTCTTATTTTGTTCAGCAGATCCCGATAACAGGAGTTGTTTTAACACAGTCTCTCCAGGGAAAGCATGGGTGTGCTGAGGAGGAATAGGCAGTGCTGCTATATTGGGATAAGTGTCTAATGGGCAAGCCAGCAAGGCTTTCAGGCCAGGCTGAAAGAAAGGTTACATATCTGGGACTTATATAGCCTGCCTATTTAGTAAGAAGATAGACTTGCTCAGGTCAAGTATCCCTTGAGGAAGGAATTAAGAAAGGGGTGTGGGGTTGGGGGTGGGAAGGTGATGGACCTGAGATGGAGATTGAGCCCATGATCATTCAGCTTTTATAGCATCATTTATGAACTCTTTATAAAGTACTTGTCTGGGGGCAGGTAGGTGGCACAGTGAATAGAGCATCGACCGTGGAGTTAGGTGGACCTCCAATTCAAATTTGGCCTGGAGTCAGGTGGACCTCCAGTTCAAATTTGGCCTCAGACATATAACATAAAACTAGCCGTGTGACCTTGGGCAAATCACTTAACCCCAATTGCCCTGCCTTTCCCCTCCAAAAAAAAAAGTACTTGTCTTTAACAAATAAATTTTGGACAGCTTTTGCTTCAATTAAATATTTCAGTTTTGAATTTTTTTGAGAATAATTTTCCTATAGCACTTTGAGGTTAAGGGGAATTTTATAATAGCCTCATTTGGAATGTTTGGAATTAAGAGATTTTTGAAATTATTTTTTGTAGCATTTTTAATATTTAAAAAATTTTCATAAATATTGTGTAGAATCACTAGCACATCACAAGATTATCCGTCCAATTCAGTACCAATAGTTTAAAAATGAAAATTCCTATAACTTTCAAAACCATTAACTTACTGCATTTTGGCCATTTTAATCTGGGGTTTATAACTTTATGTGTAGCTAGATGGATAGAGTAATGGGCCTAGAGTCAGGAAGACCTTCATATATTTCATATTTCCAAAATTAAATACACCCTAGAAATAGAAGTTAGAACAGTAAATCTTTCTTTAAAACTGTCTTTATCACATTGCTCCCCTGCTAAAAAATTAAAGTAATTCCCTTGGTTTTCCACTTCCACAAATGAGGCAGGTCATTAACCCTGTTTGCTTCAGTTTCCCCATCTGTAAAATGAAGTGGAAAAGGAAATGGTAAACCACTTCAGTATCTTTGCCAACAAGACTCCCAAGAGGGATTGTATCAAGTTGGACATGACTGAAAAATGACTGAAGAGGGGGAAAAAAACTGCCTCCATTTATCATGGCTTACAGGTCTGTTTTAGGAAATGCTTTTTCTTGAGTTGCTGTGTCAGAAAGATTTGGAACCTTGCAATTAATTAACTTTTTGATGAGCAGATTGGCTCTGATCATAGATATTTGCTCATGCCCTGAAACCGTACTCATAGTCTTTCTAGCTTGGTAGGTCCCAGAAGAGCTTCTAGCCTGTAGGTTGAGCATTTCACCTTCATAGCATTATGATGCAGAAGAGTGGTATTTCATTGAAGAGTTTAACTTTATGAAAAATATCCATATATTAACCCACAGCTTGTTTGGAATTAGAGTCTACAGAATATTATTGCAATTTTAAAATAGGAAATGTGACCTGCCCTTATTTTTAAAAAAAATCACTAATATTTTTCCTTCTACTTATTGCCTTTTGCATAACCTCAACATAAAATGTAAATTAAAAAAATAAAATGGCATATAAAAACTGTAAGACTGATCTCCCAAATGAATTTCTGCATGTTTCTATCTAGGACTTTCAATAAAAGAATGCCTTAATTTTCTTCAAATTTTCCTCCAGCAGTTTAGTTTGAGTGTAGTGGAAACCAAGAAAATCATTTTAAATTTTTAGCAGGGGAGCAATGGGATAAAGACAGATTTAAAGAAAGATTTACTGTTCTAGCTTCTGTTTCCAGGGTGGATTTAATTTGGGAGATATGAAGGTAATTACCTGATGCAATATCTAGATAGGAGATGAAGGTCTGTGTATTGTTTGAATTTTGTTTGGGACCTATATTTAGAAAAGGCTTTCAGTACCATAATGCTGTTTGAGTGTCTTAACGCCCTTGAGAATAAGGGAGGGTTATCTCCATGATACTGGGTGTAGTGACTATTTATCTGTTGTTACTGGTTTCTTTCCTTTTCTTTGGGTTCTGCCTCCTTTTTTCCCATGTGCTTGCTGACCTTCTCTGCTTTTTAAGTGATTGTCCAGGTTTCCGAGCTATGGGTCACAGCCTTCTCTGGGGATTGGGTGGGGGGATGGGGGCAGATAAAGGGTTGCAAAACAATGGCCAAAATTATTGGATGTTTTTGAGTACAGTTGTCAAATACATACAATTTTTTTCAGTGAAAACAAAGTTCAAATTAAACTTTGTAAGTGAGATGAACATGGCAAATTTGCTGTGATAGTGTATACAGCCCAGCGGTTATTACTGTATCAATCAGCAGGCTTTCATTAAGCATTTATTTATTATATGCCAGGTACTGACCTAAGCACTAGAAATCTTTTTTTCAAAAGGCAAACATAGATACTACTCTCAAGGAATGTTTTTACACAAAGTATGTTCAAGTGAGGTCAAATTTGAGTTAGTGTATGTCAAATCTCAGTATGAGTATTCATCTGTGTAGATTCACGGCACAAGGGAACTGTGTCATCAGATTGCATGCTGTATTTGAGCATTAAGTACATAAATGCAAAATTGAATGATCCTTTTATGGAAGGTAAAAGTAACATAATATATATATAATACTTGTTAGTATCATTCATTTTAGTATGATATAATAAGCTGGTTCCCCTCCCCTCTGTAACTTTTTTAAAAAATCAAAATAACTTATATTTTTAGATAGTCTCTTGAAAATTTTTCTCTAAAAATAGCTGGTATTTATATAGCATTTTAAGATTTGTAAAAGGCTTCACATGTTATCCATTCATTCCTCACAATAATTCTGTGAGGTAGTTGTCATTTTTAGAGCCATTTTACAGATGAGAAGACTGAGGCAAACAGAGGTTACATGATTTGCCTGTGTTCGCACAGTGAGTGAGGGGAATTTGATCTTAATACATACTGTTTCCAGAGTCAGCTTTTCATCTTGCTGCCACTACTAAGTTTAAAATTTTTATTGTCCACCTTCCTTATAAAAGAAAGTAATATTTTTTTCCTGATAGGGAAAGCCATTTCTGATTTGAAGATGAAAATCCACTGAACCAGTTATAACTTACATAAATAAAGAAAATACAGTTTAAATAACTGGAAATACAGAAACACAAACTGAAAAGCCCCAATATTGAAAGTATAATTTGTTATATTTGCATTGGTATTTACATGCATTATTGACAGAAAAGTTCACTGCAAGAGCTTTGCATGAGTTTAGCTGCAAAAACCAGAGCCTAAAAAAATTGAAATATTTTTATGTTTATTTTAATATTTTGAGGTTATCTTGCCTAGGTTGCAAGCGTAGCAGCTACTGATAGCTCTTATCTCAGTGATCATTGGAAATACAGGAGCTTTAACCTAATCCATTTTTTCCCTAAGGATGGCCAGATTGCCCCTCCTTAGCACAGAACTCTCAAAATCAAGGTATCTACTATCCTCAGTCTCCCTTAGTAGTAAGAATGACAGGTGTATGCCCTTCCACTAGCCCTAACCCTAAGTTTTTTTTTTATTCTGAATTTGATGAAAACAAAGAATTATATACAAAGTAAAATAGAAATAGAAATTGTATGTGAGAATATTAAAATTGATTATGTGGAGCTTGCTCTTTTAAAGAATAAAGGCAACTCTATATTTAATTTTTAAAGCTGTCCTCCTAGCCTGTATTTACTTCTGAACTTCAAATCTCTTCTGTATATTTTCCAGAATTCTTCGATGACCATTTTTTTCTTTCTCTTTCCTTTCTTTATAACTTTTGGTGGCTCCTTTTTGGCTTCAATAACTACCCTTCCAAATTAAAAAAACAAACCCCAAACAAAAACTTTATAAGCATAATCAAGCAAAACAAATTGCACCCATTTGCTACAATTTGTAAATCTCCTTGCAGACCTTTAAGTGCTATATAAATGCTACGTTCTATTATTTTCCTTATTATTTTATGTCCTAAAATGTATATTCTGTACCTTTAGCCCTTCATCACTCTGCCACAAGGTGAGTAGCATGGGTCCTCTTTAGCCCTCTGGAGTTTTTGGTGATTGCATTGATCAGAGTTCTTAAGTGGCAGCCAGGTGGTACAGTGGGTAGAGCCACCTGAATTAAAATCCACTTCAGACATCAACTAGTTTGTGTGACCGTAAGCCAGTTACTTAAAAGCTCTGTTTGGTTCCTCAATTGTAAATTGTAAAATTGGGATCACATCTCCAGGGTTGTTGTGAAGACCAAATTCGGATCATATTTGCAAAAGGCTTAGTGGATTACCTTATTTGTAAAGCCCTTAGCTTAGTAGATACTTAATACATAGCTTATTGGGGGCAGCTAGGTGACAAAGTGAATAGAGCATCAGTCCTAGAGTCAGGAGGACCTGAGTTCAAATCCAGCCTCAGACACTTGACATGCTTACTAGCTCTGTGACCATGGACAAGTCACTTAACCCCAATTGTCTTGCCTTCCCCCTCGGGGAAAAAAAAATACACACACACACACACACACACACACACACACACACACCTCTCCCCTGAAGTCTTTTAAATTGCTTGTCTTTATAGTGCTGTTGTATAAACAGTATTCTAGTTCTGCTCGCTTTATTCTACATCAGTTCTTTCTTTCTGAAACTTTCATTTTCACTATTTCTTACCACGGTAGTATCCCATCACATTGATGTGTCAGATTTTGCCCAGTTAATGGGCATCCCCCCATTTACCATATTGTTCTTGTTAACTTGTTTAACAGTTGTGACCCTATTTGGGGTTTTCTTGGCAAAGATACCAGCTCATTTTTACAGATGAGGCAAACAGGATTAAAGTGACTAACCCTAGGTCACACAATGAATGAGGGTGGTTTGAACTCAGGAAAATGAGTCTTCTTGAGTCAAAGCCCAGCACTCCGTGCACTACGGCGCCACCTAGCGGCCCTATTTTACATTATAGTTTACATGACAGCTTCACACCCTTCTGAAAATATGGGTACATATGGGTCTTTTTCCTTTTCTTCTGCTGTCTTTGAGGTATCTTAGTAGTGGTAAATAATATATAAAATATATTATATTTTTATATTATATTATATTATATTTAAAAAATAAATCAAAGGATATATAAAGTTTATGACATTTTGGCTGTGTTTCCTAATTGTATGCCTTGACTTTACCAACAATTTATTTCTCTTTCTATTTTCCCACAGCCCCGTCTAAGGGATTGCCATTTTCCTTTTTTGACATCTTGGCAGGGGTCTCATCTTCATATCTCTTATTAGTGATTTTGATCATCCTTTCACATGGCTGTTGATTGCTTACATTTTTTCTTTTGTGAATTGCTTATTCATATTTTTATTGTTCAGTCCTGTCTGACTCTTCATGATCACATTTCAGGCTTTTCTTGGCAAAAATACTGGAGTGTTGAGGAAACTGAGGCAAACAGGGTTAAGTGACTTGCCCAGGGTCCCACAACTAGTTAAGTGTCTGAGGCTGGATTTAAACTCAAGAAGATGAGTCTTCCTGAATCTAAGCCCTGTGCTGTATCCACTGTACCATCTAGCTCTACCTAGCTTGTGTATTTCGACCATTTACCAGTTGAGGAATGATACTTATTTTTAATCTTAAAAAGAATTTGGTAGAATCCCTTGCCCTATTTTTGTAGCATTAGAATGAATTGTTCTCTGAATGTTTAATAGCATTTACCTGTATTATGGTCCTGAGGTTCCACCACTCCCTTGGGAATTTTTTTGTGGCTTGTTTGTTCTTATTCTGAGACTGGCTTATTTAAATTCATTGTTCTGCCTAGAGGACAATTTATACAGCCAGAGTGTTGTAGAGACAAACAACTTGGAAAGATTTAGGATCTCTGATCAACATAATAACTAAACACAATTCCAGAGGCCTCAGGATGTAACATGCTACCCTACCTGCAGTTAGAGAGGTGATACATTTCAGATTGTAGTTTGAAACTTTTGGGGGTTTGTTTTTTTAAGATAACCAATGTTGGAATTTGTTTTGCTTGAATATACATATTTGTAGAGGATATTTGCTTTTATTGCTTTCTCAATATGTATTCTGTGTGGGGGAATATGGAAGGGAGGGAATTTGGAACTGAAAATAAAAGTGATTTAAAAAAATAAATTCTTTTAACCTGGACATTTCATATTTTATACATATTCCTTTATTTGAATTCATCAATTTTGTTGGAATATAGTTGACCCATATTTTTTAATTTGTTCATTTTTAACATTGATCATTTGATTTTCTTTTTCTATTTTTTAGTTGAAATATTAATTGGTTTATGATTTTTATTTTATTTTATTTTTCCTCTCTAAAATGGCTTCTGATTTTATATATCAATTTAATAGCTTTAAGAAAAGTTTGCTATTCATCTCCTAGCTAGGGTTTTTTAATTACTTGAATCCCTGGTTTTGTTGTTGCTGCACGCCCAGTTTATTTTTCTGTTCTTTTGTTGACTGAAATGTTAATAGATATAAAATTTCCACTCTGGACTGCTTTGAGTTTTGTTGGAGCAGGTAGGTGACTCGGTGTATAGCCCTGGAGTCATGAGGAGCTGAGTTCCAATCCAGCCACACATACTTGACTAGCCATATGACCCTGGGCAAATCGCTTAACCTCGTTATCTCCCTGCCCTTCCAACTCCTCCACATCACCTACCCCCCTTCCCGCAAAAAAAAAAAAAAAAAGAGAAAGAAAATATTTTGTTTGTATTAGTCTTGTCATTTTCTTTAATGATATTTTCTAATTTTTTTATGATCTGTTCTTTGATAAATTCTCTAGGATTAAATTATTTAGTCTACGATTTTTTCCTATCATTCAGAGATGCTCTTTGAATATTTTTGTTGCATTTTAGTCCATAAAAGATGTATTTGGTATTTCTGTTTTTCCCTACTTGTTTGTGGCATCTTTGTTCTTAGCACATACTTAATTTCTGTTTAAAGGTGCTGTAAATACCTGAGAAATATATATGGTCTTTTCTCATTCAATAATCATCAGAGATCTATCTAAACTTTCCAAAATTTTATTCCTGTCCTTTCTTGTTTTATCTTTTGGTTAGACTTAACTAGTTTGGAAAAGAGTACTTTGAGATATCCCTCACTATTTATAGTTTTTATTCTTATCTTTTAAAATCCAGTTTTACTTTTATTGCCTTGTCCTAAATCATGACTGCTACAGCTGCTTTTTGAAAAAGTTTACCTGAAACATAATAGATTTTGTTCTAGTATTTATTTTAAATCTGTGTGTTTCTACTGTTTGTTATAAATAGGATGTTGTTGGATCCTACTTTTCTAATCCATTTTGCTGTCCTCCTCCATTTTCTGAATGCATTCATCCCATCCTAGGTCAAAGTAATGATTGCTAATTTTGTATTTGGACTGTAAGCTCCTGGGGAGTGTCATTTGTATTTCTTCCTATCGCCAGTGCTTAGCACTGAGCCTGGAACACAATTGTTGCTTAATAAATGTTTATTGACTTTTATTCTATTTTATACTTTTCTATCTCTTCCCTCCCACTTCCACCTCCTCTCTATTAAAGGGAAGATATTGAGATAGGAGTGTGTTCAACTCTAATGATCTGTATTTAAAGATTTCATTCATCTACTCTCTTTCCCTTGCCTAGTTCTATTGCAAGTTCTTTTTTGTAATTTCTTTGATTTTATTTCTGTCATCCTATGGCATCCTCTGGAGATAGATTTTTGTTTTGCTTTTGACCAATCCCTTTCTGAATATTTTCTTCCTCTTAATCCCCATTTCCATCTTTCTGCCCCTTCCTGATAGTTTAATATATTTCTCCATTTAACTAACGTGTGTATTTTCCTTTCTATTGATCACCATGCCCCATTCCAGCTGATGTTTACTTTGTTCTGGATTCTGGCCAGAAACTTTGAGAGTCGTCCTCTCCCAGATATTTTTGTGATGGGAAATTAGACCTTCTTTTGTCTCAATTCTCACTTTGCCCTTAGTCTTCAAATAGGTGTTGCCTCAGACAAAACTGAGACCTGGGAAAGACCTTAATTTAAAAAGGCAAAGTTTACCCATTGCATCACCAGTCATCTTGACTTTTGTCCTGCAACTGGACTTTGATGATTCTAGAGGAGAGTGAGACTGATGAATTTGTGCATCTCTGCCTCACTTAAATTCAATTTACCTGCAAGTCAAGACATAACCCTTATGATGTCATCGGTTCTCTTACAGAATGAAAGAGGAATAACCACTACCACCCTCTCAATCCACTCTCCTTTGTCCCATTCAGATGAAAGTGAGGCTCATATGTAGCCCCCATCCTCACCCCTTCCTTATTATTTATATAAGCTTCTTTTCCCTAACTCAGATTATGTGAGATATTAAGTTTCAACTCCTTCCTCTCTCATTTGTCTTTGGATATCTTGATCATTTTTAGGTCTTGTAATCTTTCTTTCTTTCCTTAAAAAAATTCCTTCCTGGAATAGGTGTGAGAGCTGGGCTTTTTTTTTTATCCTGTTACTCTAAGCTCTTGAGAAAAATGCTAAAATGATATCTTGAAAGTGTGCATTAAGAATTTATTGTCAAGACAAGCATTTTTGATAAAGTTACATGCTTTTAATAAGCAAAAGCAAACTTTTTGAAAATAATATCTATGACATCAGAAAGATTGCTTTCATTTTATAATGTTGCTTACAGAATTGCTATGCATAAAAATCCTTGATAGAAAAAATGTGTTGGTTTTTTTTTAACATTCTGCATGAACACAACTCAAAGTACAAATGAAACAGTTTTGTAAACATTAGCTTGAAAAGTTTGTCTTCATGGCAGGTTGCATACCATATATTTTTATATACGAGTAGTTTCTATCATGAAATATGAAGGTGATGTTAGGATGTATGACCAATAGAGTACTGGACCTATAATAAGTCCTGAGTTCAAATCTAACCTCAGACATGTACTTGCTTTGTTACCTTGGAAAGTCACAACCTCTACCTACCTCCATTTTTTCATCTATAAAGTGGAAATAACAATAATAATAATACCTGCCTCCCAGCATTGTTGTGTGGATAAAATGAGAGAATATATGTAAAGTGTTTTGCAAACCTTAAAAGCATTGTATAAATACTAAGTTTTTCAAGTAGTGGCACGAATAATTGATTTTATAAAAAAATAGTCCATAGTTATTTGCAAAATTGTGTAATGGGATAGGTACAAAAGCTTGCTGTGGAACACTGTAACTGTAGGGGGACAAAAGACTCAGAAGTAACAAAATTTGCCCCTTTATTTAATGATAAAGACAAAGAATATTCATCTCATAAAAATTTTCTCTTGATTTTCATATTTTGTGATTAAAAAAAAATCAGTACTGTGAACAAATCAGTGCAAAGCCCTTAGATTAATTTTCAGATCTAAAACTATGAAATAATTACATTTATGACAAGTTAGAGCTATGAAGAATAATTTGGCATAATGTTTTGGATATATTTCCCAATCTAAATACCTACCCTACAATGAAATACATGAAAAGACCTTAATAAGCACAGCTCTCATTTTAAAGATATATCTATATTCCAAAATATGAATGAATGTGGAACCCATTTACCATGAATAAATATATATTTGTTTATACTCTGCCTGAGCAAAATGGTTAAAAGACATTTTGTGATAGTACTTTGAAATAGGCATTTGAACTTGAAAATCTTAATATGTTTTGACTACAGGTGAATAGGTAACTTCATCTAGCAAAACAATACAGATTTTATTGCTAATTATAACATCTTATTTCCATGAAAGAGTTTTCTGACAATTTTTATTGACTAGTGGTTGAAAGAGGATTGAGGGTAATAGTAATCAATGACATATTATTGTGGTTACTTTAATAAGATATTTTAAACATATAAATTATTTTATTGAAAAATAGCCAATATTTTATTGTACTTCTGAGGCTTAGTTTTTTAAAAATTCAACTAAATTAT
Source organism: Gymnobelideus leadbeateri (assembly GCA_011680675.1). NCBI lineage: Eukaryota > Metazoa > Chordata > Mammalia > Diprotodontia > Petauridae > Gymnobelideus > Gymnobelideus leadbeateri. Next base: position 233,716 of record WOXC01000454.1, on the reverse strand, counting down.
TTCTATCAATTCTTTTGTGAAAATGTTGGGACTATGGCAATTTGTTTGTTTTTTTCTTTTTTGGAGGGCAGTTGGGGTTAAGTAACTTGCCCAAGGTCACATGGCTATTTTTTTGTTTGTGTGTGCGTTGTTGTCTGAGGCCGGATCTGAACTCAAGTCCTTCTGACTCCAAGGCTGACGCTCTACTTATTGCGCCACCTAGCCGCCCTGAGTTTTTTTTTTTTTAAAGGGAGGACAACTCAGTATGAAATTTGGAAACCCCTGCAGTACAGAAAAACGTGGAAAACATTTTTTAGATAGTATAAATAATTCTGGAGATCTGTGTCAGTACCTTTAGAGGAAAGGCTCTTTTTTTCTTTTTAAAACTAAAATCTAAAATATTTTGTTTTTTACAGCACACATATTTTTCTCCCACTGTCCTTTCCATTTCCTGTCTGAGAATGATAAATATCTTTTTTTTAAGATTAGAAAAAGAGAAAGAAACAAAAATCAACAAAACTTATCAGTGCATCAAAAAAGTCTGAAAATATAGGTATCATTCCATACCTGTGCATCTCCCATCTCTGCAAAGGAATGAGATTTGTGTATCTAATGATATTTCTTCATTGAAACTGTCTTTATTCAATATAATCTTGCAGTTCTCAATTTTGATTGTTTTTTCATTTTGCATGATTGTATGGTCAAACTGTATATTGTTTTCTTAGCTCTGTTTACTTAACTCTACATAACTTTGTGTAAGTCTTTTCATGTTTCTCTTCACATTTGTTGGAGTTTTTAAAAATAGTATATTCTAATATATTATATGTAAATATATGTGTATATTTATAGCAGTTTATGTACCTAATTTTCTTTAGTCACTCCTCAATCCATGGGCATCTACTTTCTTTCTAAATTTTTTGCTATCAGAAAAAAAGTGCTGTTATAAGTATTTTTGCATACTTTGGAATTTTCTTATCAGTTACCTCTTGGGGTATATGCCTATTATGGAATCTCTGGCTTTAAGGTTATTGACATTTTAGTAATTTGATTTGCATAGTTCCAAATTACTCTCCAAAATGGTTGTGCTTATTTTCTCTTTCAAAATGCATGTTTGTGTCTATTTTCCTACAGTCCCTCCCACAATGAATCTTTTGGCCAATTTACTGGATATGAGGTTAAACCTCAAGATTGCTTTGATTTACATTTTTCTTATTATTAATATTATTAATGTTTTATTAACATAAGGTCCATGGACCCAAGAGGTCACTTGAGTCAATGGATAGATTTCAGGGAGTCTGTGAACCTGGATGGCAAAACAACAAAACCATTTGTATTTCAGTAGAATTGATTTCCTTTGTAATTATATATATTTTATCTATATTTATATATTTATCTATTATTTAATATTAAGTATTCATAAACTAAAGTTTATGAGTACTTAAGTGTTACCAGACTGCCAAAGGGGTCTACAATACATACAAAAAAGATATTATTGTTTGTTTTTGAGACTGTTTCTCCTTGTCTTGCCCAGGCTAAAAGTACAATGACTACTCATAATGTCAAATCAACAAATTTTCCTGGAATCTTTAATATGCTGTTTCTGACCAGAGCCAGTTCACCCATCTTTAGGCAACTTGGTGTCCCATTCACTCTCCTAGATTCACTATATTGATACTAGACTTAGTGTAGACATCTAATCAGATCAGCATACTACAGTTTAACTTCTGGGGTCAAGAGATCAACCAGCCTTAGCCTCCCCAGTGACAGGGGATTATAGATGTCCAAAAAAAGGTGAAAAATCCTTGCTTTAGAGTCTTAAAAGAAAAAGGAAAGAGACTAGGAATCTAATTATGTTCTGATTCAGATAAGCAACACCTTAAGTAGATATATTTGATGATTTGATTTGAGGGGGTGATTTTATGGATTGTGAATTTATGCCAAACAATATACCGAAAAACTTTGGCATTATCATAGTGTGAGCTTTGAGCATGATGGTCTAAACTGACCCTCTATGTTAATTAAATAAAAATAGAATAGCATCATGTTTCAGTAATTTTGTTCATGTATACTGATTCTCCTTTTCAATTGAAATGATGTTATAAGCCCACATTTTCTGGCATCAAGTAACATTTTAAAAATATATATTATTAGTGATGGAATTTTAACTGAGAAAACAGATGGCAGAAGAAAACTATGTATTTTTGCAGAATAGAAAGCGAGAAATGCACGGCCAAGTCTTCTCTGTCAATCTTTCTCCTAAAATGCTTCCATTTGTCAGCTCCATCTGTTATGGAATCCAAGAAATGTGACAATACTTTCACAATTGTTTAGCAGAGGTAACATATTGTATTGATTTTGTTGTGGTTGCTGAGATTTAAATTTCAGTGAGATTAGCAATTTGTTATCTATGTCTATTAAAAAAAGTCACTATGACAAAGTGGGTAGTAGAGGAAGCTCTGAGTTTTTAATATTTTGCTTATAAGTGGTAATATCATTAACTGCTAAGGATTTCTTTCTCTCCCATTAGATTTTGTCATCTCATTTATTTAAGGTAGTTTAAAGTTAGATTAAACAAAAAAATGCCTGATAATGTTTACTGGACCTGAACAAATACTGGACCCTCATTGAGCTGTTCATACACTTTGACCCTGTAATAACATGGTTAGGTCAAACGACAGAACAAAGGGCTTTACATATACTAAAATAATTCATAGTCACACTTTTGATAGTAACTGTAAACTGAAAACAAAGCAGATGCTTGTTGATCACAGAAAGGCTGAAAAAACTGCCTTATGAATGTGATGAAATGCTTTTGCACCAGAAGAAACAATGAATATGACAAAGAAACAATGAATATGAAAAAATCAGAAATAATGGGGAAAGGTGTCATATAGATCAAAGTAAGCAGGATATGTAGTATAATATACATAACCAAAATAATATAAATTAAACAATTAAAAAGTAACCGACTTTAATAACTATTCTTGATTCCCAAAACCAGTTTGTGAAACATATCTCCCTTTTTCTAGTTAAGTGCTATCAAATATTTAATATATTTTTAGTGTAATCACCATATCAGTCATTTTTGCTTGATTGCTTTCTTTAGCATGATGAGGGTATCTGTTCAGTTCAGGGTTTCTAGGGGGCATATCTGGGAACAACTATGCTGTAAAACCACCCAGATAAAAAACTTTTTAAAAAAGAATTGTCATGGGGTGGCTAGGTAGCGCAGTGAATAGAGTGCCGGCCCTGGAATCAGAAGGACCTGAGTTTGGAGCCGGCCTCAGACACTTAACCCACACAAACAAAAACCTAGCCGTGTAACCTTGGGCAAGTTACTTAACCCCAATGGGCGGCTAGGTGGCGCAGTGAGTAAGAGCGCCAGCCTCGGAGTTGGGATGACCCGAGATCAGATCTGGCCTCAGAAAATGAGCACCCACGCATAAATAAAGACTAGCCGTGTAACCTTGAGCAAGTTACTTAACCCCAATTGCTTAAAAAAAAAAAATTAAAAAAAAAAAGAATTGTCACTATACAAAGTATCCTCACTAGGATTTTTCAGATTTTGCATTTAAAGAAACAATTTTTTTATCATTCATCTCATTTCCAATTATAATCATCATTATAATTCACTTCATTGATTATAGCCTTTGTAGATGAAAAGTCTGGGACCTAATTTGAAAAGAAGATTTACCTACCATTATCTAGAAGAACGTGAAATATTCATTCATGCACTGGGAACTCAAGGACTCAAATAATTTATCACCTCATAGCTATGAGCTGACTGTTAATGAACCTTTCTGTAGTTAGCTAGACTAGGGGTCTCTAATCTTTTTAGTGGCTGTGATATTTTCTAATCTGTTTGATCACACATCCCATTAGCAAAAAAATTTTTTTTGATCATAGAACCTCTATTATGTTAATGTTTCTTTATAAATTATATAAACCTGTACTACTGTCCATTATAAAACATAGAAAAATAGTTTAAAAAGGAGATGAACGAACATGAGTTTTAGCTGACTTTGAGAGAGAGTGGAAGATAGAAGGTCCTATGTACTATGGGTCCATGGTGGTCATGAAGAGTAGAACAAAGCTGAACAAATGAATGGCTACCACAATGAGAAAATAAAAATGAAATATAATTATTTTATGGTTGTTTTTTTTAATTAATGGTACCAAGACTAGAAATATTTGCCATAAGAGCAAAAACAGTCTTTGGTAGTCATTGGTAGTACTCTACTATGTGTTGACTACTGGAATAGTCTCAGAATCTACTCTTTAATGGCTTTATATGCTGGTGAGTAGAATTTTTTTAGTGGCTACTACTGTGATTGTCTGGGTTACAGGCAGGTCAAAATTATGTTGAGGGTTAATGTCTAGTTCAGAAGTGAGGAGGGTATCTTCTTCAAAGTATTGGGAGGGGCTCAGTGAGAGAGCCTATTAGAGGATAATTTGAGTGAAGGGTAGTTATAGTTGGTTGTGTCAGAGATAAGCTCCATAATTGGTTATTGGAGGGAAGAAAGGATTTGTCCTATCTTCACTCTCTTGTCTGATAGGGGGTATGTTGGAGAGCACTGAAATTTCATACAGCTCTCTCCAGTTTCATGTTGATAATCTTAATCACTGCTTTTGGTATTTTGTTATTGATATTTCTGAGTTCACCTAACTAATCTATCTCATGTTTTTCCATATTGTCCATAAAGATAATGAGATTTTTTCAAATAATTTTCTATAATCCAAGTATACTTTGTCTATGGCATTGCCTTAACCCAGTTACCAAATGTTGGTAATTTGGAATGATCTATTTTTTAAAAAGTATTCTGTTTCAAAGTGTCAAATTTATAATTTTATCAATTTAAAAAATGTATAGACATTTATTAGTATATTTGCTTCTCTAACAGCAAAAAAATATTTAAACCAGACCAACCAAGAAAGGGACTGTATCTAAAAACATTAATCAGTTCATACCTATAACCTTCTACTTTTCTAAAGACAGGAGGGTAGTGTCATTCTTTGTTTTCTACAACCAGAATTGGATCATGTTATCATAGCTTTAGAGCTAAAATGGCCCTCAAAGTTAAAACTTAATCTAGTGTCCTCTTTTTATATATGTGGAAAGGAAGATCCTGAGAAATAAGGTGACATCAGCTTTTTTTTCTTTAATGAGTCCATGCTGGAAGAAGTGATGACTTCTTCCCCTTGTAAATGCTTTTAACTTACTAGAAAAAAAAATTCCAGGAATCAAAGTTAAATATACTGAGCTATGGCTCAAACATTTTACAATCTTCCCTGTTTAAAAAATGGGGACATTTGTTTATCTTCTTTCCTGAAGCACATCTTCCATTTGCTGCAGGTTTCCCCAGGCCACCAAAAGCAATCACATGTGGTTTTAAATCTTTGAAGACCACAATTCTTTTCTCTTGCCATTTTATCACCTATCTTTCAATTCAACAGCTCAGTTCAAACATTTTTGTTCCTATGTGTAGTAAGGAAGCAAAACAAAAGAAAAAGTCCTTGCCCTCAAGGAGCTTTATTTTTAACTAGAAGATGAAACATGGTAAAGTTACATACAAAGTAATTCCAGTAGAGCCAGTGTTATCAACTCAGTATCATGAAAGGCCTCATGTAGAAGGTGGTATCTGACTTATATCTTGGAAGAAGCTAATATTCTAAGAGATGAAGTGGGGAAGATCCTACATCCAAACATGAGGAACCATCTGCATGTGGACACAGAAAAGCAGTTGATGGTGTAGGCAATTTGACTATAATGTAGAATTCATGAAAAGGAATAATGTGAAATAAGACTGGAAAAGTAGATGAGAGTAATTTTGTAGAGGCCCTTAAATGTCATGCTGAGGATTTTGTGTTTTATCCTAGGAGCTATTGAAGATTTTGAATAGGAGAGTGGAAAGATTTTATCTGTGTTTTGGCAGTATCAGTTTGACAGATAATGGAAGATAGAATAGATCTTTAATTTCTATCTTAATCCTTTATTTTCCTGTTCTCTTTGTTAAAGAGTAATATCATTGATGCTAAATACTGAAGCACAATTAGAATTGGATATTCAGCCTTCTGTGTCATTTGTTATCATTTTCTCATCCATCTGTAAAGAAGTCCTGTCTCTGCTTTGATCTTCATATTTCAACCAACATTGTTTTAGTTTATTTTTACTCATTTTTGATGATACATTTTGGGTTTTTAGAATTTATTTTATCAGTTCTTTCTCTGGATGCAGATAGCATCTTTTTTATATACCCTTTATTTTTAATTTGTATATTTATAATAGTAAAAAATGACTTAGTCACGCAAACTCATTATAACATTATTGCTGTTACTGTATACAATGTTGTCTTGGTTCTTCTCACTTCACTCTTCATCATTTTGTTTAAGTCTTGCCTTTCTATCTTTTGTTTTTATGTGATCTAACTCTCCTAGGACATCCTCTCTCCTCCCTCCAAAGAATAGAAAAGATGTGAGGTTGAGTTAAATAGTTGTGCAGAACTGACCATTATATTAATAAAAGTCTGGCATTGTGTAGTATTCCACCCCAAAATCACTCAGCACTTCAAAGAAGTAGGGGTGGTGGGAAGTACTTTCTCATAGTCCCGCTCTACCCAGAAATTAAAAATTTTTTCATTTAATTTTAAATTTTATTTTATATCAATTACATGTAAACAAAAACATTTTTCTAAAGTTGGAGTTCCAAATTCTTTCCCTTTTTCCCCACCTCCTCTTTGAAAAGGCAAGCAGTTTGATATAGATTATATGCAGTCAAACAAAACATTTCCATATTAGCCATATTGCAAAAGAAAATGCAGACCAAAAAAAAACTAAGAATAACAGCAAAAAAAAAAAATGTTTCATTCTGCCTTTAGACACCATCAGCTCTTACTCTGGATAGCATTTTTCATCCTAGGTCCCTTGGCATTATTTTTGGATCATTGTATTGTTGACAGTAGCTTAGTCATTCATGGATGATTATCATACAAAATTGTTACTTTGTTGTTATAGTTGTGGGTTTTTTGGTTTTTTTTTTTCTTGGGTATTTTTGTTTTTTGTTTTGTTTTGCTTTTTTGGAGGGGGAAGGCAGGGCAATTGGGTTAAGTGACTTGCCCAAGGCCATATGACTAGTAAGTGTTAAGTGTCTGAGGCCAGATTTAAACTCAGGTTTTCCTGGCTCCAGGACCAGTGTTCTATTCACTGCACCACCTAGCTGCCCCTTGTTGTTACTTTGTATGGTATTCTCGTGGTTCTGTTCATTCCATTTTGCATCAGTTCACGTATGTCTTCCAATATTTTTCTGAAAGCATCCTGCTCATCATTTCTTATAGCATTATAGTATTCCATTACAGTCTAGTTCAGCCATTCATCAACTGATAGGTATTCCTTCAGTTTCCAATTCTTTGCCACCACAAAAAAAGCTGCTATAAATATTTTTATACATATGGGATCTTTTCCTTTTTCTTTGACCTCCTTGGGATACAGACCTGGTAGTGGTATTACTGGATCAAAGGTTATGTCCAATTTATAGACCTTTGGGCATTGTTCTAAATTATACTCTAGAATGGTTGGATCAGTTCACAACTCTGCCAAAAATGCATCGGAGTCTCTAGTTTTTCACATTCCCTGCAATATTTGTCATTTTCCTGTCCAATAATTTTTTTAAAAATAAGTTTTTATTGATATTTTTTAATATTATTAGGATTTCTCCCTTTTGCTCTTCATCCTGGAGAACCATCCCATATCACAAATAACATTTCTTTAAACAAGCAAAAAAGAGGAAGAAGAGACCAAAAAAATCAGCTAAACCAAACAATACCTCAAAAAATTTTAAAAATATATGCATCCATGTACTTCTTATTGCTGCAAAGTAGGATAGAGATATCTTCTCTTATCTGTTCCTTGAGTCATGCTTGGTTTTTTGGGTAATTTTGCAGCATTCATTTTGTTTTGTGCATTTAATATTCATATTGTCACCAACATAATTTCAAAAGCTTTTTGTTATCTTCACCATTTGTAGAATCACAAAATTTCAAAGTTAGAAGACACTTTCAGGGCCATCTAGTCTAATTCACACCTGAAAGGAATCATCACAGTAAACACATTTGACAGGTGGTCATCTTGCCTCTGCTTAAAGAACTTGAAAGGGAACCCACTATCTCTCAAGGTCTTCTTACACGTTATACCCCCAAATAATCTCTTCAATCCAGGGACAGTGAGTATCTAGCTTTTTTAGAAACAAGACATTCTATCTCAGCTCCAGGTATTTTCTCTGGCCATCCTCCATGTCTAGAATGCTCTCCCTCCTTCACTCTGACCTCCACTGACTTCCTTTAAGTTCTGACTAAAATCCCACTTTCTGTAGAAAGCCATCTCTAACTGCTCTTAATTCCAGTACTTTTTCTTTTATTCATTTCTTATTTATCTTGTGTAGAGCTTACTTTGTCTATATTTGTTAACATGTTATCTTCTCCATTAGATTGTAAGCCCTTTTAGAGCAAGGACTTTCATTTGCCTCTTTTTTGTATCCCCACTGCTTAGCACAGTGTCTGACATGGAGTAGATACTTAATACATGTTAGTAGATTGATCCCAAGGCAACCTTTTCCACTTTGGAACAGTTCCAGTTATTAGGAAGCTTTCCCTGATATCAAGCCTAAATATTTTTTTCTGCAGTTTCTACCTTTGCCCCTGTTTTTTTCTTCTGGAGGCAAACAAAATAAATCTAATCCCTTCTCTATGTGATGGGCCTTCAGATATTTGAAGATAGCTGTCGTATTCCTGCTGAATCTTCTCTTTTTCAGGATAAACACCCCTAAGTCCTTATATATCTTTTTATATATCTCAAGGCCCTTTGCCATTCTGGTTGTCCTCTAGATTACAATGTCCTTTGTCTCCTAGAATTTTTATGATCTACAAAAGACTTCAAATCTTATTCAGAATAACTGCTATAATCTATTAAAAAAAAAAGATATACCCTTCTATAACTACAATCCATTCACAAAACACATTCAGCTACATTCTACATGTAATACCTAAGATACTGAGTTTATTACTTGCATCAAGATACCTAACCAGCATAGTGCAAATTGAAGTGTTTTTGTTTTGTTTTCTGGGGCATGGCTAATGTGGAACTCTGTAATGGGTTCCATTTTATTTTTCCCTTCTAATGTGTTGATGAGAGAGAGACAGGATGAAGAGAATTCAGAACTGAAAATAAAATTTAAAATTTTTAAATAAAGAAAATGTTTAAAAGCTATCTAGTCAACATTATTATTTATAGAACACATTGAACTCAGTATTGCCCATTTGTTTTTTGGTTTTTGTTTGTTTGTTTGTTTGTTTTTTGGTTTTTGGAGGGCAATTGGGGTTAAGTAACTTACCCAAGGCCACCCGGCTAGGTTTTTATTTGTGTGTGCGTTAAGTGTCTGAGGTCAGATCCGAACTCAGGTCCTTCTGACTCCAGGGCTGACACTCTACTCACTGCGCCATCTAGCCGCCCCAGCCCATTTGTTTTTAATGTTGTCTTGTATCTTACTGGTCTTCCCCACTGAAGTTCTTCATGTGTTGTACTCATTACTTTTTGTGATATCTGATTAGTGGATGCACAATTTTTTCTTTTGCCTCAGTTTTCAGTTACAATCACTGGGCTTCCCTGACAATTTGAAGGAAATAAAGACTGATAGGAATTTACAGGTATATAAAAGAAAGTTGGTATGTCAGGTTATCATAAATTGTAATCTAACCTTATGTATAGTTTTTTTAAAATAGTAATTTAATCAAACTAAATTCCAAAATATTTTATTGTGGCTTTAATAACATAAGTAGATGAATTGATTTTGGGATGTTTCATGGAGTAAGCACTTGTCTATTTACTCTAATAATTATAGAAAGAATGGGGGAGGAAATGAAATAGTTCTTTTTTCTTTTCCTGGAAGGGGCAGTTAATTTTATTTTCTAAGAAACTTTATTTTTTCCTAATCTTTTCCCCCGGTTAACACATTTCATTATACACATAATTGCTATAGCCAAACCATTTGTCATATTGTAAATATATTGATGTCTCAAAATCAGAATGTGCAGGTGATAACATGCACATGTTGATTTTTGAATGAGTCCCCCAACATTTATCTATGAACATGGCATTTTTTTTAATGCCTGGAAGTCATGGAATACTACAACCTCTGAAGAATTAATTACAAGTGATCTCCAGAGGGCAGTGAAAAGGGTTATGGTTGCCATAAGCAGGCAACAATAATTTAGAAACAAGGAATTAAGAAGAATTAAGAAAGTAATGGAATAAAAGAAACATGAGAGAAAAAGGAAGATGGGCCAGTCATATGGGAAGAACACATGATAACAGATTGCCTGTCTGCTTCACTGGTATTCTTGGATAGTAGGAGAAAGCAAAACCTTTCCCAACCCTCAAGTTTTTTGAGAAGAAATGAATGACTGCGCATGGATGGGTTACATGCTATTTCATAGGAGGGCATTGCCCCTATTTAGGTAACAGATTCATTTGATTATGAGTAGGATTGATTAACCTATATTCTGATAGGCTGTCCTGTATCCATTTGTATAACACAACTAATTCAGCTTACTGTAAACATTTAATAGTTTATATTACTGAAAACGAATAATTAGTCATCTTCATTTCCAAGTAAGTCACCTTTACTTTCATGGTTTTAAAAATGTTGTACTGCAATTCCAAAGGACTGATGATGAAAAATGCTATCCACTCTAGAGAAAGAACCTGGATGCAGATCAAAGCATAGTATATTTTACTTTTTTTGTGATTTTTTTTTTTGGGGGGGTGTACCTGTGTTTTCTCTCACAACATGAATAATGAGATATGTTTTGCATGATAGCAAATGTATAATCTATAACAAATTGTTTGCCTTCCCAGTGGGAGGGGGGAAGACGGAGAAAATGAGGAACTCAAAATTTTTTTAAAGGATGTTAAAAATTATTTTAATGTGTAATTAGAAAAATAAAATATTTCTTTTAAAAATTAAAAATGCTAACAATGTAATTATTATTAACTTTGTCATTGTGAATATACCTTAGTAACCTTTGATGTTTATTAAAAATTAATTCTGATTTTGTGACCTCTTGTCTCTTTTTTATTCTCTTTAGTTTCATGCTATGGACACATTATACAGACACAGCTATGATTTGAGCAGTGCAATTAGTGTTCTGGTACCACTTGGAGGACCTGTTTTATGTAGAGATGAAATGGAAGAATGGTCTGCTTCTGAAGCTAGCCTGTTTGAAGAGGCTTTGGAAAAATATGGAAAAGACTTCAATGATATACGTCAGGACTTTGTAAGTAGAAAATTGCAGGGCTTTTGTGATGATTAAAATAAGTTGTGGTATGAGCACTGCATCTTCGTGAATATTTTAAACCATTTATCTACAAAGCTCATGTATTGTCTTTCAGCTATGCTATGAACATTAGTCAATCAGGACGACAATAACAGTATTATATCTGTCAGCTAAAGCAGTTGTGCCCATTTTAAGGGAACGACTGCTTTATTAATAAATAGGACTAGGAGTCTGGAGGTCTGAGTTCAGATACTAGTTTCAATATAGATTCTTTTTGTGCCTTTGGACAAAGTCTTAAACTTACCACTTCCTAATTATCCAACTATAAAATAAGGGTATGACTTGACTTTCATCATTTCTGTATTGTAATATCTTTTAGCTATTCAGTTATTTGAATTTTATCTCTTATGATTAATACATCATAATGTTCATTCTGATAGTTTAACTAATAGCATGGCTCTTCTGATATATGGTCTCATTTAGAATCATACTATCAGAATTTTGTAGCTAGAATGGATCTTAGGAAGATGTCATTTAGTCTATCTCTTTATTTCACATATGAAGAAACAGACTCAGGAGTGAGGAACCTGCAGCCACAGGGCCACATGTGGCCTTCTAGGTTCTCAGGGTGCAGCCTTTTGACTGAGTCTGAGTTTTATAGAACAAATCCTTTTATTGAGGATTTGTTCTGTGAGGTTTGGATTCAGTCAAAGGGCCGCACTTGAGGACCTAGATGGCTACATGTGGCCTCAAGGCCACACAGGTTCTCCACATCTGGAATCCAAGTAGATACTTGTGTAATGCTTTCTGCTGTTCTTTAGGCATAGGAACTATTGCCTTATAAAATTTTACCATTTTATGCTGTTATATTTTAAATTGTTACTTTGAAACTAGAAGTTCTTATTTGAGGCTTAGAAGAAGTTTCCAAGAGTAGCCTATCAGTTTTATTTTAGTTGTTTAAAACTGAACTATATTTTCAATTTATATGCTATTGTGTTTTTTCTGGAGGTACAGTGACCATGTTGTTTCTTGACCATATATACTGAGTCTGTAATTGTAATAAATATTTCCCATATTCATATGCAACTTATGACTCCCAAGAGGCACTTACATAAAAAGTAGATCTACTATACATTTTTAACAAGAGACTAGTTGTGGTAATTTTTTTCTTATGAAGTTAATTTAAAATGTCATTAATCCTGGGGAAAAAAATGAAACCTTCCTGTTGTAGTTTAATTGGGATTCATTAAATAACAAGGGTATACTTAAATTTTAACCTGCTGATGACTCTTCCAGTTAGTTTATCACTGGAGTCTTTCAACTATATACTCTGTGAGTTTAGCACATCTCTCTTTTTTGATGATCATCTTCCATCATCCCTAGACAGTCTTTCCCTCTCACATCTGTCTTGAAACATAGTTAATCCTTTTGCTAGTCCTGACAATCATGAGACCCATACCAAAATTTATGGGAGGTAGCTAAAACATTACTTGGGGGAAATTTTATATCTCTTAATGCATATATCAATAAAATAGAGAAAGAGCAAATCAGGCATGTAACTAAAAAATCTAGAAAAAGAACAAATTAATAAAACCCCAATTAAACACCAAATTAGAAATCCTGAAAATCAAAGGAGAGAGTAATAAAATTGAAAGTAAGAAAAACTATTGAGTTGGTAAATAAAACTAAGAGCTGGTTTTATGAAAAAACCAATAAAGTAGATAAAATTTTGGTTAATTTAATTAGATTAAAAATCCTTCTCTTCTGTAAGCAAATACTCGATTTGGATTTGGTCCTAGCTAGTATATTTGTCCAATATTGTTTATATATGTATACACTGGAAACAGATTCATAGGTGAGCAAATTGTTGAGCATATTGACTTTATAGTCATTTTATCACAATTTTAAGCTACTTCAGAAGCTTAGAACTCTACCCTTGTGGCTGGTGGGGACAGGCTGTGCTGTATGTCATATATCCACAAAATTTGTTGCTTTTCCATTTTTTCCCCCAATTCTCCCATCATACACTTGAGAGGTTAATTTAGCACCCTTTGAGCTGATTCACAAACACTTTTAGGACTCCTTTCCTAAAGGGGGGGAGGTATAGACATACTGCGTTGCACGTCTCATTTTTCCCCCTACTCTGTATACCTACAAATGTGTGCAGTTATCAACGGGAAAGTGAAAATGAAGTTACTATTAAAATGCTTGAAATCATGAAAGTTATACGTGCAAATGTTGAAGATTAACTGTATATTAATTGCATGTAGAATAAAATCTAATTTCCCAAACCAATAAAAACTCTCCATGATCTGCGTTCAGCCTTCTTTTTCAGCTTTCTGAATACCATTTCACCTATTCTATATAGTATGTAGATAACTAAGATTACTCTTAGCTTTATGGGAAAGAAACTTAGCTAGAGATGTGAAAGAAATGAGCTATCACAAATGGTATTTATAGTGGTTCAGCAAATAGTTACTTGTCTAGTGTGAAGTAAGGCTGGAGTTTATATGAAAGTTTATAAATGGCAGACTGGTGAGTTCATATTTTATTCTAGAAGCAGTAAGGAGCCACTCAAGATTTTTGAACCGGGGAGTGATATGGTTAGATCTCTGCCTTAGTCGGATTGTTTTGATCACCATATCCAAGCTGAGTTAGAGAAAGAAGAAAACAAAATAGGAGAGCAATTATGAGAATATTGCCATAGTCCAGAGGCAAGACCTGGACTAGGCTGGTGACTAGGGGATAGAGTGAAGAATTTATACAACTTGGAAACTGATTGGATTTGGTTGATAAGGTAAAAGATTATCAGATTTAATGATTTAATCCCCTACTATATCAAAATCAGACACTTGATCAATAAACAGGAACACAACTTTCTCTTTGACGTATGTAAATGTCTCTCTTCTTGATCTGAGAGTCAGAGAGATTTCTATACCCTTATCAACAGATTAAGACTTTTTAAATTTTCTGATACCTTTTAACATAAAAATTTTTTTATTTGCATATATGATGTATTTGCTTGGATAACCAGAAAAATGTAAGAGTTGAACCTTAGTGTAAGAGTGATTTTCCAAGGAAATGAAGGGTTATCAGATGCTTTATAGTTTATAGTTTAGCTTTATAGTTTATAACGGCTTCTCTTTTAATTGCTATTTTTTGTTTTCTTACATTAAAATCTGAATGAATGATCAAGATAAAGTTATTAAATTTGAATAACAATGCATAGTAGTTAACCATGATAATTAAAGATTGGTGTTGCTGACATTGTTGATCCCTTGACAAGACTTTTTTACGTGTTACAAATTTATGGGCAACTCAGCTAATAGTAAATAACTCTAAGCAGCAATAATTCAATGTAAAATGAACACAATTAAAATCATTATTGCAAATTGAGACATTTAGTGACACAAGCAGAAACCATAATGAACTGTCTCACTCTAGTGCAGTGGGATTTGGGAACTTTGAGGGGGCTTTACAGAAGAAATTAAACCAGTCATTTAATACTGAATGCAAGGGGTCTTTATTTGGAATGTTTCCAGTGTCACAGGGAAAATCTGTCTGGCTTAACTTGGACTTTGGAAGTAAAGGGATAATAAAGCCAACAAGAAGAGGCTACTGGGGCAGCCCTCACCTGCCACACTAGGCAGCATGCAGGAGATAGAACTAGGGCACACACCATCAAGTTGTAAGAAGTTGTCCTTGTACTTGATACATTATTATAAAAAGCTCTTGCCCATCCTTCCAACTTTGATGGGTTGCCTCTTAGGGTCATCATAATTCAGTATAGTAATCACAATAACAAATAAGGGATGTTGAAATGGGCTAGAGGTTTTATAGTGAGTGGTTAGGTTTTTGATTGGGAAAATGGAAGTTTCTAGCTTTGAGAAATACATAGATGATTCTAGAAAAGGGAGTAAGTAGTAGGCATGAAAAAGAGCAGATAGCTTGTCACAGAAAAGCACAGCCCCAGGAAACTGGAGAGGTTTTATGGATTAACATAAGAACAAGCTTTGACAAAAGGATATAAAGTTCATGTTGAAAATATGGACTATAGAAATGAAATTATTATTATCACTATTAGAGGTAACATCATAACTTGTCTTATACCTAGATCTCTGCTAAAAGGGAAAAGGGCTATCTGCATCCATGGTAACAGGCCAGCTTGATTTAACTCAACAACAATACCAAATAAAATAAGGATCTCATTTTTGTTGTTGTTGGGTCATTTCAGTTATGTCTGATTTTTTGTAACCCCAATTGGGGTTTTCTTGGCAAAAATACTAGAGTGGTTTGCCATTTCCTTCTCCAGCTCATTTTATAGGTGAAGAAACTGAGGCAAACAGTTAAATGCCTTTCCCAAGGTCCCATGGCTAATAAGTTTCTGAAGCCAGATTTGAACCCATGTCTTCCTGACTCTAGGCCTGGTGCTCTATCTACTATACCACCTAGCTTCCCTAAGGATCTCATGCTTGTTCCCAAAATATAGCTGAGACAATATTCCTTCCCTTTCTAGGGAGTCTTAACTTCCACAGAAACCTAAGTTATCTTCCACATTTAAAGTACTACTTGCTTCATGCCCCAAATCCAACAAATACATACTATACAGTGGGAAAGAAGTAAGTGTTACTAAGGAGTCAAGCAGGCCTCCCTATTGGTGAGCCTCCATTCTTCCAAACTTATTTTTCTGAACTCTTCTGAATAGAAGCATTCAAGTTGCCAAAGAGTCAAATGACATACAAATCTTCCTCTTCCCCAGACTTGGACTTACTCAGACTTAAAGGGAAGGGAAGGGCGCTTTAGTTTAGATCTGTCCTTTGCTGCTTCTTGCCTCCGGCTCTAGAGTAATCCAAGAGCTCCTCACTGCTCCCTGCAGACATCTCTCACAGAAGATGGTTCCCTGGATGCCCCTGTGGACATACATTTTCCCCTCCAGAAAATCAAATCTCAAGCTCTGTATATGCACTCTTTTTTATCCTTATCCTTTCCCAACTGTTCACCTCTTAAAGCCCATTTTGCCCAGTAAGAAATCCCTTCCACAGTATGTGTTTTTGACTTTGTTAGACAGTAGACTGCTTTTTATTTTTGTTTTTGTTTCTATTCCTTAATTACCTTTAGCATGCCCTTTAGTCCAGAGCTCTCACTGTAGAAAATCAAGAACAATAGATAGTCATTGACTAGAGCAAAGTGCAATATGAAATAAAAGCCCATGTACTTTCCAAACTTCCTTTAGCTGCTAGTCAGTTTGTGGACAAGGCCCTGTTTCATGATATGCAAATTGAGATTACTTTATATGTTTGTAAAATGGGATAAGACTGTAGCATACAACATGATGAATATGAGGGATTCACAGGAGCATGGAAAGACTTGTATGACCTGATGGAGAGGGAATTAAACAGGTCCAGCAAAATATACACAGTGGACCATAGCAAATAATAAATTGAAAGAACAAAAACACAAAACTGAATCACTTCCCTTTTCCCTACTTGCAGAGATGGGTAGTATAAGTATGAGAGAATGTATAAATTATGAGATTTAGTCACTGTTGTATTTGTTTTTAATGAACATTTTCCTTTTTAAAAATTTGTTACAAAGGATGACTTTTTGAAGAGGGAAGTAGTTAGGATATTTGGAAGAGGTGATATAAAAACAAAGTAACAAATTTTTTAAAATTAATTTATTAGTTTAGTTTCAGTTAACAAGATTCAATTCCATAGTTCTTTGATTCTCAAATTTCCTTTACTTCCCTCCCCCCTCCCCCCATGACAGCCAGTATAAGATCTGCAAATGCATTCAAAGTAACAAATTTAAAACAAAATTTTAATAGCTAAAGAAATTTTAATATATAACATCAGTAAAACTAGTTAAACTCAACACATCTTCTTGTTAATTTCATTACTATTTTAAGTGATGTGTTTCTCACATTTTTTTTAAATTTTATTTGCTTTTTGGGGGGCAGTTGGGGTTAAGTGACTTACCTAAAATCACACAGCTAGTAAGTGTGTCAAGTGTCTGAGGCCTGATTTGAACTCAGTTCCTCCTGATTCCAGGGCTGGTACTCTATTCACTGTACCACCTAGCCACCCCATGTTTTTCACATTTCTAAGTTGATGGTGGAGAAAGCAAGGGAGGGCCAAGCAAGATCTTGTACTCTGCTATCTTGCCAGAAGTCTTCAGCCATTTTATTTGGCTGCAGTTTTGTTAACTTCTCATTGATTTTTTTTCAACAGAATTGTGTATTGTTCTTTTGACTCTGCTTTCTTTGCCCTGCATCAGTTCATACAAACATTCCCATGATTTTTCTGAAATCTTAGACTGTTCATTTCAGTCACAGTCATGCCACAGGGTATTCAGTTATTCCCTAATTATTCTCGTGTGTTGTTTTTGCTAAAAGTTTTTAGGTCTTGCCTTCAGTAACTTGAGTGAATAATAATAATTTAAAAGACTTAAGTACTTATGATATACTAGATAGTGCGTGAGGTACTAGGGGTATAAGTACAAAGAAATAAAACAGTCCCTTCCTTCAGGAAGCTTGCATTCTAATGGTGGAAGACAATACATAAAGGAGAGTTAGAAAGGGGATGGAGAAAGTACACACATGCACGCAAGTGTACACACACACCACGCACCATTTGGAATGTCCTGGTAGGGGAAGGTGAAGGCTTATCTATTAGAGACTGGAATCCCAGGGTCAAAATCTAGATTCCTGTGGAAAAGGATAATGATGATAGTCGGGGTGTACTAGGTAGCATGTTTTGGAAAAGAGTTTAGAATCCCCAGGATTATGATCCCAGAAATAAGATCTCTGGGTCAAGGTTTAAAGAGTTTAGTAACTTTTCTTGTATAAATCCAAATTATTTTCCAATGAATTAGCCAACCTATTTTCCCACAGTCTCACCAAAATTGAATTTTCTCATCTTTTACCATTTTTGCTAATAAGAATGCAAAAGTATCGTCGCAGGGTTGTTTTAATTTACATTTCTCTGAAATTGTTTGTTCCATTGTGTTTAAAGTCTTAAATTTAGAAACTCCTTCATCTTGGATTGTCTCATGACTACTAAAATAATTTAGGTTGCTTTCTATATGTATTTATCCAGTATCTAGTACCCGTAAACTGGGGCACACTAATTCACTTTCTATTGGTACATTCTGTTAGTATGTGTTCTAGACCAAGGAACCTACCTACAAAGTATTCATGCACACCAAATATAATTAAGCAAAACCTAAAAGTATGACTAGCAATCCTCCCAGTTCACTTGAGGAAATTATAGAATGTAATAGGGAGGTATAAGAGGTAATATGGGGGAGTAAGAAGGTAGCATATTTGTACACTTTGATATTCTTTTAGGAGTGAAATTCTTTAGTCATTTCCTGATAGAAGTGTAAAGTGTTAGCCATTGGCCAAAAGCTTACCCAATAGGAGATATCATACCCAATTAAAAAAAAAAAACAGTCCTGTACAGTCCAGCTGGAATGTCAAGAGAATTATTATCCTTTGCAAGCAGAAGTAGAGTTATAGGCAAGAGCAGGCCCAGGGAGCCTAAGATACCTACTCAACGAACCCCCCTGGGAGCAGTATGAGGACAGAACAGAAAGACACCTGGGACCCTATAGTCCCAGAAGTGTGAGTTGCCTTAACTGCCTCTGTCCCTCTGTCCCTCTGGTGACATGGTCTATATTTGGAGGGAGTACACCCTAGTTTTATGGAAAGAATGCTTTGTTGGAGTTTATGCCATGCCATTTCAGTAAATGCCATTGCTTTGGGCTAATTGGGCCAATTATCTCTGTTAAAGGTGAGCACAGGAGGGGAGAAGGCTCTTGAGCTATAGTTTTAGGCATCCAGGCCCATGGAACACCTCAAATTTGGGGTAACTCAAAGGGGGTACTTAAGAGTACAGACATCAACTATTGTGTTTGACCCATTTTTGTTGTTGTTGTTGCTTTTTGGAGGGGGGGAAGGCAGGGAAGTTGGGGTTAAGTGACTTGCCTAACTAAGGTCACACAGCTGGTAAGTGTTAAGTGTCTGAGGCCAGATTTGAACTCAGGTCCCCCTGACTCCAGGGCCAGTGCTCTATTCACTGTGTCACCTAGCTGCCTGTGTTTGACCCATTTTGTTGGCTTTCAATGCTTCCTTTCTTTACATTGTTGTGAATGTTGTCCTTATGGTTGTAATTTCTTTACTCAGATTTCATGCAACTCTGATCATATTCCTTTAAATTCTTCATATTTTTCATTCTTGTCATCTTATAAAACTTGTTACAACTATTGGTGTTACAAACCTAATGAAAGAGAAATAGTCTAACAAGCTTTCAAGGACTTTACAATATTGGGAAACATGTTGAATTTAATTCTATAAAACCAAAAGTTTCTATTCCCCATGGAAAGCAGTTTTTTGTTGTGAAATGACTATGGTTTTATGTTAATATTTCAGAAATGGAAAATAGAGAACACTTGTTGATTAAAAAGGGGGCCCATCAAATTTCTAGAGGGGACAAATGAATTTGTAGATACCAAAGGATAGTACTTTGGGGATCTTAATTAGCAAAAAAGCAAGGGAAGATAGATGTGAATTAAATTTATTGATGCAAGAAATTGGATGTTTACTGTAAAGTCTTTTGCCAATAACAGGTAAGTTAGGAACTAAGTTTTAGAGATGTTGACAAATAATGTTTAAAATATTTTAGGGTTTATGTAAAGTTTGTACTTTGAAGTCTGTTAGCCTAACTAAATTAATTGTACTCTCCATTCAGAATTGGTTATTTGTTTTCCTATTCCATAGCTAAGGGAAAATGTCTGTCTTATGTCATTAGTCCCTCAAATAATCAAATTTCTTCACTGGGTACCATTTGTAGACATGGACCTGTCCTATAGTGCACAGTTATTAAACTGAAAGATACGAAATATGTTGTGTTTGAGTAGTTATAGAAAATACTAGTTTAAGCACATGTTTTTCTTCCAAATTAGAGAGCAATGAGGCAGGTTTCTATTCCCAAACTACACTTGAATTGTAACTCAGTATCTTTTATTCATTCAACAAGAGTTTTTTAAGAAAGGTGCATTACTTCTTTTTGGCTACTTCTGTTGTATTTCTCAGTTATTTAATGTGGAACTATAACATGCTTCCTAAAAGATCACATAGTGTGTGTCACTTTCCAAATTTTTATAGACCATCTATAAGACACAGATGATTGGATATTGTGAAAGATAAAAATGAACTGAATGTAGACTGATATCCATTGGGTCTACCAGCTTGAATCCTGCTCAATTTAATTTATGTTTGGATATAGGATCATAGGATTTGGAATGGGAAGAGAATTTAGAGATTATACAGTACACTATCCCTCTCATTTTATAAATGAAGAAATGGAGGCCCAGAGAGCTCAAGTTACTTGCCCAGAGTTATCAGATAGTAGCTAGCAGGGCCAGGATTTGAATCTTGATTCTCAGACTCCAAATCCAGGGCTCTTTCCTGTATTTCATAGCAAGAGGGTTATGATTTGATTTTCTTTAGTCTTAATCATTCTAAAATGTGTCTTCCTTATATAAAATTCCTATTTTTATTGTTTTAAAGAAGAGGTTTTTGTGAGGGCATATAATAGCTTCAGTTCAGTTAAATTTTACAACGTTTATTTTTCAGCTCCCATGGAAGTCATTGACCAGCATCATTGAATATTATTACATGTGGAAAACTACTGATAGATATGTACAACAGGTAATCTTATCATTTTTACATTGATGAAGATGCTACAAAAATTTTTAATTTGATTTAGTGATTTGTTATCCTGTGGTATTTTTATAACTTCATAAGTTTCAGAAGTAATTTTAATTAAACTGTGTGTATGTTATGCAGTAGAAAAATATGACTGTGTCTATCACTGGAATTTCATTTTGGGCAGAAGTTAGTCCTCAGAGCGCCTAACCTTTCCTGTTAGGACAAAAACAAAACAAAAACCCAAATCTTGGTCCTCTCTAATCTGAATAATTATATTTGATATCAGGTCCTAAAAACATATCTCCTTTTTGTGGTCCTTTGTATTTTCTTTGCCAAACCCCATTTGTTGTGAAATGATCATGACCTCACAGACCCATGTTTTAAGTTTTTAATTTATGTCTTTACTTTTACAAGCTGAACCTATGATGTAATTTCATTTCCCTTTCTTCTCTGCTCTTGGTTTATTTTAAATATGGTAGTAAATTAGTCCTTGATTTGACTTACATTGTCATTTCCACATTCTCTTCCCTCCAGTATGCCCCTCATGAGCCCAACAAACTCTAATGTGATACTCAGTTTTGAACATTTTAGCTTATACCTTGAATTTGGTGAGGTTATATCTTTCCTCCTCACCTCTTTCTACCCCCTCATGCCTTTTCCCAAGTAGATGTTGGTCTCATAACTCCTCATGTCTCTGTAAGGAAAGAATTCTTTTTTTAGCTTTCAGAAAATCAACTAAGAAGTAAAGCAAGAACCATACATTTAAAAAAGTAGAAATCACAATTATAAAAAGATTTTCCTTGTCTTTATTTTTTATTGATTGATTGGTTTTTTTTTTTTTTTTTTTTTGCTTCTTGGAGGGGGGAAGGTAGGGCAATTGGGGTTAAGTGACTTACCCAAGGTCACACAGCCAGTTTTATGTTAAGTGTCTGATGTTGGATTTGAACTCAGGTCTTCCTGACTCCAGGACTAATGTTCTATCTACTGTGCCACCTCACTGCCCCCATTTTTTATTGTTTTTAATGGTGTTTTTATCATTCATATGGAAATGGGATATATACATACATATATATGTGTATATATATATGTAGTATCCTTTATATCTTTACCTAAGTAATGTATTGATTCTCTTGATAATATTGTGTTTATCATTTTCTATATTGAGTTTGTGTCTTAAAATTTGTGTTTTTATTGTAACAAATTTTATCTTTAAAAAGTAGGTACAAAAATTTTTGGATATAAAATCAAGGTTGCTTTGGTTATTGGTGCTTGGTTTAAGTACCTCATAATTTTAAGAATAAAAGGAAGTAGTAGTAATTCTTATGTGTTATATGTAAAATGTTTTCTCTTTATTTAGAAACGCCTGAAAGCTGCTGAAGCTGAAAGCAAATTGAAACAGGTCTATATTCCAACTTAGTAAGTAATGAAACTTTTCATATGAATTTAAGAACTGATATCAGTGCAAATTATGCGCTTTCTTGCTGTTCAACCTCAGTTAAATCACCAAACCTTTTTTCTGCTGTAGTTTCTTCCTCAGTAAAGGGAGCCTTGTTTTATATTAGACTGCAAAAATGGGCTCATAGTCAATCGATGAGAGAAAACAAAGTAGACAAATATGAGAGGCAGGGGGCGGCTAGGTGGCGCAGTGAGTAGAGTGCCGGCCTTGGAGTCAGAAGGACCTGAGTTCGGATCCGGCCTCAGACACTTAACACACACAAATGAAAAAAACCTAGCCGTGTAACCTTGGGCAAGTTACTTAACCCCAATTGCCCTCCAAAAGGCAAAAAAAAAAAAATACAAATATGAGAGGCAGTGGGAGGTATGTAATGGATTTTTGCCTCATCCATAATGACAAGGAAAATGTCAGAAAGCACAACTATGAAAGCCTATGTCTGTGAATTGAGTTAGTTTTTATTAAGTTGCGGCTTCTGAAGTTTCTAAATAGTGGTGTACTTTTGTCAGTGGTGTAGGCTGTGTAGATTTTGCCCTGATCTTTTCATTTGCCAATGAATATTTTATGGTTTTTGTGAAGCATTCATTATCTGTATTTTAAGCATATAAGGTGCTTTTTCTCATCAGCACAATGAAAATCTTCAAGACTCTAAAGAGTATGAAGAGACCTTTAAGAACATGTAGTCTAACTTGCACTTGACAAAGAATCCCTTTTACATCATTTCTAGCCTTTGTTTGAAGAATTCCAGTGAGGGGATCCCCTGACAAGCTGTTTACATTTTTTGTAAATTTCTGATTTTTAGGAAAATTTCCCTTGTATCTACCCTAAATCTGCTTCTCTTCACTTTCCACTCATTTTTCCAAGTTCTGCTCTTTGAGGCCAAGAAGATGAAATCTAATTATCATGTGTGGCAGTCCTTCTGATACTCAGAGTGCTGTCCTGTGCCCTCAAGACTCCTCCAAGCTAAATGTGTACAGAACCTTTCCATGCCCTGTTTTTGAATCCCTGCACTACCCTTATCATCTTCTTTTGGAAGCATTTCAACTTGTCTGTTTGCTTCTGTAGCGGCAAGCACCCCAATATCCCCAGGGTAACTGCCAACACAGGTTCTTAGATCTGCTTTTCAGAAGGAAAGCAACTCAAAATGGGTTAACAAGCTTACTTTAATCAAACAAACACACATTACCTAGTTCAGGGGAAAAAGGTCAGCACCCTGAACTTCAGAGTTACAGAACTTACAGATCAAACAAGACAGGCTTCCAAACTGTCCCACCATTATATCAATACCAAATCACAGTTACCAGAGAGGGAAGCATCAACATCTGGGTTTTCAAAGCCGGGGGGCTCTCAACAGCGGCTTCCCAGAGTCTCATCTGGTCAAATCACACAACACTTCTCAAAGTGAGCCCCAAAGCAAAGCCCCTCATCAGAGTTTATATAGCCTTCTCCTGGCTCAAAGAATGTAACCACCCTTTTGATCCACTGCCCAATCACACAGCATCAAGGTGTAGTCATTCCTGAAAACCAAGCCTCCCACCACAGGCTCCATGTGACCACATTCAGCCTATTAGGAGGCAGAGCATATTTTCAAATCAAGGAAGGTTTTCAGAGTCTCTTAAAGCCAATCAAAGTCTCTTAAGCCAATCAAAGGGCCTAGGGGCAGGGAAGATCTTTAAATCTGCATTTCCATTACAGCTTCCTAAAAGATAGTTCCCAGAACTGAATTCAAGTTGTGAGGGCAGAGTATAATGGAATCATAATTTTCCTCATTCTGGACACTCTGCTTCACCTAATGCAGTCTCAGTTTCTTAATGCAGCCTCAGATAGCATTAACATTTTTTGGCAGTTGTATAACCTTCTATATTCATCAGATTGCATTCCATTTAAATCCATATTTGGCCATATCTCCTCTGTCCTTTATTTTTTGAACCCAAGCATGAGTTTATACTTATCTCCATTAATTTCATCTGATTTGATTCAATGTGTATTCTTCAGCTCATCAATTTTTAAAACATTGTCATTTTCCAGTTCTGCCCCCACCCAGTAGAAAAAACCCTACAACCCTTCTCTAGTTAAACAAAACAAAACTACAACACATTGATTGTGTCTAGTAGCATATGCCTCATTCCATACTTCTAGTCCATTACCTCTCTAGAGAGGGGGAAAATGTTTCTTCAGTCCTGGACATGATTCATCATTCCTTCCATTTTAATTCTTATTTATTTTTTTTCCTTTATGTTATTGAAGTCGTGTTTTTATCTTGGTTCTGCTTGTTTTAAAGTCAGCATCTGTGGGTGTAAATTTCCCTATTGTTTTCCAGTTTTTAAATATTCATTGTTTCCTGCAATGTAAAGCTATTTGTTTTCATATGCCACAATTTGTTTAGTTATTCCTCAGGCAATTACTGTAAGTCTTTCGGTAGGTTTGGGACCTTTCCCTCCATCTTTTAGTCTCTTTGGGGTAAATGTCCAATAGTGTACCACAAAGTGTGAATAGCATAGTCTCTTTTCTATCATAATTACCAGTTGTTGTCTACAGTGGTTGTATTTAATTCGCCCTTTGGCACCTATAAGGTATTACTCTGCTTGTCTTCTCACAATCCTACCAGTATTGGTTATTTCTGTCTTTCATCGTCTTTTTCAAGTTGCCAATTTGTTAGACGTGAGGTAAAAATCTCACAATTCTAATTTGTAGTATGTTTATTGTTATTGAATGCCAAACAGTTGTCTTTCTGGGCTTCCACTCTGCCTTGACAGCAAGTACTCCTCCCTGCCCTTGAACTGTGAAGAGGGTATAGGTAGTGAAGTTGCCAAACATTGTCTGGTCCTGTGTCCAGTGCTAGCATAGTCCATATCGTTTGCTAGGTACTTGTACCATCTCTGGCTTGGGAGTTCCTGAAGCTGATGGTGCTTCTGTTTTTACCACCTAATCCCACCACTGGTGTTTCATCCATGTGTGTTCCAAGCCAGCTTCCTATTCCCATGTCACAGATCTCTCTTTCTGGCCTCCTATGTTGTCTTGGACTGGAAGGATGTCACACTCTAATCTTTTATTGGCTTTGCCACTCTAGAATTCAGTTTGAGGCATTATTTTAAAGTTGTTTGGAGGGAAATATTGGGATGGTTCAGCTGAGCACTTTGTCTACTCCCACCATTTTGACTTTGCCCCCAGAAGTTTTGATTGATTGCCCCTAAAGCTAACTTTTTCTTCAGTATATTAGACCAGTGGATCCTAACTGTTCTTTTTTCTAGATAGTTTAAAATCCTGTCTCTTTGTCTAAGCATGGCAGACCACCACAAACAATTATGATGCATTGGTCATTCACCCTTAAGGTTCCTATTTCTAAACTTCACCAACCATTCCTTTCTTATTGGTTAGAATCACATCAAGAATAACCAGTTCCTCTTAATAGAATTCATCAATTTCTTCAAGATTCAGAGAGGTACTATTAAACCTTTCCTTAACTACCCAACTGCCTGAAACTATATTGCTATTAGTTAGACAGACAGACAGACAGACAGACACACACACACACACACACACAGTTGATTTATGATTTCCTCTACCTTTTTAAGAATTAAATTTTCATTAAGTCAGGTTACAAATGTATCTGCTGCTCTACTTTTAGCAGTGATGGACTTCCAGCAGAAGGCCAGGTAGTTGAAATACTACTTAACTATAATATGCTTCCATACCAGCTTTGTGACCTGTTTCCCAGATTCTTCCTTCTGCCCAGGTCATTTGCAGTAGAAATTAAGCGAGTAGTTAACAAGCATTTATTAAATGACTGCTATGTGCCACACTGTACTAGGTGCTTCATAACCCACAACCACATCACCTCGCTTTTTCCCTCCATCAGTTCTTAATCATATGTTCTCTACCACTTTACCTCCTCAGCCACATGGATTTCTTTTTTTTTTGGATTCTTTTCTTTTTTTTTAAATTTTTTTAATTTTTATTTTTAGTCTTCAACATTCATTTCCATAAGATTTTGAGTTATAGATTTCTTATTAACATACAGTTCTATTAATCAATCCCAATTCTTTATTATGTTTCCAATTGATTATATATCCCACTATATAGACATCTGAGTTTTATTGCTGACTATCATTTGGATATGATATGGTACCTGGTACACTCACACTCTCTCTCTCTCTCTCTCTCTCTCTCTCTCTGGTAACTAGTGTGTGTCAGACCATGTGGTTAGCTTCCTCCCTTCCCCTCTTTCTAATTTTAAAGCCTTCTATTAATCCTGACTAATTCACAAGTTTCTAGGCAGCTTTGTTTTTACTAACCCTTATTATGTGGCCGTAGCCAAGAGTGTGATATAAATATATTTTACGCTATCTCTTAGAAATCCAAATTATGTTATCAGATGCTATATTCTTAGTCAGTTCTTCTTTTCCAAAATCATCCTTTATCTTCTGAGTGCCCTACTTTCCCTTGGCAAGGGTAATAAAAACAGTATCTCCAGGGTCTTCAGTTTTCTGTCCAAGATGCCATAGTTCTTACTGTGCTTTCTAGGTTCCTTTTGGTAATATCTTTTGTCCCTGTAAAAATCACTAAAAGTGGGCATTTGATAATGCTAATTCTCAAGAATCTTGCTGTCTTGTTCCAGATACATTCCCTGAGAATATAATACAGTGTCATGTTTGTCAGACCAGTAAGTAGCTACTTCAGTATTCTTCCTTTATCAAATCACCCCCACTACTAGGGACAGTTGCTGGAATCCCTCATACCTGGTGCCATATGTGGAGTCGCATCCTTTCTTGGAGCTCAAGAAGCTGCTTCAAGTGAGATAATAATAAACACTTTGTGATGTTAAAGTACTATATAAATGTCATTGTTATTTATTCCAGTGACAATGCAGTTCAGTGCCCTACAAAATGAGCTTCTAGTACCTATATTTTATATATATATATATATATATATATATATATATATATAATATACAGTATAATACAGTATCATGCGTTTAGTATTCCTTTCCTTTCCTTCTCTTTATCACATTTGTCCATCCTCCTACCTCCTGATAAAAGAGAGCATTCCCCTCTGACCTGTTGCATTTTTTTCCCCTCTTTTATTCCTTCTTGAAGCTCTACTTCCTAACTTCTGGGTAACCTGGAGAAGAGAAATATGGCCACTTTCTTCCTTTAGAAAAGAGACTGTTCTATCCTTTGTACATTCATAAGTAGAGGAAGAAACACAGACATAGCATGCGTCAACAGATAACTACAAAATCATCCTCATCCTCCATACATGCCTGATGGAAAATCATCAGTCTACTGTCTTCATTTTCATTGCTTCCTTGGCCTACTGATGTTGCAGACTACATATTTCTGAGACCTAGGAGAGGAATAGAAGAAAATCCCTCCATCCTGTTTTAACTTAACGGTCAAATGCCCAATACTTTCCTCCATGTTTCTGCACATACAACTCTGGCCTTCCTTAGGGAATGAGGCTTAATTTGTTTTTAACATATAGAAGCAAAAAAGACAGAAATGCCTGGCATATAATAGGTATTTAATAAATTATTGTTGATTGTTCATTATTATCACAAGAAAAAAAAATCTAATGAATTCTTTCTAATTCATAGTGTCATCCAATGAAAATAGATGTTGATTTTTTTCCCTCTTACTTTGCAATTAGAGTTATACCATCTCAAAATATTCTGTATATTGAAATATTCTGGGGCTTTGTTGGTTTGCTAATTCAATTAATACATTCAATATGTATTTGAATTCTATTCAGGCACTTAGGGAGAAAGAAAAGAAATGTGTGACATAGTCACATAGAGATTCTTGTTTTGTGAGATGAGTGCTACATTTGTTTTCATTTTGTAGTGTACTGAGTCCTTTGGTAATTGAATTTAGATATATTATTTAATACGTGCTTTTATGAATAGGTGGCCTCATAAAGAATGAATTATGATCTTTTACAGTAACCTTTTCTTCAAGGCTAATAACACTAGCTTTATTCTTTCTGTGTACAGGTTTACAGGCCAAATATTACTATTCAAAGATGCAATGTGATATTTGTCCCACAAATCATCTTTTGTTTATATTTATATTTTACAGTATATCTTGTGATTAAAGTGCTCCTATGATTCATGAATCTTAGAATTTGGCACGTTTCTTGTTAATCAGACCTTATGTAAACCTTATGATTATCTATGATGTTTGGGGAAATAATTAAGGCTCTTCTTCATACTTTTCACAAATAACAGTTTTGTCTCTAGCCAAAGAAAAGTACATATAATTTGGTTTCTGCATAAATTTTTTGTCTTTATCTCTTGCTTTGCAATGATCTTGAAGTCACAACTTTAGGGGAAGATATTTGGGAATCTATGACAGATTTTTGTTCACTATCTTGCATTTTCTTTGAAGTTACTTAAACAATGTTTGTACTTTTATGCATTTGTATAAATTGGTTTCTATGCTGATGAAATTAACATGTGATTATAAATGATACTAAGATGCAGAAACCATAACCATTTCTTTTCAGTATTAATTCACCTTTTCAAAGTTACATGATCTCTCTTATAAAATAAGCTCTCTTTGCTTTTAGGATTTGTGAAAAAAAGGTTCATTTATATCTGCTATGACAGTTATTCTTTATATCCCTAAACTTCGAATTGAATAATAGGTCCTTGAAAAGAAACTTGAACAACTCTTCATTCTTCAACTTTGTTTCTACTCTCAAATCATTGTTACCTATATTAAAGTCCAAGTAGCATTCCATATTAAGTTACCAAGCAGATTATATGCTTTTTCACAATTCTTTACTGAAATATATCAGCAGTATGCTTAATTTGTATTAACTTTTATTCAACCCATAACATTTTTCAATTTTCTAAGAAAATATCTGATAGCACATCAGTCAATATAACCTCAAGGGGTAAGCATTTCCTACCACATATAATACAATTTTATCAGAAATGTAATTATTACATGTCGGTTCTTTCAACCTGAACTGCTAAATCACCAGTTTCCACTTTGTATATTTTCAGCTGAAAAATACAAAACTATGAAAACAGTACGAATAAAAGCCTGTTTGAATTAATTTTCATGTTTAAATTTACCTTTAAAACCTCTTTTTTCCCCCTTCAGAATACCTCTTGACCCCAATTAGTGACAGGCATGTTTAGCTCTAATTTATAAAGAAAGAAACTCAAAGGAAATAGAAGCAAAATGATTTATTTAGAAATCACACAGAGAATCAGTAGTAGAATGAAGCGCAGTTTTTTCAATCAGTCCAAACTTGTTCTTTACATTTGCATGTGAGATTTTGACCTCACTGAGAAATCCAATTTATGGGTTGGGCATTCAGGGGAATAGTGGGAAGGCAAAGAGGGCTTCCACAAAAACAAGAAGGAATGCACTTAGGGTTTTTTCTGGTTCTTTTGAATTCCAAGGAAATTCCATTGTTTTTTGGAAGTCCAACTCCTGTTCCAGAGGGTTCTTCAGGAAGAGAAAGATCCGGAAGCTTTTATCCAATATATCTTGGTCAAAGTATGTCAAGATATCAGGCGTCAAAATCTTCCAGCTGAGATTTTTCTCATCATTTGAGTCTTTTGGTTCTTTCCAATTCAGCTCTTTGTTTACATCAGATTCATTTTTTACTTACGTGTTATATTAATTGTTTTTCTTGATAATTTTTTTTTTACATGTAGTTAATCAACTACCGACACTTCTTGCTTTATATAAGTTGATGTTCCTCAGACCTCTACATAAAGTGATTTTGATGTAATGTGAATTTGCCTGTGGATGTAGGGAAGGGAGAGGGGCAGGAAGACGGCCATGTGTCTGTAAAGGGAGGGGGCCAGCAAATGTTTCCGGGATGTGTTGGGGCTGGGGACAGAGAAGCAAGAGCAGGAGGAAGAACATGGTGGGGCCAGAACTGAAAGGAAAACCATGCTGGGGCAGACATATGGGGGCTAGACATGGATACAGACAGAGAACAGGTAACATGTGGAAGCCAGGGATTGATACACCTGGTACCCAAGTGTGGGACAGGCAGAAGATAGATAAATGGGAACTGGATACCTCGGAGGTTAGAGGGAGGGCGCAAAGGTCTCCTCTCATGATAGTACCAGAGTTCTCAAGCAAACCCCCCAGTCTGACTCCGGGCAGTGGCAGTGGTGGTCTCTCCACATATCCGTTCTTCTGTTTTCACTTAGAGGGTATTTTTTTAAGTTTTTTGTTTTTTTTCTTTGATGGGGTGGGGTGGGAAGCCACAGAGGATTGAG
Source organism: Gymnobelideus leadbeateri (assembly GCA_011680675.1). Classification (NCBI taxonomy): domain Eukaryota; kingdom Metazoa; phylum Chordata; class Mammalia; order Diprotodontia; family Petauridae; genus Gymnobelideus; species Gymnobelideus leadbeateri. Next base: position 203,000 of record WOXC01000454.1, on the reverse strand, counting down.
CTAGGGCCGAGAGCAGAGAAAGCACAATGTCATATAGTGAAGTTAACATAGATGTTTTCTTTGAATATGAATTTCTTTCAGAATTCTTTAGGTAAAGGCAAATTTGCATAATGTGCATTTACATAAAGCAGGAACTGTCTGTATAGATAACTAAAACTGTTGGAAAAAAGCATTACTGAAATAATTTAAGTCATCACTTTAAATTTTATTTAAAGCAACAAACCAAATCCCAACCAAATATCTGGCAGCAATGGCAAACCCAACACTGTGAATGGAGCTGTGGGAACACCTTATCAACCCCAGAGTGCACTGATAGGACGGGCCTGTGAGAGCTGCTACAGTGAGTACTAAAGGGACTTGTTGGTTGAGTTTTGGATTAGTAGGAAACCACAGGGGCACTCCATAATTTACTAGGAACATTGAGTGGGGTGTCAGAAGGTGTCTTAAGTCTTTCAGGATCCATTAAATAAATGCAGTTGCATAAATAGCACATTTCTGCTTACAATTTGATCTGAGAACATTTGGCAAGCTTAATAGCAGTTAGACATTGAGATTCTTGTGGCATATTTTCATTAACTGCTATAATGTGTGAACTATAATTTATTTTGGGGGAGGGGTGTCACAATGCTCTATTATATTCAATCCTATCAGGAACTTTCCAGAAGATAGCAGAAGTAAATGGTATTTTTCCTGTGTGAAGCCGTATTGGTGCAGTTTGTTTCAGGATGATAAAGTTTTGGAAACTTTTTTGACCTGATCTGCAGTCAATTACAGTCAAATATCTAGAGAGATTAAAAAATAGAACAATACTGCCTTGCTCTCACTGTTTTGAGATTACTGCCGGTTATACTTTTTGATCCTTAAGACTCTGATTGAAAGGTGTTTGAAATTCACTCCCTTGTACTTTAGGTTCAAGCTCAGCTCTGATCCAAGGAGTTTTATGAACCATAAATGGTTAAATTATTAAAGTGAACACATCAATTTACCTGAGAAAAATAATTTCCATTTCCAACATTATTAGATAGCAGGCAGAAATAAGCCATAAAAAGGTGACTTCCTCCTATTTTAGGTTTTCATAAAATGCCTTCATAATTTTGAGTTGTAATTTCCGAAGACATAAATCACATTCATATTTAAATTAAGTATGATAATGACTGTGATTATTGTCTTATCTGTGCAATACTTCCTTCTGTTCATGTAGATAATAGATAACATAATTGACTGTCTTAAAGAATTAATTTCATCATCTAATCAGCATGATTGCCTAATGTTTTCTATAATTATATTTTTTATAATTTATCTTTTTTTAAAAACAACATACCAGTATAAAAGATAATTTTTTAAATAACCTCTAAAGTGTACTAAGCACTGAACATATTATAGAAATAGTTTTTGTATCCTTTTATTAGAGTACATATATGTACACAGAATTTATTCTTTTTAATGAGAGAAAGAAAAATGGAAATAAGGTCACAAACACAAAACGTCTTTGAAATTCTGCCATAGGGTATTTTTATTGTTGTTTATAGAAATTTAGCTACATTATTTTCTTATTCTTAGCCACACAGTCTCACCAATGGTATTCTTGGGGACCACCTAACATGCAATGTAGATTATGTGCAACCTGTTGGCTGTATTGGAAAAAATATGGTGGCCTGAAAATGCCAACACAGACAGAAGAAGAAAAGCTGTCACCCAACCCAACTACAGAGGTATGTGTACAAGAGGCTTTTTTAGTGTTTGACATGGAGCATATGTTTTTTGATGTCTTAGGCTCTCTTGGTAAACAAAGAAGTAAGTTTAAAAATTATTCAGTAAATATCTACTAAGCACCTTGAACGTGAAACACATTATGTTAGTGTCAAGGGTAGTTAATAAAACGAGATAAAACATAGTCTAGTCAAGTAGGGAGATCAGGCCTACACAGAGATTATTGTAAAACATAATTAATGTCTTAGAGAAATACAAAATAGAATACTGTGCCATGGGGAAATATTACCAGTAGGTTGATGGAGATAGTGGCATTTGAGTTAGGTTTGAAAGGATGGGTGGGAATTTAGCAAACCAGGAGGACAGCAGTAGCTGACATTCCAGGGGTTAGGACCACACAGGGCATTTTTAGGGAGGGTGTGTCCTCATTCATTAGGAATGAGGAGTGTGGATTAAGGCTTGGATAGGTAGGCTGGCACTAGTAGAAGATAAGCAACAGAGTTTTGTTTTTCTTTCAGGAAAATAGGTAGATTTTTGAGCAGATGAGGGACATAATCATATCTGCATTTAAAGAAAATTAAAATGGGAAATAAGAAATAGATTTGGGAGTGGGAAGTGGAGGACAGATCTATTTAGAGGTTCTTGCAGTAGGCCATACAAGTGTTTAGGAGGATGTGTACTAGGGATATAGGGATAGAATCAGTAAGACTTGCCAACTGATGAGATTTGCAAGTATAGGAAAGGGAATAGGAAAAATAATGCCATTCTTTTGAAAATAGGAAATCGGATGACTGATGGTGCCACTGAAAGAAATAATGAAGTCTCAAAAAGGAACATGCCTACCTTAAGGGCTAGAATGAGAAATGGGGAGAGAGATTAGTGTGCTGTGTTGAAAAACAAAGACAAAGCAAATATCTCCACTCATCAAGGATAAATTATGAGGTTAAGGAAGAAGAGTACTTATAAAAGGCCATGGGATTTAATGTTTAGGAGTCCATTCAGAAAGAGGTTTCCTACAGTAAGAGAGGTGGAGAGCAGTGTTTGATAGCTTGATCATTAATGGGTGATGAAATATAAGCATCAAGTTTAGCATAACATTTGAACACCTTTGCATCACTAATTGCATTAATCACTTATTGATTACCAAATTAAACATTATTGAAAATATTGGGGGTAAATCTGAGCGGATTCCGGAGTGACAGAGCCCAGTGGAAGACAGAGTGTGGCGGAATCCAGCCCAGGAGGTTGCCCAGAGTGTCCGCACAGGTCGAGCGCAGAGCGCGTGGGGTCTGCACAGCTCAGACCTAAGAGCAGACAAGCAGACTACACCAGAGAGAGAAAAAGCCCCAGCCTGCAGACTTACCAAGGACGAATCGCAGTCATCTCGCAGAGGGAACAGATCATTGGAGCCAGGTAGGAGAGTTGGGCCCCCAGTGGAGAGAGTGGCTTCTCAAGCTGCATTCAGCCCCCAGCCTGGAAGTTTAGAAACTGCCTGCCTGTATAATACAGGGGCTGGAATGGCAAAGTAAATTCTAGCTGCTCCGATCCTCCCATCCCTCCTTCATGAAGCAGAAAACCCAAAGATAAGTCTCCCACCCAGATTGAAATCCCAAGTTAATGGAAATAGCCTCAGGCTTGAGAATCTCCAAGAAAGGGTGTAACTGAGACAGCCAGGAATCAGAAGAGAAGAGAGGGAGGGGACTCAACAAGCCCCACCTCACCTCACCAACAAAAGCCTACTTATAGCCCAGGGGTATAGAGGCAGAAATCTGAAGTGGTCATACGCATCCCCACCTACACATCTACGTTCCTCACTGACTTCCCTGACTTAGCCATAAACTAGCCACCCAGAGGTATTCAAAGTCAAGGATCAGGCCCCAAACTCATAGCCTGAGACACTAAGAAACAGGAAGTCACAATGGGAAGGAAGGAAGCTGAAAAGGAGAAGGGGAAGGCAAGAAAGTCTATTCGAGCATACTATGCAGGGCAAGAACAACAAAACACACAGGACAATATAGACTCTCTGCCCACACCAGAGACCACAGAAGGAAACATGATCTGGTCTCAAGCCCAAATAGCATTCCTGGAGGAGCTTAAGAAAAATTTTTTAAAGACCAAATCAGGGAGGCAGTGACCAACTTGGAAAAACGTCTGAGTGAAGTAATTGGAGAAAATACCTCCCTAAAAAAGGAACTTCAAAAACTAACTGAAGACCATAATTCACTAAAAATTAGATACAAGCAAACTGAAACTCAGAACTCTATGATGCAGCAGGAGTCAATCGAAAAAAACAAGATGATCGAAAAATTGCAAGAAAATGTAAAATATCTCACTGGAAAAATAACTGACCTAGAGAACAGATCCAGGAGAGACAACCTAAGAATTATTGGTCTACCAGAAAGCCATGATGAGAAAAGCAGTCTAGACAACATCCTCCAAGAGATTGTCAAAGAAAACTGTCCTGAGGTCCTGGAATCAGAAGATAAAATAGCTATTGATAGAATTCACCGGACTCCTCCTGAAAGAGATCCCAAACTGAAAACTCCAAGAAATATAGTAGCCAAATTCCAGAATTATAAGATTAAAGAAAAATTCTACAAGCAGCCAAAAAGAAACAATTCAAATATCGAGGAACTACAGTTAGGATCACACAGGACCTAGCAGCTTCTACATTAAAAGAGCGGAGGGACTGGAATTTGATATTTCGTAGGGCAAGAGAGCTAGGATTACAACCAAGGATTAACTACTGGGCAAAACTGAGCATAATCTTTCAGGCAAGGAGATGGACGTTTAATGAAGTAAGGGACTTCCAGACTTTCCTAATGAAAAAGCCAGAGCTCAATGGAAAATTTGATCTCCAATTACAAGCCTCCAGAAGAACATAAAAAGGTAAACAAGGGTAACATAGACTCACACATGCAGAAGTGCACACACCCACACCCACAAACACAAGCTCATTACCTGGGATGCAACAAGAGCAAAATGTTCACATCCCTATATGTGGAGCTGATAACTCTCAATATTTGAAATCTCTATGATTATCATGACCTGCAAAAGGGTTATATTTAGAGGGTGTAGGTATGAATGCACTAACATGGAGTCTAAAAAAAAAAAAGACTATTAAGGGGATCAATGGTACTGTAATGGGAAAAAGGAAAGGATGAGCTAGGAAAAGGTAAAATATGCCATCTGAAGAGGCATCAAAACACACTATAGAAGAAGGGAAAGTAAGAGGGAGAGGAACATCATTTAAACACTATTCTCACTGGTTCTGGTTCAAAGAAGGATCAAATTAATCAGTGAAGTTTAAGAATCTAACGTGAATAGACACATAAATTCATTAAATAGAGGAATTGGAGGGAGGGAGAGGAGCACTGTTTGAAATTTACTCTCATTGGTTTGGAATCAAACGGGGAGTAATTTACTCTGATAAGTATAAAAATTTATTGTGTCCTATAGATAGTGGGAGGGTAGGGGGGGTGAAAAGGAGGAGACTAAAGGGAGGGATTATAAGGGAGGGAAATAGTAGTAAGGGGAGAGGGTAGGTTAAGAAGGGGGGTCACTGGGTGGGAACACTGAGGGAGGGGTGGTCAAAAGGGAAAACTTCAAGGAGGGGAAGGGAGAAGGAAGAAACAAAAACATAAACAGGGGAGGGAATAGGATGGAAGGGAAGAGACAGATAGTCATCATTACTGTGAATGTGAATGGGATGAACTCTCCCATAAAACAGAGGCGGATAGCAGAATGGATTAAAAACCATAATCCTACAATATGCTGTCTACAAGAAACACATTTGAAACAAAGGGATACCCACAGGGTAAGGGTAAAAGGTTGGAGTAAAATTTATTATGCCTCAGCTAAAGTAAAAAAAGCAGGGGTAGCAATACTTATCTCAGATAAAGCAAAAGCAAAAATAGATCTAATTAAAAGAGATAAGGAAGGAAACTATATCCTACTAAAAGGCACCATTGAGAATGAAGCAATATCACTACTTAATATATATGCACCAAGTGTTATAGCATCTAAATTCCTAGAGGAGAAGTGAAAGGAATTAGAGGAATAAATAGATAGCAAAACTATACTAGTGGGGGACCTTAATCTTCCCCTCTCTGAACTTGATAAATCTAACCTCAAAATAAACAAGAAAGAAGTTAAGGAGGTGAATAGAATCTTAGAGAGACTAGATATGATGGATCTCTGGAGAAAACTGAATGGGGATAAAAAAGGAATTTACTTTCTTCTCAGCAGTGCATGGTACATACTCAAAAATAGACCATGTACTAGGGCATAAAAACCTCACAATCCAGTGCAGAAAGGCAGAAATAGTAAGCGCATCATTCTCAGATCATGATGCAATAAAAATTACATGCAATAAAGGGCCATGGAAAGATAGACTAAAAACTAATTGGAAACTAAACAATTTAATCCTAAAAAATTGGTGGGTCAAAGAAGAAATTATAGAAACAATCAATAATTTCATTCAGGAGAATGATAATAATGAAACAACATACCAAAATTTGTGGGATGCACTAAAGGCAGTTCTCAGGGAAAGTTTTATATCCCTGAGTGCATACTTAATTAAAGCAGAGAGAAGGGAGGTCAATGAATTGGACATGCAATTGAAAAAGCTAGAAAAAGAACAAATTGAAAATCCCCAATTTAGTACTAAATTAGAAATATTGAAAACCAAAGGTGAGATAAATAAATTGAAATTAAGAAAACCATTGAATTAATAAATAAAACTAAGAGCTGGTTTTATGAAAAAATCAACAAAATTGATAGACCCTTAGTCAATATGATAAAAAAAAAGAAAGAAGAAAACCAAATTATGAGTATCAAAAATAAAAAGGGTGAATCTACCTCCAATGAAGAGGAAATCAAAAAAATAATGAGGAATTATTTTTCCCAATTGTATGCACATAAATATGACAATCTTAGTGAAATGGATGAATATTTACAAAATCACAAATTGCCCAGATTAACTGAAGAGGAAGTGAATTACCTAAATAACCCCATCTCAGAAAAAGAAATCAAACAAGCTATCAATGAACTCCCTAGGAAAAAATCTCCAGGGCCAGATGGGTTCACTAGTGAATTCTATCAAACATTTAAAGAACAATTGATTCCAATACTCTACAAACTATTTGGGAAAATTAGTGAAGAAGGAGTCCTACCAAACTCTTTCTATGACACAAATATGGTACTGATTCCTAAATCAGGAACAGATAAAACAGAGAAAGAAAATTATAGATCAATCTCCCTCATGAATTTAGACGCAAAAATTCTAAATAAAATATTAGCCAAAAGACTCCAACAACTTATCAAAAAAATAATACACCTTGATCAGGTAGGATTCATTCCAGGAATGCAAGGATGGTTTAATATTAGGAAAACCATCAATATAATTGAGCATATCAACAACAAAACTAGCAAAAACCACATGATCATCTCAATAGATGCAGAAAAGGCTTTTGACAAAGTACAACATCCATTCCTATTAAAAACACTAGAAAGTATAGGAATAAATGGAGCCTTCCTTAAAATAGTTGCTAGCATCTATCTAAAACCATCAGCAAGTATTATATGCAATGGGGATAAACTAGAAGCCTTTCCAATAAGATCAGGAGTGAAACAAGGGTGTCCACTATCACCCTCTTATTCAGTCTGGTACTAGAAACGTTAGCAGTAGCAATTAGAGAAGAAAAAGAAATCAAAGGAATCAAATTAGGCAAAGAAGTGACCAAGCTGTCACTCTTTGCAGATGATATGATGATATACTTAGAGAATCCTAGAGAAGCAAGTAAAAAATTACTTGAGACAATAAATAAATTTGGCAAAGTTGCAGGATATAAAATAAACCCACATAAATCCTCAGCATTCCTGTACCTCTCTAATAAAACTCAACAGCAAGAGATAGAAAGAGAAATCCCATTTAAAGTCACTGTAGACATTATAAAATATTTGGGAATCTACTTGCCAAAACAAACCCAGAATCTATATGATCACAACTACAAAACACTTCTCACACAAATAAAATCAGATCTAAATATATGGAAAAATATCAATTGCCCGTGGCTGGGTCGAGCTAATATAATACAAATGACAATTTTACCCAAACTAAACTATATATCTAGTGCCTTACCAATCAATTTACCAAAAAACTACTTTCTAGAGTTAGACAAAATAATAACAGAATTTATTTGGAAAAACAAATGGTCTAGAATATCAAGGGAATTAATGAAAAGAAACGCTAGGGAAGGTGGACTAGCTATGCCAGATCTTAATCTGTATTATACAGCAGCAGTCATGAAAACTGCTTGGTACTGGCAGAGGTGTAGAGTAGTGGATCAATGGAATAGATTAGGTGCAGGAGACCCAGCAGTTAATGAATATAGCAATCTATTGTTTGATAAACCCAAAGACCCCAGTTTTTTGGGATAAGAATGCACTATTTGACAAAAACTGCTGGGAAAACTGGAATACAGTATGGCAGAAACTGGGCATAGACCATTATCTAACACCATACACCAAAATCAAGTCCAAATGGGTGCATGATCTAGGTGTAAAGGATGATACTGTAAGCAATTTGGGAAAGCAAGGAATAGTTTACCTGACAGATCTGTGGAGAGGGGAAGATTTTAGGACCAAACAAGAATTAGAGAGCATTATAAAATGCAAAAATGGATAATTTTGATTACATTAAATTGAAAAGCTTCTGCACAAACAAAGCCAATGTAACCAAGATGAAGAGGGAGGTGGGAAATTGGGAAAGAATTTTTACAACCTGTGTCTCTGATAAAGGACTCATTTCTAAAATTTATAGAGAATTGAGCCAAATCTATATGAATACAAGTCATTCCCCAATTGAGAAATGGTCAAAGGATAAGAATAGGAAGTTTTCAGAGAAAGAAATTAAAGATATCTATAAGCATATGAAGAAATGCTCTAAATCACTATTAATTAGAGAAATGCAAATCAAAACAACTCTGAGATACCACATCTCTCCAGTCAGATTGGCTAAGATGACAAAACAAGAAAATGACAAATGCTGGAGAGGTTGTGGGCAAATTGGAACGCTGATACATTGCTGGTGGAATTGTGAACTTATCCAACCATTCTGGAGAGCAATCTGGAATTGTGCCCAAAGGATTATAAATAATTTCATACCCTTTGACCCAGCCATACCACTCCTAGGGTTATATCCCAAAGAGATCATAGTAGTGGGAGGAAGAACCATATGTACAAAAATATTTTTAGCAGCCCTTTTGGTGGTTGCAAAGAATTGGAAACTAAAGGAGTGCCCATCAATTGGGGAATGGCTAAACAAGTTGTGGTATATGAATGTAATGGAATTTTATTGTGCTATAAGAAACAAGGAGGTGACGGATTTCATAATTACCTGGAGAGACTTATACAAACTGATGCTGAGCGAGAAGAGTAGAATCAGAAGAAATTTGTATACAGTCACAGACATACCATATCTGTGATGACCAACTATGACAGACTGGACTCTTTTCAGCAATGCAGTGATATAAGCTAATCCCGAAAGACTCAAGAAAGTGAGAAATGTGCCATCCAGAGATATAACTAGAAAGAACTGAGCCTGAATCCTGATGGAAGCAAACTAAATGATCTTGTTCTTCTCATTGTTTGGTTTTACTTCTTCTTTATCATCTTTCATCCCACCTAGTACAATATGCCTTTGTAATTGGAATAATGTTTAATATGAATGCATTTGCAGACCCTATACTGTACTATATGCTGTCATGAGGGGAGGGGGAAGGGAAGTAAAGGAAATTTGAAAATCAAAAAAAAAAAAGAAAATATTGGGGCCAGTCATTGCACAAATATTCTTCCTTCCACCAAAGGTACTGAAATTCTGTAGTCATTCCCAGCCTGTAGAACAATAAGTGAAGTATAAGCCACAGCTCTTCATCTGTCATATTTGCCTTATGAAGATTTGCTTTGTCTCAATGAAATACTACCTTTAAGTATAGAATGCTAATTATTTTTTTACTAAAGCCATTTAGGATCTCCCCATGGCACAGAGGGAAGCTTGGGATCTCTTTTGCTGTACCAGTCAAGCACAAGTTGGATTTGACAAGACTTCACATACTCCATTTCAAGTTTATGTATCAGTCAGTTATCTGGAGATAAGCCTAGCTCAGTTCCCTGGGCTCATCACCAGATGGTTGACTGCTAGGTGATTTTTTTCCCCTTAGTTACAGAATTCATAAAGATCATATACTTGAGGAATAGCAGAATTATAGCCTTCTTGGTGAGAAGCATATCCATACTCGTAAAATTATGGTTTTCTTCACAGGAAGTGATTTATTTGGAAAACACATTCTAATGAAGAATTTATTAGCAAATGTTGAAAAATTAGATATACCAAAGAGGCAAGATAAATGTGCAGTTACATCTTTTTTTAATCTGTCTTATTTTACTCTTGCCAAATCTTCCTTTTCAGACTGTCCTGGCTCTTTGAAAAAAAGTACAAAATGACACGACCTTAATCTTGCGGCATGAGTAATTGAAATGTCAGTGTGGCTAACGTCTCTTAGATTGAAAATGTCAAACTATATTAGACCCTATCTCTACTAGTAAAGAAAATATTTTCTTCTGTTTCTGCCTCAGGAAATCCCTCAATACTAAAGTTGGTAACATGAGATTAGACCTCTCAGTGAGATCTCAATTTATTTTTGCTTTTTCCACTTTGCTTTTGGCATCTTGAGAATTATAAACACACAACATCCATGTGTTTTTCTTGCCCTACACCTGGTTTTAGGAACAGGCTATTGAGTCATCTCTATATCTTAATGAATGCGGCAAGGTGCATTTACATTCAAACATGATGAAGACAATGTTGAGTTTTATTACTTTACTCGATTTTGGTTTCTGGTTTTTTCAGGATCCCCGTGTTAGAGGTCACATGTCACGTCAGGCGACACAGGGAATGCCAGTCCGTAACACTGGAAGTCCAAAGTCATCTGTGAAGACCCGCCAAGCTTTCTTCCTTCATACTACATGTTTGACCAAACTTGCTCGCCAGGTCTGCAAAAATACCCTCCGGCTGCGGCAGGCAGCAAGACGACCCTTTGTCCCTATTAATTGTGCTGCCATTAGGGCAGAATGTAAGATGCTTTTAAATTCTTAACTATATGTGCTGTGCTTCTGATCATTTTTCTGTTTTTTGTTTTTGTTTTTGTTTTCTTTTTGGTTTTTTTGTTTGTTTGCAATAAACATCATTTCTTGTCTACAGCCTTTATTTGGTTTAATTTTTTAAAATTTTTTGTCTATTCTAGTTTTAATTTACCAACTTAATGAAATACACTAGAACCTCTCTACAATACTATTTTCCATAAGTTCAGTATAAACTTGGTCTGTTTTGCATACTTTCCAAGAGGTCCTATTAAGTGGCACTTTTACCCTATAAAATGAGTGCCACAGGATTGACTCTGAGCCTTTGTGAGGCTTTATTATATGCTGAGATATTTCAGTATGATAGGAAATCTTATTTGAATGAGTTAATGTTACAGTTTCATTAAGTCTTATTATTTGACATCTAGCATTTTTTTGTGTGTCTGCCACCTCTCATTTTCCCATTAGCATTCACAACTATTACCCAGCATAATCTAAAAGTTTCATAAGCCTCTATTTCTGTTAGACTGTAAATTGTAAATACGTTTTGCAGAACTTTGAATTACTTTGGATGAGGATTCTGAGAAGAATCTCTTAACCTAAATTCTGGGTGTGGTATTAGACTTTTATTTTCCTGTGTTCAACATTTTTTTCATTGCATAAACATATGTCATTGAATCATATATTTCCATGTGTTCTTTACATGATTGTGTGGCTATCATTTTCTACACATAGCACGTGACATTGGGGTTATGAATTTATGTTGTCATTGAGTAGATTATCCCATCACTACCCCAGCAACCAGACACTTGCCCAGCTTTGGTAGGGCAGCCTGAATTCATCCTGGGATTGAAAAAAGAAAAAAATAACTGAAGTGCATTTTCTTTCCCAGATACAAACTTATCACAAAACTGTGCAGTTTTGAGATGTATAGGTAAAAGTTCTCTGAGAGAGTAAAAGGTACCTCCTTAAAGGGAATATAGTAAATATAGATTGTTTACAAAGGTCCTAGGATTTTGGGAAGAGGGGGCAAAATTAAAAACAGCATTAAATTAACATTGATAACCTCACCTATATTGTTCCTTATTGACACTTTCCCTGGCTTATAGGTTTAAATATGAGCCCAAGAGCTTTCTTCTTTAAGAAATGGGGAAAACAAATCTTTGGGTTCAACTCTTCTATTCATCTGCTTTGAAAAACATTAACTTTATATGTAAACTTTGGAAAAATGAGAAATGAAGATGTTGAGAGGAAATAAATGAGATTCTTTTATTATTTATTATCTGGGACCCAGTTTCATCTTTGTTTCTATAACTGGGGGAAAAATAACACAAATTAAAATTAGCCATTGAGGAAACTTGCATTCCTTGTCATTTTCCTGCAAATCTATTTGTTAATTTGTACCCTAGATTTATTTTTGTTGTTGCTTCAGTAAATTGTCATCTCATTTTTTCCATCAATTAAACTGCCTTATTGTCAAAGGAGTCCAGGTGTAATTTACCTGGATTTGATTTCAGAAATTAATTAGATTATCATTTAAAATAAAAACCCAGCCATTTGTTTTGGTGAGATTCAAAAAACACTTGTTACCTTACATTTTCTAAGCATGTATACTTATCAACTCCAGGGAGAATACTACATTTAGAATGTGATTCTTACCAAAAGTTCACTCATGTTCTGAGGTGTTAGATTTTAATTTTTCTGCAGAGAAGTTTTTGATGAACTATTTTTTACTAGCACCTAATTGATTGCATTTTACATCTTTATAGCCTTTCTGGCTGACCCCTATTACAACATTAACAACAGTTTCTTTGGTTGCTTAATTCCTTTACAGGGGCATTCAGATAGAATGCTGACAAACAAGGCATTATGATTAGTGCAGCCAATTAAAATCTGAATGTACTCTAGGAGAACACAGCTCTATTTTTATGTTGGGAAATTATTTATTTGTTGTTAAGTAGCAACCACCATCTTATCACACATCCTCCTGAATTTGGTTTTCCATATAAAAATTGAAGTTATATATACTTTACTGTATATATTTGACTTCCCTTCACCTTCCTATCCTGGTCATTACCTTGGCACCACCATTGTTGCTTAATAGTGAGGTTACAACAATGGTACACTGACTCAGGGGGAGGTGAGCTGTGGATTCATTCTTATGGTAATAAAAAATTTAAGTTAAAAATAGGTTGAAATACTAAAGCTGAAGAATTTTTTTGCATGTATTTCAGACTATTTGCAGATAGGACATGCACATTTTTCATCAAGTTTTAGATCCTTTTTTTAAAAAAGGATGGAGGGTGGGCATATATTAGTGTTGACTAGCCACATTTTGGTTCTTGTATGGTTTTGTAAATATCACTTTTTAACATTAAATAACAAGACAGGATCACTACTGGACAGATCACCATGACCCTTAAGGTTACTAGATCATCCCCACTGCTGAGCTGAAGCAACAGATTATCCTTGATGAAATCCACCAATGACATAACGAGTTCTCAGTTAAATTCTGTCTCATTTCCTCACCATTGAGTCATGAAAGCATGTTGTAGTCGGGTTGTGAGGTTAAATCAAATGACTGACAGCTTTTCATATTCATGGCTAGTTGCTACAATACTTCTTCCCCCACCCCTACCTAGGAGGCTTGGGGGTAGTGATTTAGTTTTCTTACTTAGCCACTGTGGGCTAGCCCAATCATCTGTTTTAATTTCACTTTCTTCAGCTATGTAAAATTAGGATAATAATTATTTTGAAAGTTATTTTCAGGAGCAGATAATAGTGTTTGTGAAGTGCTATATAAATGCTAGTATTATCACTTTTGTTACTTATTATAATAGTTCAGGATAATAGACCTTCACATGAAAAAGAGGTCTATGAGTTTGTGCCCACTGGAATTGAATGCTAACAGTGTTCCATGTTGAGAGGTACATTCATGAGGTGCTCCAATATAGCTTAATTCTGTCAAGGAGCTAATAACCTCTAACCTCAGAAGGAAAAATAAATCCTAACACTGTATTTTTTACATTCCAGATTTTCTCTTGACCATTCTGTAAATGTCTTGAATATGGTTCCATGAAATGTTAAACCTAGAGAACTGGAGATGAAATTTTGCTTATGTAATAATAGAATTAGTAACTCATGTTTTTGTAGCATGTTATGGTTTACAAAGTACTTTCTCCCACAAGAAGCCTATGAAGTGTAATGCAGATTTTCTTACGCTCATTTTACAGGTGAGGAAGCTAAGGTTCCATTAGGTAAAAATGACTTGCACATCAAAACATAGCTAATTACTAGGAAGTATTGGAGCTGAAATTTGACAATTGCCACAAAAACCATTGGACTCATCAAGATTTGTGAACATTTTTCCTTCACATGATCTTGGGTGTTTTCATATAAACTCAAACCCACTGTGTTCTATTTCAAACAATCTATTTTGCAAGGATTTAAAAAACTGCTGCACTTAAGCATATAGACCAATAGCTGAGTTGTACTAATTTTAACAATGATTCATCAAATTTGGCATTAAAAAAGCTGTAAGTGCAAGTGAGGTCCATACCACAAAAGCCTGATCTTCTGCTAAGCAAATTGAGAATGAGGCAAATTTCCCCGTCTTTGGGACACATGGGTATTTCTCAGATGTACTAATAGATAACTGTCTTGTTTGACCTTTAGAGGGAGCCCCATTCTATGGTGTTTCTAATGAATTATTCAATTGAGGCAAATATATATATATATATATATATATATATATATATATATATATATATATATATATAGCCTAAGCATTATTAGTGACCTCAAAATTAGAGTTAAATTTTTAATAATAGATGTTACTGGATTTCTAATCCAGTATTTCTGGGGAGGAAAACAATATGACAGAGAGGACACTCAAAAGAACTGAGTTTCAGTCCTTGTTGTATCACCTAAGAACTGTGTGACCATGGGCAAGTCACTTCTCTTTCCTTACTTATCTGTAAAATGAGGGACATATACCTTAGATGATTTCTTATCCTTTTTAGGTTTAACATTCTGTGATACTTAACAGTGTAACAATCTCATGGATAGGTACAGTGTATTCTTTGCTTGCCTTGTTGACAATTTGCTTTAAAATTAGGTACTAAGCAAATTTGTGTTGGTATCAAATGTCAGTGAATTTGAAATAATCATAGACATGGTTATATCTATGAAGCAGGATGAATTTTTTTAACTTCCAGGATGGGGCTTCATTTAGAATATAAGAGATTTTCCCATTTTAATTTGCTTCCTCCTGCATTTAAATTTGGATCTGTAGTAATTTCCCTTTCCCAGACTACTCAGAAATTTCACACCAAAGATACTAGTTTTCATAACTTATTTGTTTTCCCTTAATTTCCACAACATATATAATAAGCCAGTTCATGGAACATATTTTTGAGACCCTTCTATTGCTATAAAATTCTTAATTAGCTATGAAATTCTTTTTTCTCTCAAGCAGTGATCCTAAGACTTAGCACCTTGAATCTCAGTTTCTTCCCCTGTAAAAGAATAAAAGATTATATTTATATAGCACTTGACAAGTTACAGTGTACCTCCTTCTCCTGTAGGAAGTGTAAGTATTATCTCTGTTTTACAGAAGAGGAAGCTCAGAAAGGTGAGTGGCTTGGCCAAAAATCACCTTGCTAGTTAGTGTTAGCTGAGACTTGAACTCAAATGTCAAAGTGCAGTGAAGATCACCTTAAAGGACTTCAGTATCACAAACTAATGAAATCTGTAATATAAAATATTGCTTACTAGAATCAACAGTTGCTAATTAGATAAGAAATTATAAGCAGATTATTTTAAGTTAAAAGTGAATGTGTTTGGGTGACTTGGTCATACATACCCACACAAGTGAGTTTGTTGGTTTACTTTCCTATCTTCTCCCCCCATCCACCTCCCCCCAGAGCTTACCCTACATAAGTGTCAATGCTCTTCATCCTTTAGCTTTGAGCAGCAAAGCTAATTTTAAAAAGTAATAATAAAGGGGTGGCTAGGTGGCGCAGTGAGTAGAGCGTTGGCCCTGGAGTCAGAAGGACCTGAGTTCGGATCCGGCCTCAGACACTTAATGCACACAAACAAAAATAAAACCTAGCCGTGTGACCCTGGGCAAGTTTCTTAACCCCAATTGCCCTCCAAAAAAATAAGTAATAATAAAAACAGGGGAAAAAATCTGTTGCACTTCTGCCAAAGAGGGATTTGACAAATGGAATTTTATATATAGGCTTAAACATATATCATGTATCCTTAGACCCATACTAGGACAAAATGATAATTTCCATAATATTATCTAGAGAAAGATTACTTTTGTGTAATAGTCTAAGTCTGACATTCAGAATTTGGCACCTGGTATTTTTCTTCAGGATAGGAAGTGAAATAAATTTTACTGATGATATGAACACAGTGACAGTCTTTATCTAAAAATAATTGGAATGCTATGGTACTTATTTTCATAAATGATTTTCCTCTATTACACATTTCAAGTGTAACAAAGTTTTAAAGGTCTAGTAAGGTTTAGAAGGAAATATTTTAATATTAATTTCTCAGTAATTTGACAGCACTAGAATATTTGTTCTTTAAGAACGAATTAGATACACGAAAAACAAAGAAATGGGATCATAAAGCACTCACAGTGGTTACATAAGAAATTATTTATATTATGCATGTAAACATTTCATGAGCCGTGCGATGGTCTCTGCTACTATACATGCCAGAATGATGGTGTTAGACTTGCAGATAGACAGTTACATATGTCAGTTATATCTGAAGCTATTTAATATATACCTTGTTTATTCTCACTCTAAGAAAATGTGAGCTTGAACAGTGTTCAGGAAGAATAAGGAATGAGAAGCTTACAAAATATATTAAATTTTAAACTGAAATAACTAAACTGGAATATTGGAACATATCTTGTAATGCCAAAAACATATCCTTCTCCCATTTCTCAGCTCCCAAGGCTGTTGTGTACTAAAAGATTCCCTCATTTAGAGAGTTCCCAGGAAGACAAAGGGAAGCTTCCTGTAGTAGAATTAGGAAGCCAATAGATATATTTTTCAGATAATAGGGGAAGTAGCATAAATACTGAATTGAATTGGTTAAAGCTGCTTTGTTGGGGGGGGCGGGGAGGCCAGTCTTGTTTGAGAAAAATTCAAAGCAAAGCCAAAAGTAAAACCATCACCTTTTTTCAATGTACATTTTATTAGGACTCCTGCATATTCTAGTCCCACAACTTTTCTGGTATGAACGTCTTCCGTATGCCACTACTAGTATTTTCTATCCACATGACAGCTAATTAAAGCACATGTGTTTGCTTGGGCTTAGTGCCTTGTTTTTCTTTGCCTGAAACATCTTCTAGTGGGTTATAAGCAGACTTGTGAGGACTTTTATGAGCTAATATCCATACCAACAGTATCTTTCTAATATCTGATAGATGAAACCCTCTGTCTACAAACAGGCACTTAACCACTAAAGTCTCAGAAGTAATGACATTGTAGGATTCCTACAGCAGAGTAAAAAATGAGCTGTGAGACCAAATGTCCCAGTGAGGGCATCATCTTCTGAATTCAGATTTGCCAAAATAGGTTAAGACTTTCTCATTCTGAACCTGCTGCAGCTGTCTGGAGCAGGAAGGGGCCTTTCTCTTGTCTTAATCCTGTCAATTGCCTTGTTCATCTGCCACGCAACACTACATTCATCTCACGGTAAGATTGGCTCAATGTTACTTTTCAGAGATCTCTCTCACTTAACAGTGACTCATCTCAGCTTCCTAACAACTACAAAAAGGTTGACACTGTTCACATGTAATGCAGTGAACTAAAAGGAAAGGCTTTCACAAATGCAACTTTTTTTTTTTCCAAATAGACATGTTAATCTGGCATGGGTGTGAAGGCATATTTGTAAGATTCTCTTTTCTGGGACTTCTGGGTGGGAAGTTCACATCAAATTCAGGAACTGAAAAGAAAGTGTAACTAGAAAAGTTTTCCATTTTTCATCAACAAGGGTGGGGTGGGAGACACACCATCACATTATTCAACTTAATATTTTAATTTCCAAAGTGTGTGTGTATATAGATGGAGAAAATAGGAGGCTTACTGGTGTGTTTGTGTTTTATTTCTTTCTTCAGATGCAGACAGACACTCAGAGGTATCTGGAAGTCCTCTAAAGAGCAAAAGCACTAGAAAACCTTTGGCATGTATCATTGGTTATTTAGGTAGGTACATATATTAGGTCTATTTAATAATTCTGTGTGCAAAATCCCTCCAATGCTCATATAGTCTTTTCAAGTGACTTAAATTAGATGCATTCAGATCTTCATTTGGTTATGAAATTCTGTCTAAAGATTACATTTGAAAAAGCTATCTTTTATGTTGGTTTTTTTTTCTTGCTTTTACTCTGAAAACCCTCAAGCATAAGGGTCATTAGGACCCTTTGTTCCATTTGCATGTAGAAACTTCAATGCTTTTTATAATTAGGAATGGTATTGCCATAAAAAGATTGTTAGGCAGTAACCTCATGATTTCTTTGCAAAATTCTGAGATGAATAATTTATATAATGATGGTTATTAATATACCTCGATGCAAAAATGGAATTGTGTGCATGCTTGAATTGTTTGTTAGCTTTTTATTTCCTCATAAAAATGAAATGCATTCCTAGGATAAAATTAAGTCTTCTTGTTCTATTGGAGAAATTTATAAAGTAATCATACTACATCCTTTAAAGACATCCAGTCGTTCTTAAAATCAAGACACAGCCCTTTATTGTGAATGTTGTCATCAGAGCAAATTATGATTCCACAGCTTAGAGCAGCTCTCTTTATACTTGATGTCCTTCCAGGGAAAAATAGAATTCTTAAGATGTTCCCTTTCCAGTGTCATATGAACGTTATTGCATTAGATTAGTCATTGCAAAGTGCTTTGAGATTTCAGTGTGGATTTGGGAGTCAGAGGATCTGGGTTAGAGTCCTAGTTCTGACACTCTACGACTGTGGGGAGTAAGTCACAATCTCTCAGAGTCTGTTTTCATTTGTTAAAAGGAGGTGACACTTGCACTGCTACCTAGCATGGCTATTGTGAGCAATGGACCCTTAAGGGACATATAAATGTGATTTGCTATTATACTACATTGTAGGGTCTGGTTCCATAATCTTGTGACAGGAGCTCCTAGTCTCATCCTTTATTCAGGTTTTTGAAGGAACAGAATATTCTTTTGTTATGTATGAGTCTGTTTCAGAGTCAGTTGGGGCCTCCTCCTTTCAACCAAGTCACTGTACTGACATGGGCCAAATTTGGGTAATGGCATATTTCTGTGGGATAGAGATCCAAGAAGTAGTCAGCTCAGTAGAGCCATTCCAAGGGGAACAGCAAATCAAAGCCATTGCCTCAAAGCCTCCATTTTTAGGGGTCACTTTGCTGCTACTGAAAATGTGTTGTGACTTGGCCATCAGCAGAAAGAGAAAGGGATTGACCTGTTGGTTAAAAAGAAAGCTGAGGTACTCATATGTATATAGTCAACACCTAGTTCTGAGAGACACCACCTCCCCCAATTCTTCATCCTTTGTCTCCAAGATGTCAGATTGGCACCAACATGCCTATTCCTTCTTCCACATAATAATTTTTATTAATAATAACAGTAATTATAATAATATAATCCTTTAATATTTGCAAAATATTTGCATGACTTACCTCATTTGATTCTCACAACTCTGTGAGGTAGGTGGTATTTATAATTACCATTTCATTGATGAGAAAACTGAGGCTAAGAGGTTAATTGATTTGCCCATGGTCCCATAGCTAGTTAAGTGTCTGAGGCAAGATTAAAACTCAGGTCTTTCTGACTTAAAATCCAACATAGTAGCTACCATACACTTTGCATTGATCTTTGGTGATTTCCCTTCATT
Source organism: Gymnobelideus leadbeateri (assembly GCA_011680675.1). Taxonomy (NCBI): domain Eukaryota; kingdom Metazoa; phylum Chordata; class Mammalia; order Diprotodontia; family Petauridae; genus Gymnobelideus; species Gymnobelideus leadbeateri. The sequence goes on along the minus strand of WOXC01000454.1, from coordinate 183,234 downwards.
GGTCCCTTCTTTTTCTCTAAAATTTTTATACCTACTGACTTATTCCAGGTGTTGATGGTTTCATATTCTTCCTATATAAAGATATTAACAGACTGAGAGCCAGGTGTAGTGAAAAGAGCAGAAGATTTAGTTTTGCCTGCTAGTTCCTAGACATTTGACCTTACTGAGATCAGTTATCTCACTGGCCTCAGCTTCTTCACATAAAATGAGGGGATCTATAAAGTTCCTTCCAGCACTAAGCTCCTGTGGTAAGGGTTCCTTTGGAGCAATTTATCCTGGGTCCTGCTCTTCTCTCTCACCCTTACCTCAGACCTTCAGGTATGCCTAATTATAATTTAATTACAGATGGAGATGAAAAATGCTGACTAAGACACCTGGGAAGATAGCTCCTGGTTTGATTTTAAGCATACAGAGTAAAATATTGTTAGTCATGCCTTTCAGGGGGTGTTTTCAGGGCTGTATATCTCCTAGGAGTCTGCTTATTTCTACTACTATGTCCTTGTCATGCTTCCAGTGAAGAGTTGGGTGCCATCTTCCTTTAATAAGGTAAATGGTTCTGAGTGACCTCAAGTGACTTCTTTTGCATATAGTCCTCACAAATGGCTCAGATCTAGCACTCAGGGGGAGAGTCAGCCCTTTTTAGATAAGTAGAACCATGGTAACCAGCACTTGAGGATGATTCATTATGCACTGCCTTGAAAAATATGCTAGTTCATAAGAAATTGACTTTTAAGATCATTAGAAAATGAGATATGTACCTAGTCATCAGTTAGAATGCATAGAGATTTTAATAACTTGTTCCTTGTTGAGAAAAACCTTATTTCTTGTCAACAGAGATCCATCCTGCAAAGAAACCAAATGTACTAAGATCTACGCCAAGCCTGCAAAGCCCATCCACTAAGCGAATGCTTGCCACCCCAAACCATGCATCTCTGAGTATCCTGGGAAAGAGAAACTACAGCCATCATAATGGCCTGGATGGTATGTAAGCCTAGCATTGCAGGGAGACATGATAAAAGACTGAAGCATTTTCTCCCTTGCTGGGGTCACCATCTTGAGAAATGAATCACAGATTTGCTATCTCCACCCCTGGTTCCTAATCCAAGCATACCATAAATGCAAGGAGATGGATAGTTTGCCTTTGCCACAGCATATTAAATTTAGTCCAGTGACATTACTCTAATTCACCTTAAAGGTGAGACATTTTTTTGCTTACTGCCCTGATATGGATAGTTTGTAGGAGTGATTTGAAATTCAGACATATATATATAGTCTATGTTTAGAAGGTTGCTTTTCTTGCCTGGGAATGCCTTTTCCCTGACTCTTAAAAAAAAGCAGGGGAAAGGTTGGCTGTACAAAATCAGTTTCCTTGAACAAATGTGATGATTTTGCCTTGTATATGAGTCATCAAATGGCTTCAGAGGGACCTTTCTACAGTACAGTGGTCACTTTGTGGTTTGTGCTTATTATCCCTTCTACTTTTAACTTGGGCTTTTTTTTTTTACTTGACTGGACTGCAGATCAGACTAAGGGAGCTACCTGGGAATACTCAGAACCAAAGGCTGTGCCTTGCATGTAGTAAACACAATAAAATTGTGTTGAATAAATGAAAGACCAAGCTAACAAAAAATGGAAAGGCTAGATTATAGCATATGGACTTTGATATCATAGTACCTGTGTTGGGTTTGTCTGTAATGACTTTCTTCATTTGGAACTGAATTATATCATGTGCTTGAGTTGCAAACATATCTGGAATAAATCAGCCAGAAAATGAATTATACATTTCAGAAGGCCTTGAGTTTACAGCTGTCATGGTTGTTTAAGTGCTCACATATTTTTATGAACAAGGCTGTTCCTGGATTTTTCATGCTTTGTTGGACTCTAAGCTCTCTCAGTGACAATAGGTCACATAGGAAATCCCATAGGGTGAAGATTTCCTCAGAAATACTTTAATTCACTTGTCTGCCAAGTTTTGATGGTTGTAGTAATGCTTGTGGCAGTGAAAATTTGGAAGAGTTGGGTAGGAAAACTTCTCATAAATCTTTGGGCACCAGTGTTGTGTTGTAAACATACTTTGGGAGAATATAGACCGTTTTTCAGTCCTTACAGACTCATCCTTTGAGCCTTTGCAGAATAGTTTGCCTGCTTACAAAAATATTAGCCAATGGTTCTCACACTAATCAGAATCTCAACTGAAACATGCTTCCAGTTGGTACAACAGAGATTCAAGGAAGGGTCAGAGTTAAGGACCTAGCGTACTTAAAAGTTTTTTTTCTGATTCTTACTTGTCTCCAGTTTTCTCTTGTTTAAGTACTTAGTCTTTTGGACCCAGGCTTATTTAGGCATTTGAGGTGTTTGCTATAGGAAATCATATCGTTCAACCTACATACCCCTTTTTTTTGTCTTTGAGGAGTGTGATCCTAGCCATAGAAGCACTAACCACAATACTAGAATATTTGCATTTTATCTTTGCTATAAAAAGCACAAAAGTTGGTGAGTAGAACAATACCCTTCAGCCCAGACAGTAAGAAAACCATCTTTAGCTATGGCAGGAACATCTTGTTAGTATCATTTCTAGCATCTCCACCCACCCCTCAGGTTTTGCTGTCATCTAGTGTAGCCCTTCATGCTTTCTTTCTCAGTGCTTTTTCTTTCTTAAGGGAGAGTCCTTCTCTCCTGGGTACTGTGCTAAATAAAGTGGTGATAAGGGATGCTACCCCCTTAGAGAAAACCAGCCTAATCTGACATCACTTTTCAGCAGTAGCTACTTTGAATGATTAAGGCCAGTTTCCTGGTCCCCTCTTATTTCTTACAAAAGGATGCAGACAGACAAAAACAGGCTTCTGACATGGGATTTCTGCACTCTCGGAGAACTGAGACCCTGTTCCCTAAACCTATTCCCATAGGGGCAGGTTTCTCTAAAAGCCACAGTGACTCAGACAAGGGAACATGAAGGAATGTACTGACAAGACTAAATATAGAGGTCTATCGTTTGTAGGGTCCTGTCAACCTTCCTTTGGGGGATCATACTGTGTTGCTTGATAGTAGCTTGCTTCCCATAAACAGAAGTCTGCTGGTCAGATCAGCAGTACCAAACTTTAGCCATTGGCCCTTTTTATGAAAAGCTGCCTATGAGCTAAATTCAGGAGTGAAAAATACCAACTGATAAGAAGTATTTCAGGGTCCATAACTCCCACCATTCATCTTTCCTGCCCCAACCCCATTTATTCATGCTTTCTCTGGCCTGGAACATTTTTGCAATTTCTTTCCTCTTTAGCACATTTTTCCATAGGAAGAAGCTTGCAAGAAGCTAGTTTCCCTGGCCTCTGTATTGGAGACAGGGATGAAGAGGATTTGGAGAGTTATTAATAATGCATTATTGATACTTCAAGGACATCTAGGTAGTGCCATAGTGCATAAAGTGCTGGGCCTAGAGTCAGGAAGGCTCATTTTCCTGAATTCAAATCTGGCCTCAGACATTTACTAGCTCTGTGACCCTGGCAGATCATTTAATTCTGTTTATTTCATTTTCCCCATCTGTAAAATGTGCTGGAGAAATAAATGGCAAACCACTCCAGGATCTTTGCCAAGAAAACCCCAAATGAGTCACAGACAGTCAGACATGACTGAAAACGATTGAACAATATTGATATTTCAGGTATACTGCTAATAATAATAGCTATAAGCTGACTATGTGCCAGGCACAGTACTAATACAGATAAGGAAACTGAGGCAAGCAGCATGTAAGTGACTTGTATAGGGTCACACAGCTAATAATGTAAGGCTGGATTTGAACTGAGGTCTTTTTGATTCCAGGCCTGGTGTTCAATCCACTGTACTACCCAACTACCTATTTGTCCTTTCAGAACTTCCCAAAATGTTATTCTATAGTATCTCAAGCCCACTTTTAATTGCTTTCATTTCTTTTGCTTCTTCCTGAGTATTGGTACAAATGTAGTACTTTACCTTCTAAACTCCCTTGTAAAGGATTCTTTGGGGCATCATAGTAAGGGGAGGAAGCATGATTTATATTAGAAAATTGCTATGATGTAAAAAGATGGCATCTATAAATCTTTTAAAAATAAAAACTACCATAACCTATTCCTTGGTCTCATGCTCAGAGGATCATAGTTATAGAGTTATAAAGGACTTTTCAGATCAGACAGCCCAACCTCCTTCATGATAGATGAGGAAATCAGGAGAGAATTTCAATGACTTAACCAAGGTCAAAAAGGTATTAAGTAGAAAAATAGGGGTTCAAAGCCCAGTCTCTTGTCTCCATAGCCAATGCTCTTTCCATGTTGGAAAAATGGATGTGATGACTGTCTTGGAACAAAACAATGAGTAGAATCTTTACTCCTTTGGGAAAGGAAAAGAAGTTGGTTTTTGTTTTCTGAAGAAGATTATAGTCATAAATCCAAAGTGGAAAGGGACCTCAGAAATTATCTAATCTAACCCCTTATTTTACAGTTGAGGAAACGGAGGGAGGTTGTGACTTGGCCAGGATCAATACTGGTAGTGTTAGATGCAGAATCTGAATCCAAGTCTCTAATTCCAGAGACAGTGCTTTTTTTTACTCTGCCCCATTTTTTGATAGTACAGTTTTATACCTAGATCCTACATGGAGTTTTCTTCCCTGCAGTGATATGGAAAAAGTAGCACTTAGTGATTCAACCATGGCCATATAGCCAGTATGTGTCAGAGATGGGATTTAAACTCAGATCTTCCTGACTCCAAAGCTGACCCTAATTGTAACCCTAACTCACTATACTACATTGCTTCTCTGAAAATCATGGAACAGCAGCCAATTGCCAATAATCCAAAGGGAGTAGAAAGATACACGGCAGTTATACATATGTATTAGTAAATACTTACTACTAAATCAGTATTACTTTTTCTCGTAAGAAAGAGGGAACAAGGCATTAAGGAAGAAACAAGTGAAAATTTAGAAAATGAATGACAGGGGGTCTATGCTGAATAAAAGGAGATAGGCTAGTTACTCATCAAGAATGTGAGATAACATAAGGAAAACTATTAAGGAAAGTCACCCAGGGCTATCCTTCAAGAAAAGGATGTGGACAAAGAATCATACAGGATGAAAATGACAGGTGGTAACCTGTGCCCATGGGAGAGATTGCCCGCATCAGTAAGACAATGGGTTCATTTAAGTTCCAAAGCACAGAATGTATGTGTTTAGAGATACACGTCACTATAAGGTATGTAGATTAAAAAGTACATGTATGTGTATTGGGGCTTCTTTTGCAGGAAATTTGTGAGTTTATGATGTGTGTAATCAAATGAAGTGTGTAAGTCCATGTACCAGGTACTTAATATCTATTTCATCTGTGACATCCAGGTCAGTTATAGTCCATCCAAGGTATATTTAGCTCAGTGTTCTCCCCACTGTACCCCCATTCTCCTTACCTTTTTCAAGCTCTTTATTACCACCCTAGACCCTGCCTTCTCTCTCTGTATTATAGTCGTTGTGAAAAAGATCTGGGTCAATGTAACAGTGAGAAGATAGAAGAGAAAAAAGATATTTAAGAAATGACACAGATCAAACAAGGTTTGATCTGGAAAATTAACTCGTTTTGGCTGGCACACACACACACATATATATAATTAATGTTAATACTTGTGCTGCTTTCCTAACTCTGTATGTCTTTTTGTAATATAACTATCAAGAAAATTATAGTAGAGACAGCGTGTCTATCATTATGTGTGTTTGTACATTTTCATTATTAATTAAAAAGGCAGAGGTAATAGTAATGTCCATTAAAAGAAATTGCCTTTGATGAAATGTGGGGAAATTGCTTTTTCTTGGATTTTTCCCCTTTTCTTCCTTCTTCCTCACTCCAAAGAAGGAAGGATAGGGGAGCCAGGATGGTCTACTTAATTAGATTTTTACCTGCTTTTAGGACTCCTCTCATTCTACTATTTTTTTTCTTCCCAACTTTCTTATTAGAGAGAAAGGGGAATTAGGGAGAGATTTGAATAGGGAAGGGGTGGTATTGGACTACCTAGAGAGGTCATACATACACTTAACATTTCTATATCTTTGTACCTTTTACTTTTTAAAAAAAATTTCCCAGTAGTACTTTTTATCTCAGTTATATCTTGGAACAAATTCAGGGAAGGAGAAATTTTTGAACACCTGGCAAGATCGAGGGGAAATTGATTATCTGTTCATGGCATGGTAGAAGCTGATGGCATCGAGAAAGCCAGGAAACCTTAAAGGGATAAAGGTTTTGGGATTTCAGCTGTCTCATCAGTTGGAATTGTGTTGATGAGAGACAACATGGAAAATTTTCCAGGAAATTGGTTTTCTTTTTCAACAAATATTTATTAATCACTCTGTTTTTGCAATATATTTGACTTATCATACAAAGGAAACATCTTCCTATGGGAACAGTACAGTTTTCCAATTTTTTCCTACTTTATATATTAGGTTTTCTAGCCCCTGTTCCTTCTCTTTGTGTAGCAAGATGTATTATTACTATCGCCTCTCCTGTGAAGAGGGCATCAAATTTGAATGTCTCTGTAGATACAATATTGTGATCCAAGGTATCCACAAAGATCATGCATGTGCCTCGATTCTGAAATCAGTTATTCAACATCTCTAACTTCTGGCATCCCAGCTTCAGGAAACTGGTGGCAGCAAGTGATGCCTTGCCAGTGAGCAGACTCTGGGGATACATATGCTGTCCCTGTGAATCCCAGCAGGAATCAAGCAGTAGGAGCAGCTGATGGCACTGTTCTTTCTGTGCAGGCCCGGGCCGCCTTCTGTCACAATTTTTATGCCATTTCAACAGACACAAAGGATTTCCTGACTTTAAAAAAATCTGAGTTACTGTTTATAGAAAACTGGTGAACTTTATTCAAATGAGCAAAGAAAGTGGCTCTGGACTAACCCTCTGGCAACCCTTTATTGAGGCATAACCTGGTTAAATCAACCAAAGCATCTCAGTGTTTCTTATTATTTGAAAATGGGCCATTATATTTCCAGGGCTTATTGAATCTGAAGCCATGTATCAGAGTAGAGAGTGGACTTAGATTGTCTCCAGGGATATTTAGCCATTATCTGAGGGCAGTTATGTTCTCTAAAGCTGTTGAAGTGTGAGTGGGAATGGGTGATGGAGGGAAGGTGTATTAGATAATCAGCAGTGCTTTGCAGGAGTATTCTGGGTTAATACGAGATTGGCCATCCAAGAACACAACATTAGGTTTCTCATGAGAAGGTCAACCCAGACCCAAAATCATTTACCTCTCATTTGGAGGTTCACTTATCCTGTACTCTGAGTGAACAGATTCTTCTCTGTTAAGTATGTGAACAGTTTGAAATTTCACTTATCTGGGTACTCTGCAGGAAGTCCACAGGAGAGTAACCCAGGCCCCAGAGAGGGCATATTAATATTCATGACTAAGTACTAACCTTGTCTTTATCCCTGAATGCCTAGTTATATTTAGTCATGTGTCACAGAGAACATGTGGAATCTAGGGAAGTCTGTTGCCCCCTCCTTTTAAACCATTTGTGCCTCTCAGTACAGCTCTCTGTATGAACCATTGTAAAAGCAGATGATTCTTGGACAGTCTAAAACAGAAGACAGGATCAGAAGGAGAGGAAAGAAAGCTTTTATTCTCAAAAGTGAAGCCTTCAGCTCTAGGAGATTGGACATGTTCCTAAGAAGGACAGACCTGGGTTGTGCTGAAAGAGGCTTCTCATTACTCTCTGAGCTAAAGGGACTTTGTGGCATTGCTTTCCATTCAGTGGGGAACCAACCCCTCCCCAGCTACTGTTCCCAAGAAATTATTGTGGATCTTTAAAGTTGGTTTGATTTCTGCCCTGCTAACCTGATGTCTACCTTTTAAACAATGACAATAAGCAGTTAGTAATCCCTTGGAAAATGTAAATGTGTGCATGCTCATGCACAAACACACACGGGAAGACATGGGAACATTAGTATTTGATAATTCTCAGAAAGAAAGTACCAACCCCAGAAATCAATTCAATTGACTTAATCTCTTGGCTGAGCCAACATCCAAATGAGTGAGCTGATGCCTCCTAAGTAAGGACCCCTAGGGTGATAGTGATATTAGGTTTTGTCAAAGTATGAAGAAATGAACTGACGTGGAGACTTTCTAACTCATTTTAAGCCCCTGAGGCTTTGTAAGATTCTCTTATTCTGTACAATTTTGTTTTCTTTGTATTTTCCCCTTCTGGATGACTGAGCACTCATAAAATATCTGAACTGTATATGTTCTGAAAAACTCTTTCAAAAGTTTGTTTCACTCTAAATTTAGAGACCCTATACTCCTTTTGTTAGAGAATTGGCAATACACTCTCCAGGTTTGCAGAAGACACTAAATTCTGGGTAGTAAAGCTTATAGAAATAGACTACAGGATAATTTTACAAGTCTGTATGAATGAGCAAATGGGTTTCAATTCAGGCAGATATGTGAATAGTACATTTTGGGGTACATCTTTTAAACTATATGCATAAAATGAAGGGCTCTGAACCCAACCCACGAAAGGAAACTAGAGTCATCATAGATTATTCCCTCTAGAGATAAACCCAGTGTGCCGTCATAGCATGAAGAACTAACTGAACAATGTATACTTTGAAGTATTGGAAATGAAAAAAAATTATTCTACCCTTCTATAAAACTATGATAAATATTTACTATGGCTGCTGTGTACAGTTCTGATTGCTGAACCTTAAGATAGATATAATGGAACCAAAGATGGCTCAGAGAAGGCTCTCCAATCCAGCAAGTATTTATTAAGCACCTATGATGTATGGAGTGCTATGCTAAGTATTTACTAGAAAAAGGAAAGCAAAGAACAGTCCTGTCTATTAAAGAGTTTACGTCATATTGGGATCTGTACCAGTATTTGGGCAAGGGGGAGGGATATGAGGCTGCCATATGAGAAAATATTAAGAGTAGGATTCTTTAGCTTGAAAACAAAGGGATGCCATCAAAACCTATAAAATCATGAATGGTTAGGGTAAAATCAGTTCACCAAATCCTGAAGTACTAGAATAAGGGAACACCCTTGGAAACTTTAAAGTAGTGTATTTGGATAATTGAAAGGCAGTAGCATTTCACACAACAGGTAATAAGAGAAGGAAAGTCATTTTTTTCTGAGATATTTACTGATGAATTTTTAAAGCATTGAACAAGTTTCTTAATGAAAAAGTCATGAATGGCTCCTAAAGGAAAATGGACCATAGCTTATCTTCAAGGTTGATTTCAAGGAGCACAATTGGACCCTTCCATGGTACCTCTCTTGAATCTGCCTTTTTCAATAGAGTACTGGGTTAAATGAACCCTGGGTCTTACTCATTTAGGCCCTCGGGTTCCAAAGACATTGCTATACCTTGGATTGTAATAACACTTCAAGTGGTTGCCTGGCTCTTTTCCTTACTGATTTCTCTTAAAGTGTATGTTCTATCAGAGATCTTTTTGACTTGAGGATAGTCTTTTACCAACACCACAACAGAGACAGAAATAGAATTGATATTGTTATTAGAGTACACTACCTTAACAAAAAGCAGAAATAGATATGGAGCTCAGGAAACAGCAAAAACCTGTCACAAAGGCATAATATATTAGGGATGAGGGGCTTCAATTATTTGAACATTGTTAGACCTTATACTGTCTTCCTCCAAAACAGAGCAGCTAATAATTTCTTGACTTGCGTTTATGACCATTTCATCCCCTTTTGTTTATCATTTGCACTATTAAAAAGTTTTATTAATATGTTTTGTTTTTACATTACAAATATTTCCAGATTTCCCCCACTCTGAAAGGTCTCGTGTGATGAAATAAAACAGTTAAGCAAAACTAATAATTCATTAACCTCATCTGAAAATGGATGAAGCATCCCGTGTCTATAGAACCCTCAAAACTCACTATTTAAAAAAATTAGTTTTTAATTTTCAGTTCCACGTTCTATTCCTCCCTCCCCATCTGTTAAGAAAGCGAGAAATACATTACCTGTTATACATATAGTCATACAAAACATATTTCCATGTTAGCCACATTCTGAAAAAAAAGTTAAAAAAATTTCAGTCTTCATTCTGAGTTCATCAATTTTCTATCTGGAGGTAGATAGCATTTTATATCTTGAGTCCTTTCAAGTTGTAGTGTATCATTGTATTGATCAGAGTTATTAGGGGTGACTAGGTGGCTCAGTGAACAGAGCACGGGCCCTGGAGTCAGGAGGACCTGAGTCCAAATCCAGCCTCAGACACCTGACACTTACTAGCTGTGTGACCTTGGGCAAGTCACTTAACCCCAATTGCCCTGCCCTCCCCCATCCAAAAAGAACAAAAAAGAATTACTAAGTATTTCACAGCCAATTTTCCTTACAATATTGCCTTTACTATATAGATTATTCTCCTAGTTCTGCTTACTTCCCTTTGTATTAGTTCATGTAGGTCTTCTCAGGTTTTTCTGTAGTCATACCTTTCATTATTTACTATAGCACATTCATATACCCTAACTTGTTCAGCTATTCCTCAACTATTGAGCATCCTCTAAGTCTCCAATTCTTTGCCACCACAAAAAGAGCTACTGTCAATATTTCTGTACATCTAGATCCTTTTCATTTTGCTTTGATCTCCTTAGGGGTATAGACCTAGTAGCAGTATTACTGGGTCAAGAAGCTCTCTATTTTTTTTTTAATTAACAAATCTTATTTTCTCTTCCTCCTACTCTCATTTCATTGAAAAAAGAGAAAAGAAAAACAAAACCTTTGTAACAAATACACATAATCAAGCAAAACAAAATCCCTCATTGACTGTATGCAAAAATGTGTGTTTCATTCTGCATCACCTCTCTGTCAGGAGGTGGATAGTATGTCTCATCATTCCTCTGGAATCATGAACGGTTATTATATTTATCATAGCTTTTAGAGATTTCAAAGTCGTTTGTCTTTATGGTGTTGTTTGGTTCTGTTCTGTTCATTTCATTCTTCATTTTAAAAGTCTTCAAAATGTCATCCTTCAAAAAGTGGGGAAAAACAAAACAAAACCTAGCAAGCGAAAATTTCATTCTAGATTCACTTAGTGGTCTGACTGTATAAAGATGTTTGATTCAGGAATGACTCCCTTATCAGTAACAAATAATTTCCTGCCTATTAAAATATAAGAAGTTCCTTTTTTCTTTTGTTGCTTGTATTCAGCACTTACCATGTCCAGCACCTCTTGATTCTTTTCTCAAAAAAGTATTATATATGTATATGTAGTATATATGTATGCATATACATATATGTGTGTGCGCGTATATATGGGGGGGAACAGAGAGATTTCTGTGTTGTCTACCAGTCTTTGACCTCTCTCCTTTCTTTTTTAATGATTTCCTCATGTATTTTTCACCATTCTCACCTATTCCCACTTTTGCATTGAAATTGCCACATATCACAGTATTTGTGCTTACTTAATTTGGAGGGTCTTTGTGAAAAATCTAAGTAAACTTTATTTATAACATTCTCTTTATCTACCAGTATAGCAACCCTGTCAAAAAAGGAAATGAGGTTACTATGGCATATAACAAATCCAACACATAACTTTCAAAGCTGCCCTGCTTGTCTGTATTTCCTTTGGGCATTCCTTCTTTTTTCTCCTGAACATGTGTTTTAAAAAATGCTTCAATGTCTCTGTGTGTGTTATTGGAGAGACAAGGGGAGAGAGGGAGAGAGAGAGAGAGAGAGAGAGAGAGAGAGAGAGAGAGAGAGAGAGAGAGAGAGAGAGAGAGAAACTCACAGATAAATTTAGCCCAGAATCAAACATGAAGAAAAGCATGGGCCAGATTGCTTTCAGAAAATTGCAAAACTTTTAATGACCCTAAACTTCTCTCAGAAACCACAGCCCATTTTGTTAAAACTAATATTGAACCACTGTTGTTTGGCGGTGGTTTTGGAAACACTACATTCTCCAATGAATTAAAAATAAATATCATCCAAAAGGCAGTAGAGACACACATGGAACAGTATAAATAGGCTACAAAATAAAACAGATGAGGAACTTTGAACAGGAGGAAAGGATTTCATCAGAGAAACTTATGATTTAAGAATGTACTGGTCATTTGACTAGATTAAGGGACAAAATGGTTGCTCCACTGGTATTTTCACAATATCATTAGGAAGTGAGGACACCCCCAAGATGTATTGTGACTCCATTGACAAACTTAAGGGAAGAAATGAACAAGAGTTTTGCAATATCGGCAAGTCTGGATGGTTTCTGGTCTGCAGTGTTGGAGGGAACATTGATGAAATCACAGATTCAATTAATTAAGATTTCAGCAAAGTCTTGGATCAAGTTTCCCAAGCAATTCATGTGCAAAATATGAAGCGTTCAACTAGATAATAAGTGAGGGAGAAGCAGAGCTAGTCCAACAGCTGGACCCAGAATTGTAATAAAGAATTTAATATCTACTTGGAAAGAGATTTTTAGTGGAGTTTCTCAAGTCTGGGCTACTTATCAATGATTTGAACAAGCCAGAAGTGATCCTTACCAAAACTGCAAATGACACAAAGCTGGAGGGGGATAGCTAGATATGAATCAGGTTCTAAAAACATCTTGACATTGAACCAGATGAAATTTAATAAGGTTAAATATGAAGAATTATACTTGGATTTTTAAAGTCAGCTTCACAATATGAGATGGAAAAAGGTCAAGTCAACAAGCATCTATTAAGAGTTTACTATGTGGCAGGCCTTGTGCTAAGCACTAGGATTCAAAGAAAGGCTCCCTGCCTTCAGGGAGCTCACAATCTAATGCAAACAACTATTTCCAAATAAAATATATACAATGAGGGGCGGCTAGGTGGCGCAGTGAGTAGAGCACTGGCCCTGGAGTCAGAAGGACCTGAGTTCCGATCCGGCCTCAGACACTTAATGCACACACAAACAAAAACCTAGCTATGTGACCTTGGGCAAGTTATTTAATCCCAATTGCCCTCCAAAAAAAAAAAAACAATAAAATAAAATATATACAATGAGATATGTTTACATTCATAGCAATTCATCTGAAAAAAGATCTGTGGGTTTTGCTCTAATACAAGGCTGCTATGGCAGCTAAAAAAAGCTAATCCCACTTTCAGCCCCATGAAAAGAGGCTTACTGTTCAGGACTAGGGAGGTAATGATCTTCTTATACTCTACATAGGTCAAACCATCACTGAATGTTCATTTCTGGGCATCACATTTTGGGAAAGATAAACTGGAGAATATCCAAAGAATGGTCAAAAAGACTCAGTTCATGCCATAAGTATCAGTTGAAGGAATTCGAAATGTTTGACCTGGAGAAAAGAAAGCAGTGCATAATAGCTACTTTTAAGTATTAGAGGAGGAGTCACCTAGAAAATAAATTAGCTTTGTTCTGCATGGCCTCTTAGGACAGAACTATGACTAAATGGAAATTGCTACAAGAGGAGTTTAAGAAAAAATGTAACACTTTAGGGCTTCGAAAAATGGAATGGATTCCCTTTCCCTAGAAGGCTTTAAGCAAAAGCTATATGACAACTGATCAGATATTCAAGTACTAAACTGGTAAACTGGAAGAAACTCCAAGGTCTCTTCTGACCACAGGTTTTGTGATACTGCATCTGTTTAGTACTTTGAGAAAGGAAGTTTTTGAGTTGCCACTTTAACATTTGATATCTCTCCCTGGGATTGGTGTGCTATGTGGCTAAAGTGATCCAAATAAAAAAGGAAACCTTATTGGAGAGTTGCAGAGCATCAAGACAGATGTGTCCACTCTTAGCAAACTAGCATCTAGCAGGAACACATTCATGCCAGCCAACCTTTTGGTAGAATCTGCCAAACCACCTTCCTCTAAACTCTGATATGTTTTGAAATCTAGTGAGTAAGCCCAACATGCTATTGACAGTCTGCAAGCAACTTCTGTTTTTCATTTACTCATTTCTACCAAAATTTCCTAGATTTCTTTTTTTTATTTTTACTTTAAAGCAATTGGGGTTAAGTAACTTGCTCAAGGTTACATGGCCAGTCATTATTTATGTGTGGGTGCTCATTTACTGAGGCCAGGACTGATCCCAGGTCATCCCGACTCTGGGCCAGCGCTCTTACTCACTCCGCCACCTAGCTGCCCCATCCTAGATTTCTTTAATCCTTGCAAAGGGAACAGAAACCCCTCCTTTGGCGGTTTGCATTGTGAGTAGACAATTTTCATTTCTTCAGTCTTTACTGAGTGACTATTCAATGTTTGAGTTGTGTTCCTCATCTTCAGAGAAAAATGTTGGCAACCCATATAGAATACCCACTTAATAATGGCTAAAATCTCTGTGATAACTTCTTGGTAAATCCCACAGCCATACACTGTATGTCTGGCCTATTCTTGGATACCAGCTCTGGGGAGAAATATGATGGCCATTTACAAGCCTTAGGAATACTGCCTAATGACTTGTGGCAGTCTAACCAAGTAGTGATCCATCCTTGGGATTCCTGCCCACCCTATTTGGTAAAGCCATTAAGAAGTCATGACTGATTATTTGCATCTTTAAAAAAGAAATAAAATGCCTTCAGTCACATGTATCCTCACATTTTTCTTTCTGCTCCAATTTAATTTCCAAAGGTATGCCCAGAGGAGGTGCCAACAATAGTCTAACTGTGCCTCTATGAGCATTTCCACTTCAGTTTAGGATTAAACCAAGTTTTAAGTGAAGCAAAAGCTCTCTCCTTTACTAAAATTAACTCTCCACATATTGCATTGACTGTTCATCTGCTGACCCAAGTTCTCTCTTTCTCTCTCTTTTCCAGAACTCACATGCTGTGTTTCAGACTGAGATGTCCTCATCCCATCCTCCAAACCAAGACTCACTTCACTGTCCTACTGATGTTCACAGCTTTGGCTTAGAAAGAGGCAGTTGTGCTCCTAGCACATTCCAGCTTGAAACCCCCATGACCTGACCCCACACTGAGTCAATGGCCCACAGTGGGGAAACTTGAGTTCAGATCCCCCAAAGCTACATCTCCATTTTGTGAATTAATATCATCTCCCTTAGTCTCTCAAGCTACAAGCTGCCCAAGAGCAGGACCCATGTGAGAAAGGAAGAGACAAAAGTTTACCCTACTCTACCCTATTTTGTCTGCAGCCCTCCAGCTTCACAGGATTTGCAGTTTTTCTCTCCCTCCTCTTGAGCACATAAATGGTCAGCTGTATCTCCTAGAATGAAGCAAGTCGTGAGCCCTGCTGCCTTGGAGAGACAGTGATGTTTCACGGATCAGCCTGACTGTGGTTTGTGAGGATATTGTAACTGTGTATAGGAGGGGGCATAGCATCTTTCTGAAAGAATTCTTAAGAAATGTGTTCTTGTATGTGCAGCCTGCTGTGACACCTTCTCTCCTTTTCCAGGCATCAAGTCACATAGCTTTGATACCACCTTCACATAATTTCCTCTTTGATGCTAAACTTCAATTAGTTGTGTGGTTTGTTTTAAAAGGGAAACTTTCTCTCCCCCTGGGCAGCAAGAGTCTCCAGAATTACCTGTCTCAAGCAGCAGAAATTGCCTTTTGTGATTCTGTGAAAGCTTCCTTCTTTGTGGCCTGTCTTTGTAATTGTTGGGTATAGCCTGAGGCCTTAACGTTCACATGTAGCTCTTAGATTACCTTTGCCCCCCCAAACCTTGCCCCCCCACCCCCCGCAGTGCTTAAACTTTGCCTCATTTGTCATAAATGATATGACACAAATCATTTTCTTCCCTTTCTAAGGGAACTTTAATTCTGTTCACTGATGATAATCCAGGTGTTCTGGGCTCCTGTTTACCAGGTGATCCCTGCAGGTCATTCAAGTGCAAAACCAGCAAAGATAAACTCTGGGACTGAATCTGTCCTCAAATGGCTGAGGCAAGGTGAGACACATCTGTCCATTAAAAGGATGGCTTTGCCTTTTAGGCAGATGGAAGTGGGGAGGGAGGGAGAGAGAGGAGGCAGACACTTTGGAGGCCCCCAAGAAATCTACATGAACACATGTTGGCTTGAACTCCTACTCTCAGCACCAGACCTTGGTGTCATTACCAAGGTTATTGTGCAGTCCTCAGCTGAGGCTGAATTGAAAAACAAAATGAAACAAAAAAATGAGAGGAAATTGTTCTCCCTGGAAAGGTGAATGTAGATGCTATCCCTGAATCTGAATTTCCATATGCATGACTTGTAAGTCTCATTTCTCTAAACCTTTAGGAGTAAGGGGAAACACTCGTGAGCTGCAGGCACAAATCACCTTATTTTCCTTTATTATAGGGTCTATTATCCCTATAATATTTAAAATTTCAGGAAATATGAGACAACATTGAGTTGAGTGATTCTTGGGGTCCCTGTCTCTCTAGTCAGCCATATCTCCCCCTTGAAAGCCCTTATTAAATGCAGCCTTCTGATTTGCTTTTGGCCATTGTTAATTCCATCTTCTGAGGAAGTTAAAAGATGGATGGTTCACCTGGTCCAAGGAATTGTACATACAGGACCAGGCTGTAAAAGCGAATAGTGCCCTAGGCATTTGATTGCAAGAACTTTTGTCATTGAACTTTTAGAGAGTACTGGATTCCTTTGTTCAAAAGGGAGCCTTTCTCCATTTGGAGGTTCTCAGGCCAGCAACCCCTGAGCTTACCAGAATTAGATTGTAAAATATGAATGCTTATGGGAGAATTGGAGGGGAAAGAGCTTAGTAACTAAACATTCAACTTTCTAGTCCAACTTTATCAGACATATAGGACTCATTGCTATTCTTGAGGGTTTCTCAGGCTCTCCCATCCCATGATTATAAAATCCCATTGTAGCAGGATGAGTTTCCCACACTGCCCTCTGGTCCATATGTCCCAGTGAGTTATACACACATGTACACACAGAACAAAGTAAGTGCAGAAAAGCTCTGCTTTTATGACTGAAGCCAAATGACCTTTAAAAGCTTACATTGTTCATCTATGCCAGTATCACCTCCTCTCTTGTCTCTAGTTCCCTCTATGGCATGAGTAGTCCAAAACGAGAAAACTGAAATAAACTATTGGTTGTGTTTTCAGTATTCGTGTTAAAATTATAACTTTCCCAGAGCCCAATGTCTATTAGTCTTGATCCACTTGAAGATGTGGACCTGGTGTTAGTTCTTACGGCCACACTCAAGAGGTTCAGCATGTTTTTCTTTCTTGTAAGGTAGTGAGATGCCCTATTATGCTAAATTCAGAGGCTAGGGGATAATCTGTTAGGGGATGCTAAAAATGGGATTCACATACTGGATGGTAGGTTGGTGTTGAAGGGTCTGTAAAGTCCTTTCCAATTTCTAGGTTTTATGAGGCTACAAGAAGCATTACTCAGTTGTATAACAGAGGACTAGCCTCTGTTAGGACTGGATAGGTAGGGAGAAGTCACCTCACTTTGATTAAATATAGTGCAGTGAACATCTGATGAAATCAGAGTGTGTGTAAGTTGCTTTGTTTAGTTAAAAGGGGCTCTTTCCCCAACTCCACCATCCTTCCTCCTAGCCAAGTAGCTTTGTCCTCGTTTGTCTCACAGACCCTAACTCACTCACTCCCCTTGTCCCTGATGCTTGTGGTGCTACTGTGAGTACTAACTCAAACCAGGCACCATAGACAAGGAAACTGGGGACTAAAAGAGGCTAAGTCATTTGTTCATAGTCACACTACCAGTAAATGGCAGAGCTAAATTCAAGCTGAGGTCTTCTGACTCCAAAGCTAGTATTCTTTGTATAGTGCCTTGGCTGTCTCTAGTTAGTATTGTGAGCATCCCCGAGAAAAAAAGGGGAGAGAAAAGCCTTCCTTTGCAGTGGTTAAGCCTCAGGAGTCATACTGTGCATTTACTTTATTCACCTAAATCAAAACCACCCCCAGGATCAAAAACCTGATCAGAATTTGTTTTACCCACTCATGAAAGTTTCTGATTGAACTTTAATGATGACAAAGAATTAGATCTGAATGAATAGTGTTTCTCATTGTTCCCTAGGCCTCAGAATCCCCAAATTGAAACTAGGGAGAATCTCTTTAGATTCTAAATCATTTTTCTTTTGGCCCCACACTGCTCCCAGGAGGAGATGCCATGATATGGAAGGAAATAAATGTGATGTTTGTAATCATTCAGATAGTGCTATTAGTGGGATTTCTCATTTGGAATTTTGAAACTTCAAGCTGAGCTCAGCTGGGCTAGGGTTGTGATCCTCCCTTTATTTACCTTTGACTTCTTAATTGAAGATAGGGAGAGGAAAAGGGGAAACATTTAAGAGAAATGAGGAATACCCTCTAATCCATTCTCCCCAACTGGTATTGGTACCTCTAGGAAGCAAGAAATAGGGAGTGAGGATAGGATGGGATGAGAGGTAGGGGGGAAAAAAGAAAGGAGGAGGCAGGAACTAGGAGAGAGGCATATTGAAAACTCATTATTCCCTATTTTAGAGGCTTTCTGTGGGTTTTTGCTGTTGTCTAGTTTGTGAGAGTTTTCAGAAAAGGAAAATGGTGAGAGTGAGGTCACAGGTGGGGTAGCTCAGAGATAAAACCCTGAGGGCATTTACATTTTTTGCCACTGTAAAAGTATAAAGCTTGGACTCTATGATTTGGAAAGATCCTTCCAGCTCTAAGATTTATTTCAAAGGGATGGGAATGTGTAGGTGAAGAAAATAAAGTGATTTTGTTGCTGTAGAACAGGGGTTCTCTACCTGGGGTCCACGAACTTGTATTATATATAGACATACATACATATATATGTTTATCGCATTTAGAAGCATTATTCTGAGAAGGGGTTCTCAGGCCTTACCAGACTGCCAAAGGGGTCTAAGACACACACAAATAGGTAAAGAATACCTACTTGAGAAATAACAGGGTCTGGAATAACTATCAAAGTGGATGAAATCACAGAGGAGATGGAAGAACAGGCTCTTTCCCCAACTGGACACTAGAAGGAGAGATTTCTAGGAACTATATCCAGGTTGCCTTAAATCAAACTGTCCCAGCCAGGGATGGGTAATGACTTTGAGTGGATTTGTTCCCCCAAAGGTGGACCCAGGCTAGGCATACACCTAAGCTCCTGAAAGGTTCACATAAATCCATAGAGAATGAAGCTCCAGTGAGTTGCTGAGGGGAGAAAGGGAGGTTTGGAGACTTCTTTGACCCCTAAGGGTGCTGTCCAGGGGGCTATCATGACCCCCTGCAACTTCCTCTTTGGACCCTAGCACAGAGAGGATTCTAGGCCAGACCTCATGGAATTTAGTGATGGCTGCCATTCAAAGCATCTCTGCCTTAAAGATAAAATGTCGTTTTCTTTGGGAGTGGGTTTAGGTGGAAAGAGGAAGGAGTGATCTACAAACCAGTTCTGTATAGCCTCTTTGTAGATGTGGGGTAAGGGGGGGGTCAGTCTTAAAGCATACATGGCAGGGCTCAACCCAGGGTTTTGACCTATACATGGATACCCCACTCAGTGCCCTGACACGTTCCAAGGGTAGGGTTTTTGCACCATCAACCACATCCTTCTCCCTCACCTCCCCACTCACTCCCTAAATGCTTCCTGTATATTTTTGTCCCTAATTTTAGGGATGCAGTGCTGCAGCCAAATTCACAGGGACAAATACAGACACCAAATTGGATGTTCCTTCTGTGAGTTTGATTTATCAAGGCGGAACAGGAGAACTAGTAACTATGGTTAGCCTTAGCTTTGAAGAAACCAGGGATGATCCATCCCCAAGGCCCTTCTGAGACATAGGGCTCACTTCATCTTCCAAGCCCTCCCATCACTGGTTTGAAATTGGGGCCTGGAGAAGACTTACCATATCACCTAAGAAACCCATCCCTTCCTAGCCATGACCAACCAGTCCTCTCCCTTTGAACTTTTTTTTTTTTTTTGCTTTTTGGAGGGGGAAGTCAGGGCAATCGGGGTTAAGTGACTTACCCAAGGTCACATGGCTAATATGTGTGATCCAGTGTCTGAGGCCAGATTTGAACTCAGGACCTCCTGACTCCACAGCCAGTGCTCTATTCACTGTGACACCTAGCTGTCCCCTCCCATTGAACTTCTTAAAGACTGAGGGTTGACTGGAATAGAGGAAGTTTACAAGGCAGGTTCTATTCCCATCCACCAAAATTTGTATGATGGACCTGATGACCAGAGTAATCAAATCCCTTTACCCAAGGATCTCAAATATTTTCCCAAACGATAGAGAAGATCGGGGCGGTGGGGGGGGGGGGTAGGGCAAAAAGCTGACACCTGGGCTACTGACCCTGCAGATGCCTGGCTCAGTGTGTGGTGGGGCCATACCACCCTAAGATATTGATTGAATGCAATAGCCATGAGGAAGAAAATGCTGGCTGTGCGGTTGGTGGACAGCATGAAGAGGTTAGCCTTACAGGCACCAAGCCCAAAGTTCCAAGCATGGCCACGGACATAATAATCCACTCGAAAAGGTAAATTGATAATCGGGAGGAAGTCAGCAATGACTAGGCACAGGAGAAAAATGGTGTTAGGCTTCCAAGGTTGTATGTGGAAGCAGAAGATGAAGAACGCAAAGCCATTCCCCTCTAGCCCCACAATACACTCCAAAGCCAGCACTGGGGCCAGCCAGGAAGGCTGACAAGGCAGGGGATAGCTCAGGTTGCAATATACTCCTTTAAAGTCTTAGAGAATTGGGAAGATGATGACTTGGGCTCCCACAAGATCCCTCTGCTCTCAAAGAATGGAAGGTCACTTCAGAGTCTCATGTCCTTCATCTTGTTACCTTCAGTGATCAACACAAGCCTGGACACTGTTAAAATAATAGAGCTGACCAGAGGCTGACAGCCAGCTCCAGGAAATAAGGTGATGATAGTCAATTGTGTAATATCCGTGGGTTTTCGTCTTATTCTCTCACCACTGATAAAGATCAGAGATCATCTATAGACAAGGAGGAACTACTTTCACCCCCAAGACCTTTGTGTTCTAGTTGACCTCCTGAGGGTACCCCAAGCCTAGGATTGGGGTTGTGTACCTTCCCCTACACATAGAAAAGGAAAGAGCTGCTTCCACAAGAGGACTGTGTATCTAGGGAGGGGTGCTGAGAGTTGGAGAGCTGGCTTGACTCTCTGTCCCTATATTCCTTTAGTCCCCATGGCTAGAGTAATGTGAACATCCCCGACCTGTCCTGGGCTCTGGGGTCAGGGATCTGACAACATGACTTAGACACATCCTGAGCCTCTGGGATTGGTTCAGCCTCTAGGTTGAGGAAAGATCTTTCATGGCCCAGCTCCTCTAAGTCTGCTGTCCCCAGCTGATAATGATCACTCCCACCACAAATTTGTTTTGTTTAAACACTTCCTTTTGGTATTTTTTTTTATCATTTATTTGTGTACATGTCCTGTCTTCTCTCTTAGATTGTAAGTTCTGAGGACAGAAACTGACATAGTTCATCTTTGTATGCCCAATACCTAGTACAGTTTATGGTCGATATTTAATAAATATTTGTGGAATTGATTCACAGATGAGGGCTTTGCACCAATCAAATCAGATCTACTATTTGCTGAGCTTGTACTTCAGTTCTAATAACTAGACATTGTTCATTGTAATTAAGCCGCTCCGCTTCGTTAACTGTGTTCTTGTCCTCTTTGTGAGCCTGAAGTCACTGCTTTGGTGCCTAATCCCTTTCTTCCCCAGAAACTGTATTCCTTTCTCTGTGACCCCCACTCCCTGCTGGCTGTCACCAGACTACCCCAGCGTCCACTGAGTTTGGCTGCCAGGACCCACCTGCTGCCCCACCTGGCTGCATCTCTGCTTCTTCAACCCGACATGGCACTACCCTAATGTAATATCCTTTGACTTTCCCCATCAAGTACCTGCCTATCCCAGTGCATCTTTCTAGTTCCTGAAAATCATGGAGAAGTGAATAGACACAGGGCAGGAAATAAACCAGATCTGTACTGAGAAGTTCAGACAACTTGCCTTCTTCAAGGCTCTTGACTGACTCAGTCATCTCTGGGAGACTCCATTGCAGAGCAGAGTGCCTGATACTTAATAAATGCTCTTAATAAATGTTGGTTAAATTGAATTGAATTGTTGAATTGACTCAGGTTCACACGAGACCATCACATTGATGGGGGTTGTTATCTACTGGTTCCTCAAATTTGTGTTTTTAGAGAATTATGGCCCACACCACTGGAGCTAGAAGTCTACTCAATCAGGTTACCATCCAGTAATGCATAATTTTCCGTCATCTCCCAGGGCAAGGAACTTCTCCTCCAAAAACTGTGGCCCTATGAATAATAGTTATCTTCTTGCACTTCTTTAGAGGTGGCATCCCCAACCACATTTACTGCAATCCAGAACAATCAGCCACATATAAGACTGCTTTGCTTACAAGCAGTGCAAGGGAATCCAAAGGTAGAAATTATATATTAGTAATTGGCTTTATTACAATGACTGTTTAGTTGGTGAGCATTCAGAAGGGGTTCAACAAATTGATGACTTGTATTCTTCCCCACCCTCCCACCCAAGTGGAAGGGGAGAATAGGAGTGAGGGAGAACAGCAGCAGCTGCCTATGCTATTAGGTGAGGAGCTCACCCAGTTTACTTAGCTGAATCTTCTGGCAGAGACATGGTTAAGGACATCCCCAGAGCAATGCTTTCCTGGACCTTTGGTTTCTGGTGGTCCTGGAGCTTTGGAGAAGGTGGAGGAGCACCATACACCCCACCATTTAATGCACATACACCTTCCCCACAATGTTGGCTGTCCCACAAGCTATGCTATGGTTGTCATATGTTGTCAACTTTTTTCTAAGCCAATTCTTTGTAATTCCTAGGTACCCTCTCTCATGTCATTCCTCCCTCCAACACCTATCATCAGTACTACCCCAGATTCAAGTCATAGTGTGAGTCATGATTCACTTAAAACCATGACCTAGGGTTCCCCACTGGTGTGTTTCTTTTACCAGCCAATCAAATGATACACTGGTTCAAAGCAAAAGTCATTCAATTAAATAGGACATCAAGACAAAGATTTCCATGTACCCAGAGGCACACCATTATACCCCAGGTTAATACACCACCAGTGAGAGTGGGTTTACACATGAGAAGACAGATGTGGAAGGGCCCATACAGAAGGAACAACTGCCTAGGTCCTCTATTACCATCACAGGGTCAGTTGCTTTTTCCCCTAAAGCTGTCCCCTTCCCTGCTATGCATAGCCTGCTGGTTGTCTCCACTGCCCTGCTGATCTCTGCCACCATCTCTTAGTCTCTGGCTACTATCTGGCATCTTGCTCCACAGGACAAAGGTCTCACCAACTCTATCTTGATTGCTCCAAGAGGCATCTTAAGCTCTTTTGTGATACATACTGAGATCAACTAGCTAGGGAGGATGCTAGTTTTGAGTCCATCTTTAATTCATACCCTTAAAGGCAATTTGCTTTAGCACATCACCTCCTATAATGCCACTTGTTGCCACTCAAATCGACTTAGGAAGAAACCCAAAGGGCCAAGTGGAGCCTGTGTAACTAACTGGTGACTTCTGACTCATTTCTTTTGTTTTATATATTAAATAATGCCCTTAGGCATTCTTGGTGGCAACTAACTCTTTCTACTCCTATTTCACCCCACTCTTGGTAGCATTGCACGTAAGTTTTGGCTGGGGACCAGTTTGGTAGGTACCAGCCACACCTATTTCTCTGCCTACCATCCTTATGGTCTCTATGCCCTAATCATGACCTTCACCTTCAGGGATGAGGGGGAGAGGAGAGGAAAGGCAAGAAAAAGATATGAGTGAGAACAAGTAATGTGACCATCCCCAGCCTTTTTCCAGACAGGAAAAATGATGCTCTGATTCATTTCTATCCTAGGAAAATGAAAAAAAAAATCCCTGGATCTAGTTTAGTTCTGCCTTTTGGGAAGTTAATAAAAAAATTATGACTAATTAAAACCACAAGATTTACTTTCAATTCAAAGTTCCCAATTAAGGAAGAAATCTTGGCTATTTTAGATGGAAGCTCAGATCTTCATCCTGATCTATCTGTATTCCCAGTTGCTCAATGGCCTCCTTTAATACCTGCAATGCAATTAAGATATAGACATGCATCACAAAAGTAATTAAGGTTGATCATATTTTTATCTGTGAAACAAAATCAAGAAACATAGCTTAAAGAAATAGAGAAACTAAAAACTTAAAGAATTCAGCAAGACACTTCAGAGAGAGTACTTAAGCTTTTTGCATTTTTTAAAGCTCTTAAAAGGATGCTCACAGCCAGCAATCTCAGTCAATAGTAGCCATTCCCCTGCTTTTTAATAGGAAGATCAGCAAGCAGATGACATTCTAGCCACATGAACACTCTATGGTTAATCTCCATTCAAAGTGCCTACCATTTTGCTGTGCTCCATTCACTACTGCTGCCAATGATTTCCCCCTATCCTCTGTTATAGATGGCTAAAAAAAATCCAATAAAGATGGAAAAATCTCCACTCCCCAAGTCCCCCACATATAGATACCAATCTATTCCAAGGCTGGAAGAGGACAGTCTGGGACAGCTCTCAGAATTCACAGGTTTCAGAACTTTTTCCTGGCCCATTGGGAAACCAATGGTTAACTTAGTTACTTTCCTGTTACCTAATCTGGATTACTCTCCTGCGCTAGTTCACTGAATGTCTACCCAGAGATCAAGACTGGGTTCTATATCTCAGTTGTTCACTGGAAAAATAGATTACTCTTATATTTGGGATCCAGGTGTATTCTACAATTTCAAGTAAGAATTGGCAGCCTGATCTTGGTTTGGTCCCTCAAACCTCTGCTCATTTCCCCTAAAATGAGCCTTTTCTTCCAGGTCCATAGGTCTTCACTCACCTAATTGTCCACATAGCTCCATGACTCAGGGAAGACAATCCTTGTATTCCTGAACTGGTTTCCTCTCTTAAGACTGTAATCTCTTTTACAATTCCACCTTTCAGCAATTCTAATACAATCTAATACAATCCTTGTATTCCTGAACTGGTTTCCTCTCTTAAGACTGTAATCTCTTTTACAATTCCACCTTTCAGCAATTCTAATACAATCTAATACAATCCTTGTATTCCTGAACTGGTTTCCTCTCTTAAGACTGTAATCTCTTTTACAATTCCACCTTTCAGCAATTCTAAACTCTTATCAGGGATTTGACCTTGGACAAAAGTATGAACAAAAAGTTTTCAAAAGAAGGAATACAAATTGTATCAATAACAATATAAAAATGCTCCATTATCAACAAGGTAAATATAAATTAAAACAACTCGAGGTTTTTTCTCTCATCCATCCCATTGGGGGAAAAATGATTGAAATAGTTTGAGTTCAAGAGCCTATAAAAAATAGACACATTACTACACTGTTGGTGGAGTTGTGAATTGGTCTGATGGTTCTAAAAAATAATTTGAGATTATTAAAAGATACCCTTTCACCTAGAGATTCCACTATTAATCATGCACCCCAAGGAGGTAAAAAGGAGAAAAAGAATTCCATATATATTAAAATATTCTCATTGGGTACTTTTGTGAGAGAAAAAAACCCAGAAACTAAGTGGATGGCCCATTGATTAGGGAATGACTAAACCAAATGAAGTACATGAATGTTAAGAGAATATTATTGTATCATAAATAAATGAAGATGAATTTAGAGAAATATAGTTAGATTCTTAAGAACTAATAGAGTTGAGAGCAATATACTCAATGACTACAATAACATAACTGAATATATGACATACTGGTACATTATTGGTGGAGTTGTGAATTGATCCTATTGTTCTGGAAAACAATTTGAAATTGTTCATACCCTTTGATACACTAAAAGACAATTGAACTCAGATTCATTACAATGACCAGTCTTGGTTTCAGAAAATAGATATGGAAACATACTTCTTTCCTCTTATGTAGAGAAGTGAATCATGGAGTGAATGTACATGCTGTCAGACATGATCACTTTATTGATCACTTTTTCTTAATTCTTTTTTTTTTTCTAACACAAAAGGAATGGGAGGTATTGTGGGAATGATTGTGATATAAATAAAATGCAACAGAGGTCAATAAAACATTAAGAAAAATATTTCTTCTATAGAATATAATTTATGAAAGCCTGCCTAATCCATTTTTATTGCTTCTTCAAGGATCACTGTGCAGAATATTGTGATAAAGATTTTGTAGACATGGGAAAGGACAGATATAGGGAAATGATTATTCTCTTGGTTAGCTCTTTTTCTGGTAAAGATGTGGTCAAAGATTTTTTTCCAAGACTTTGGTATTATCTTCTGTATCATATACCTTGAAAAATAATCTCCTAATAACTTCAAGATTATATTGCCTCTGACGCAGTGAATAGAGTACCGGCCCTAGAGTCAGGAGGACATGAGTTCAAATCTGGCCTCAGACACTTAACACAAAAACTAGCTGTGTGACCTTGGGCAAGTCACTTAACTCCAATTGCCCTCCAAAAAGCAAAAGCAAAAAAAAAAAAAAGATTATATTTCCTCTAGCACAAACTTCTATGAATATTTAATCTAGTCCACTTGCTGCTTTCATCTTTGTTTTTTTCTGGGTCATTTCCTGAATGGACATTCCTATCTTTCTATAACCAGGTATCAGAGTCTGAATGTGGTAGCTTCACTTACCTTGAAGATGAAAAAAGTTTGTTATAAAAACACATTGTTCATCTTTTGTCTTCCTCCTTGTTTTATCCTTAAATGCCCTTGTGATGACTACTCTTAGTTGGAATCCCTGCCAAGCTTTGTAACTATCCACATAGGAAAAATTAAGTGGATAAAAATTTTAAATTGTCCTATTTGTATTTGGATGATTACTAATTAAGCTAGTCCATCAATACACATATTTGGATAGACACTTCACACAGTAAGCCCAACGGAATTGAACAGGAAGAAAACATTGAAAATTATTTGATGCTTTTAATAACCCAAACTTCTCTCTGAAACCAATGAACATCTTTTTTATTTGTTTTTATTTTTCCTTTTCTTTTTAAAGAGTTTATATTAATTTTTATTTTTAAAAAAATTTTTCCCTGGGGCGGATAGGTGGCACAGTGAGTAGAATGTTGGCCCTGGAGTCAGAAGAACCTGAGTTCGGATCCGGCCTCAGACACTTAATGCACACACAAACAAAAACCTAGCCATGTAACCTTGGGCAAGTTACTTAACCCCAATTGCCCTCCAAAAAAAATTTTTTTTTCCAAATGCTTTATTAACTTCTGGATTACATCATTCATTTCTGTCAGATTTTGAGTTACAATTTTTTTTCCCCATTTTCCCCCTACCTACCATCCCAGAATAGCAGTCCCATAGGATATCCCCTCATCCAATCTGCTCTCTCCCATCTCTTCTCCCATACCCCTTCGACTTTTCCAGTAGGGTAAGGTGAATCCTCGTGCCCCAATGCCTGCACATCTTATCTCCCAATTATATGCAAAATCATAATAATTGTAGTATTGATATATTTTTTAAAAATTTGATTTTAAAAGGAAGATAAGCAACTCAATATATACTGTACATGTGTAACTATGCAAAACATTGCCATAGTAGATATATTGTAAAAGACTGACTATATTTCCCTCCCTCCTATCCCACCTCCCATCTGGTCCACTCCCCACTTTGGTCCTGTCCCTTTTCAAAAGTGGGTGCTTCCAACATCCCCCCCCAGCCTGCCCTCCCTTCCATCATCCCCCCTCTCATCCCCTTCTCCCCTACTCTCCTGTAGGGTGAGATACCCTATTTAGTATGTATGTCATTCTCTCCCTGATCCAAACTTAATGAGAATAAGGTTTTGCCTTTTTGCCTTCCTGTTCTTCCCTCCCTTGTAACCATTTTCCCTTGCTTCTTCTATATGAGATAGTTCACCCCATTCTGTCTCTCCCCATCTCCTCTCATTATATTCCTCTCTCTCCTCTTAATTTCACCTTTAAGTATCATCCCTTCCTATTAAATTTGACCTGTGTCCTCTATCTATGTATACCTGAAAACATATATATATACACACGTTCACATATGTATTCATATGCCCACATACCCTTCTTCAACTATTTTCATACTGAGAAAAGTTTCATCAGTTACAGTTATCATTTTTCCATGTAGGAATGTAAATAGTTCAACTTTGATAATTTCATAATGATTTCTTTTCCCTGTTTACCTTCTCATGCTTCTTGTGTCTGAATGTCAATTTTTCTATTCAGCTCTGGTTTTTTCCTCAAGAATGCTTGAAAGTCCTCTATTCCACTGAATTACCATATTTTCTCCTGAAAGAGGATACTCAGTTTTGCTGGGTAGGTGATTCTTGGTTTTAATCCCAGCTCCTTTGCCCTCTGGAATATCATATTCCATGCCCTTCTGTCCCTCAGTGTAGAAGCTGCCAGATCCTGTGCTATCCTGATTGTATTTCCACAATATTGAAATTGTTTCTTCCTGGCTGCTTGTAATATTCTCTCCTTGATCTGGGGATTCTGGAACCTGACTACAATAGTCCTAGGAGTTTTCTTTTTGGGATCTTTTTCAGGAGGTGATCTGTGGATTTTTTCAACATCTATTTTGCCCTTTGATTCTAAAACATCAGGGCAATTTTCCTTGAGAATTTCTTGAAGGATGATTTCTAGATTCTTTCTTTGATCATGGTTTTCAGGTAGTCCAATAACTTTTAGATTGTCTCTCCTGGATCTATTTTCTAGGTCAGTGGTTTTTCAATAGTTATTTCAATCAATAGATATTTCACATTGGCTTCTATTCTTTCATTTGTCTGGATCTGCTTAATAGCATCTTGATTTCTCATAAAGTCACTAGCTTCCATTTGCTCCAGTCTAATTCTGAAGGAATGATTTTCCTCAGTGAGCTTTTGAGATTCTTTTTCCATCTGGCAAATTCAGCTTTTTAAGGTATTCTTCTCCTCATTGCCTTTTTGAGCCTCTTTTGCCATTTGAGTTAGTCTATTTTTTAAGGTGTTATTTTCCTCAGTCAGGCTGTTGACTCTCATTTCATATTTTTCTTGCATCTTTCTCATTTCTCTACTCAATTTTCCCCCCACTTCTCTTATCTGCTTCTTAAGGTCCTCTATGGCCTGTAACCAGCTCATATTTTCATTTGGGGCTTTTGGTGCAGGATTTCTGACCTCAAAGTCCTCCTCCTGTTCCATGCTTTGATCCTCTTTGCCCCCAAAATAGGAGTCTAATGTTGCATTTTTCTGTTTATTTTGTTTCCTTTGCCTAGGCATGTTGCTTGACTTTTGGGTTTTTTTTGCCACAGTAGGACTCTACCACCAGACAGGGGAGCTTCTGTCCCAAATGCTGGGGTTTTCTCAACTTCTGGAGGTATTAGTTGGGTGGCCTCTCTGAAGCCTCCACACACTCTGGCAAGCTGGTCACACACCCCAAGACCTCCACCCTAGAATACACTCCAGATCCAAGAAGGTTAAAGCAAGAGCAATTACCCCCCAGACTGGTTGTCAGGTTCCCCTACAGTCTGCAGGCCAGGAGCTGAAGCTGCAACATGGTGCAGGCTGTGCCTAAGCATCTCAGCGGCTTCTTGCCCTGGAGGGAAGAGGCCAATGGGCTTTCCCAACTAGTGGGTCCCAAAGTCCATACTGCACTGACCTCTCACTTTGTCCTATGCATCTATGTGTTGATAATTCTGGAAACTCCACAGCTGCTGGTGTTCTGGGGTCCCTCCAGCTGGGTGCTGGTCCAGCTGCTCTGGGGCTAAAACCTCCAACTCACATGGGCCTGAGCTCGGCTCCCAGAGTGCTGTGCTGGCTGCTCCTGCCAGGCTGTCCTTAGTGGGAGGTTAGCTTCTCTGTGTCATTTTGTGGGTTCTGGAGCTCCAGAGGTTGTTCAGAATCCCCCTTTTACATAATTTTGAAGTGGTATGGATTGGAGCTCCATGGAAGTGCTGTTTCTACTCCGCCGTCTTTGCCCCGCCCCCCAATTTTTATTTTTTAATAAACAAGTTTAAAAAAATTGTTCTTCCCATTACTTTTCCCACCCCCTTTTAGCAAATGGAAAAAAAATATTGAATGAAAGCTCTCAATATGTAATTTCATAGTAAGGCAAATCAAATTCCCACATTAGCTGTGAATGACCATCACTTTAACTACATTCTTTTGATGGTGCTATATGGCTTTATGTAATGGAATCTCCAACAAAATGAAAGTTATCAGCCATCCAAAAGGCAGTGGAGAGGTTCATGGTGGACAAGAGCAGGCTACAATGCATTCCCAGTGAATAAATGCACAAGAGAAGTGTCATAAAGATTATTTGAAAGATGTATGTATGGAAAAGATGAGTTCATTAGATAGCAAGAGTGAAGGACAAACAATGGACAGCTCTTATCTATTGGTATCTCTGCAATGACAGGAACTCTAATGAAAGGCTCCTAGTAAATTGGGTGAACTTCCCCACCTCCATGATATAGGAAGACATGAACAAGAGTCAATTAGAATGGGGAGTCATGGTTGGATTTCAGTCTTCAGTGCTGCAAGGAGTGTCCACATCAATGAAATCATGTCCTTGTTATCAGAATATGAAACTGTGTTTATTCCCCAAATTCATGGAGGAGAACAACTATCAGAACAGAGGTGGTAGGACAGATGTGAGTGATAGAGATGGATGATGAATCTACAAAGCCCATTTATCAAAGTCACTCTTGCACCAGGTTTTATTAAGGGAAGAAGTAAGAAAAATAAAAGTGAGGCTGTGATTTTAAGAAACTTAAGCTGGTCTCTCTTTTGGGGTCTCCCTAAGAATCTTACCTTCCATACAGATGGGTGAGAAGAAAGAAGAGGCTAGCATTTAGGTTCCTTTATTCTGAGGGCTCCAGGTGCTTTGGTTCAGACATCATCATAATCACCAGTTTAACTAAGGACCCTATTATGGTTAACCAGAGCTATAGGCTCCATGCTAGGCAGCCAGATTGGTACCTATGGCCAAAAGATATTCTGAACTCTGTAGGAATTAGCATCCCGGGGATAGTAGACTGAGAGCTTCTCCTTCCAAAGCCTTTAAGTTAGCGGGAGGAAACCCAACAGGCTGGGTCCAGATACTTAGGCCATGCTGGAAGTGGTATATTGGCATGTTGACTGGCTCCTACACAGGCTTTTTCTGTTGTATTTAATTGATATATTGATATTCTTCTGATCCTAAAGGGTCTTATAATTGCCAAATGCCTTTTTTATTCCTGAGAGATTTTTTATTCCAGTGACCAAAAATGACTTTCTGTGGTCAGCATGGAATCACCTCCCTCTATCCTCACCTCTTAAAAGGTATAAGGTGATTGCTGCAGGACAGAAAGGGAGGAGTTTAGAGCCAAATTCCCTTCCCTCCTGCACCCTTCCTCACTGGCTGCTTCCAAAAATCCTCAGCAAGCCTAAACCCCTGACTTGGCACTCCCCTGACACGGTTTTTCCCTGGGGACTCCTTCCCAATCACCTGAATCCCTGAGCATTTGCCAGTGGTCAGAGAAAGAGCCAGGGCTGAGTGCTTGTACCCCATCCCTCCATATCCCACTTCTCTGCATCTCTGCCCCCTGGCAGGAGGTTTGGGAGAGCTGAGCAGGGTCATTGGAAACAAATACCATGTGTATACATCATCTCAAGGGGACCTCCATGGATAGACACAATTACACAAGCATACCTAGGTACTTAAAAGAGTTTGAGTGACTCCCGATCTCAGAGGCAGAGAGCATTATTGCAAGGATCCCACGAGAGGATGTTGTAAACTAAAGTGCTTGGTGAAAGGGAGCAGCTATACTATTACTCCAATACTCAAAAGGATTTATTATCTCATAAGTATTTCTTCCAAAGGCCATAAGTCATCCCTTCCTGCTCTTCCTTAACTTTCTCATCAACTCATTGCATGAGTTTAATTAATAATC
This sequence comes from Gymnobelideus leadbeateri, assembly GCA_011680675.1. Lineage (NCBI taxonomy): Eukaryota > Metazoa > Chordata > Mammalia > Diprotodontia > Petauridae > Gymnobelideus > Gymnobelideus leadbeateri. The sequence continues at coordinate 151,385 of WOXC01000454.1, read as the reverse complement.
ATAGCCAGCATTTACATAGCACTTTAGGTTTGGGAATATCGTTACACGTTATTTCATTTGATCCTCACAACAACTCTGTGAAGCAGATGCTTTTATCATCCCCATTTTATAGATGAGTTTGTGAGTTCGTCCAGAGTCATACAGCTAGTAAATGAATGAGGCATGATTTGAACTCGGGTTCTTCCTGACTCCAGGTCCAACATGATCCATTGTATCACCAAACTATCCCCCACAGGGGGTCCATCCAAAGTACTGGGGACCTCTCTTATGTTCTCTTGTGAGTGAGAGAATACCACTGTAGTCAAGGGACAAGCCTCCCCCAGCCATATGGCCAGACCATCTTCTTTGACTATGTTCTTTGTGCCATTTTCAATCTGTGGCTCCTGGTTTATAAATGTGGACTTCTCACAGCCCTCCGTGAGCCTCTGGGGGATCCTCTAGAGTCTCAGAACATCGGAGGCTTCTGTGACTCACAATCCTAGGACAAGCCCCCAGTGATGAACTGAAGATGGAAATGACTACTTCTTTATTTCCTCTGAATCAGTGAAGCCTTGAGTCCAGTTCTAAGAACTGTCCTAAGTCTGGGCAAGCTTCCAGTGGACAGGAATGAGGGAAGGCTCATCTTTGGCATTTCACAAACCCTACTTGTAGAAGCAACAGCCTTCATAACCCCATGTTTTTGCAGTTCACAAACTACATTAAGACCCATGCTTCAGATTAGGTGGCCTTTGAGGAGACCAACTCTGGGATCCTATTATTTTGTAATATATGTCAGGCACTAGGGGAATCATAGGATCAGGGATTTAGGTGGGGAAGGGTCCTTAGAGGTGGGGTCTCATCTCTTTATTTTGTAAATTAGAAAACTGAGGCCCAGAGAAGTTGTCACTTGCTCAGGGTCACCCAGCCAATAAGTGTCTGAGGCAGGATTTGAGCCCAGATTTTCCTGACTTCATGTCGAGCACTCTCAGGTTGTTTACCAGGAAGCTTATGTTCAAATTGAGGGGATAAAATGTAGATAAATAGAAGGCAAAACATGGTAAGAGCCACATAGGGGCACAGGCAGGAGACAGCACAGAGAAGAATGGCAAGTAGATTTGGTCCAAATAATGCGTTTTTATGTGATATGTTTTATCCAAAGAAGAGGGCACCAAGGTCATCCATTATTACAGGGGTTTACTTCAGTGGCTCCTTGTTATTTGGATTTTGAGTCACTGCCAAAGCCACACAATCCTGAGCTCGCTCCCAGAGGTACCTTCAGAGACGCAAAGGAATGCATGGTCACATACAGATAATAGACTCCTCAAGGAAGCACCCAGAAGATGATGGCTGAGTGGGAGAGATCGCTGAGGATCCCAATGGGGAGGCAGACAGTAGAGCCCAGGGGAGGGAGAATGGTGTTTCCAAGAGGAAGTGTCTCTGGCAGGGGCCATCCTAGAGAGGGTTACTCACATGGTCCCTTTGGGCACAAGGAGGCTATCATCTCGTGCCAGGCTTAGGTTCTGTCCTCCAATGGTCACCACTGAGGACCCTTCCTATGGCACAAGAAGCAAGAGGAACTTGAGAGCTATAGACAAGTGGACTCCTGACACCTCTCTGTAACTGAACGAACTGCCAGGACCGAGCTTCTCACTGGGGTGAGACTGCTGTTGGTGCTTCCTAGGCTTCTTGGGGATATTTGTAGGCCATTCTGTATGTACCTTTTCCAGAGGGGTAATCACTGAGAGCCAGACCCAGGTCTGTCTTTGTGTTTGTCCCAGAATGGGAGCTCCTAAGAGTATGACTTGGGTCTGTGGCCAAATGTCTATTCTAGATTCCAACGGTGGAAATAGCTAATAGGTGGAAATAGCTAATAGGGACGGTCCTTTTGGGGACATTCCTTTTTTTTTCTGAGGGGCTGTCTCTGAAGGATTGGCCCAAATTCCCATGTGGATAGTTCTCTAACCTACTCAGCCATGGTCCTATCAACCTCATCCTAGGAACCTTACCAGCTGCCAAAGCCACAAGTCCACACTCAGTTTAGGACCTTTGCTGCTCCCAGATCCGTAGACTGTCACCTGTTATGGGAGAGAGGAAAACACGCATCCCTGTGGGGCTCTGATTCATCAGCACCAAGAAGGGTCCTCCCTCTTCTCAGTCACACTGCAGTCCCCAGTCCTATTACTTTGGAGATGCACAAACCCAAGGGCGGGAGCTCCTGAAAGAAGCTGAGCCCTTTGCCGAGTCAGCTAGTTAGTGTGGTTCTCAGACAGCTCCTCTTCATCCCCTTCCCCCCATTTCAGACTTGGGCCTTTCAGGGAACTGTTTCCACCCTCCTCAACAACTCCCCCTCCCCCAACAAGGACACTGAGCTGTACTCACATGCATACACCATACTGACGTGTGTATCCACATGTACCCATGTATGGTCATAGTTCCCCAGGACCCCATTCACGCTAGCCCCAAAGAAGGTCATGGGCTCTTTACCTGTGTCTCATACGTGTCTCCAAACAGGCTGAGGGTGCTTCCTGCCTGTAGCTCTGCACGATGGTCAGCCAGCCATCCCTGAAGGACCAGTGGCTCCATGACAGACCTTGTGCTCAGGGGGAAGGGTGGCTCTTTGAGCAGCTGGTCTACAACCCAGACCAATGAATCAGTGTCCCCTCAATACCACCCAGAGCCCTCTGAGCCCTCAGCATCCCCTGTTGAGCCTTAATGGGGATTAAGTGGCTGCTCAGTTCCTGAAATAAGTCATAGGGAGAGAGCAGAGCAGGGGAGGAGAGGGTAGAAGGAAGGTCCCATTCCTGTATGCTGTGTTCAACAACCATAGTAATTCCTATTTGATAGGGTTAATGGCTTTAAGTGTGACTTCTCTCAGAGGCATATGGAAACTGAAAAGCTTTCCATGCCCAAAGGAATTAATTTCTAACAGGGGAATTTTGGGCATTTTGGAGGGATGAAGGAGAGAATTCTCTGGGGTTCCTAGCACCTCAGGTAGGCTTTTGAAGATAAAAAGGAGAACATTCAGGCAGAGGGATAAGGCCTCATCTGTGGACCAGCACCCAGAACACAGATCCCATCCCACCCCATTCCTCTCTATGGAGAAAGTCACTCAACACTTCCTCACCTGGGCGGGGTTTTCCTGTCTTATACTGCTCAGAGTCAAAAAACCTGAAGGTAAAAACATGATGCACAGGTAGATGAGACCCACACAAGAGCATTTGTGTTCACACCCACCCACCCTGTAACCTGTGCTCATCACATACATGTCACATACGACTGTGGGAAGCTGAAGAGGCACAAAGAGGGACATGAAATGAGCTATGTGCACAGCCTCGTGGGTATCTTTCCCACATCATGCAGGAAGCCAGTCATTCCATATTCATTCTCCAGCCTCATTCCTACCATCACCCCCTGAGACTCTGATTCTCTGCTCCTTCAGGCCTCACTTCTGGTGAGGATGTTTCTTCTGACCTTAAGAATTATGGGGTATAATGAAAGACAGTTTTGGAGAAGGATGCAGATTTTTCTAACTTCCAAAGCCTTATCCCTCCCAGAAGTAAGGCTGGGAGGGTTCTAAATTTCTGGGCACAGCACCAGGGCCTGAGACTACCATCTTTGACCTAAGCCTGATGTGCTGGGGATGAGGCAGGGGGGAAGGGGAGGGCAAATTATATTAAAAGGTATCTGGCGAAGTGGAAAGGACTGGATTTGGAATCTGAAGACCTGGATTTGAATCCCACCTCTCCCCTTTGAAACCTGTGAAGGCTAAAGCAAGTCATACTTAGCCTCTCTGGGCCTTGGCTCCTCCTGAGGAGGCTTACACTAAGTGTACACAAAGGATGAGATGACCTTCTGGCTATCCACCAATAATGCTACCTGGAACCCCAAGACCATTAGGGAGGCAGGGGCTGAGGTGCTCCCCTCTTCATCCTCCTCTCTCCCTCACTTACTCCTGGATGATTGGTGCTAGCTGTGTGCCGAGATCCTCACAGTAGAACCACTTCTCAAAAAGGACATTTGTGGTGTCTCCAACATAGTACCTGCAGAGAGGGTTGGTAGGTGTCGATGAGCTGACCTATATGTGTGTGTGTGCGGGGGGGGGAAGGGACAAGTATCCTGTACTCCCTCCTGCTCACTGATTGAACATGGGTTGTCTCTGAGGTTCTAACTAGGGATATGCCTCTTGACTGCCTCCCATTGACTCTAAGCGGGACTTATGGCAATGATGGCTAAGCTGTATTTTCACTGGGCCCCTTCCACCTCTAACTCCCTCCTCCCAACCTCTGGCAAAAGAGCATCGTAGAGACAGGAACGGGGGTGCACAGGAGGAGTTGTTCCATTACCCCTCTCTTTTGGATTCCTTATTCCCCAGGCCACAGGTCCCCCAAAATGCCTTTTATGCTTCTTTGTGACTGCTGCCACAGTTTCACTAGTGACCCTGATTGGTGCTCTCTCTTCTCTGAAGGTGAGTCCATTCTTCCCTTCCTCCCTCTACAAGCTACCCCTTACTCCCTGTTTCCTTGCTGGAGAAGCCACACCTGATGCAGGTCTTTTGAAGAGTCTTTTGAAAGACTCTTCCAGGGCCTAGGTTTCCTAAGCAGAGTTCAGGTCCTAATCTATGCCTTTCTAACCCCCCTCCCCCAGGGGAAAACAAGACATTAGCCCTAAAGAGAGAAGGAAGCCAGGTGTAAGGCACATGCCAGTCTTGTTTCTCCACCCTCTCTCCCTTTTGTAGCCCATTGCATTTAGAACCTCATGTCACCAGACTCCCCAAGAGAGCCATGGATGGATTTCTGTGCCGTTGGATGGGGATAAACACGTCCTTATTTTCATTAACCTTCATTTTCCTTTGTGAGCCTATGCATTCTATTTCCTGCACTTTAAAAGAAGATTCTAAGAAGAGATCCATAAGCTTTATCAACCTGTTGCCAAAAAATTCATTTCCCAGAAAGGGTGAAGAAGCCCTACTTTAGGAAGATGGCTGGGAACTCTAAGGTCTGCCCTGTAGTCTGAGTCCATCATGCCTGTCTTGATCCCTGTAGTTCCCCCCACGGCTACAAAGAGGGTTCTGAACTAGTTGGTCCCTAAGATCCTTCTAGGCCACCATTCTGTGATTCTATTCCACTCCCTCGTCCAAAGCACCAAAGTACCATATTGGGATTGTATGTGACCATGGTGGGAGTCACTACTGTTATTACACAGGGCAGAGTTATCAGGCTGTCAGGGGTTTCGGAGGTCACTGAGTTCACTCCACACTCTTCCTACAGATGAGACAGTATTTGTAAAGTAATTTGCAAACCTTAAGATGCTACATAAATGCTAGCTGTTTCTTATTATTCTATTATTGCTATTGTTAGCATATCTAATTCAATGGTATCTGGCCTTTCCTTAGCCTAGCACTGACCCAACCTGTTGTTAAATAAGGAATTTCTGATTGCACAGCCTCCCCCTAACATCCCCTGATATGTCTATCAACCAGAAAACTTTACCACTGGGTCAAATTTGAGTCATTTTCTCACTGTAGGTGGCCCTGTTTCACCCAATGATTAAGCCGTGTTATGATGACTCACAACCTTGGACAGAAGTGTCCCCATGTTTTCCCTGGGGTGGAGACCTGTGCCTTGAAACCCAAAGGAGGTACAAGTTTGTTACCTGAGCCCATCTATCTCTGTCTTCAGTCTTTGTCGCTCTATGACCAGCCCCATAGTACTGGCAAACCTCTGCGGGGAATGGGGAATGCCAGCTGGCAGGAGAAATATCTGGAGGTCAGACACAGAAGAGTTTTTGATCATCAGTAGGGACAGTGACATCATTTGGAGCTTCAGCCACATTACCTGCTCAGTTGGGGATGGGAAAAGGAAGTTGGCAGGAGGGTAGCTACTCAGCATGGGTTAATATTTTTTTGGCCAGTCACATTTCACCTTGGGGAATAAGGAAAAACCCAAGACCATGAACAAAGGTGCTAAGGACCAGCTGACTTATGTGCCTGTGCATGGGCTGAAGGGGAGCCAGCAGCCAGAACTTACAGTAGAGAATCTAGGGGACAGGTGTGCTGTGGACATATGGGGCCCTCTAGTGGGCCACAAGATGGTGATCAGCCCTGTAAGTGTGCTCCCAGTCATGGAATCACAAAATTTGAGAGCTGGAAGGTTCCTCAGTAGCTGTCTCATCCAATCCATACCCAAAAGGAAATCCATCACCACCCACCTGGCAAGTGATCATCCAATCTCTTCTTGAAGACTCCAAGAAGGCACCTCCTTGAGGCTTCCTGGATTGGCCTTTTCCTCCTTGCCTAGGCCTTCTACTCTTCCTTAGCCTACCCTCATGCCCCTCCTTACAGAGATAGACCTGAAACTCCTTCTCCCAAGGGTCTTCCCCAGAGCCTTCCCTACCCAGTCATTCCAGGGTCCTCAAAGGCAGAAGTACCCAGCCACAGGACCCCTTCTTTCACTCACCTCCCCCTGGCGGATGAGCACATCTCGGTGTTGGCCTTGCTCCAAGATCTTAAGAACCATATGACCTTCAATCTGGTAAAAGAGCTAAGGCAGGAAGGAATGATTTAAACCCTCACCACTGAGAATGCCTTAGCACTTCGGATACCTTGATGTATCAGAACCTAAGTACTCCAGGAATAACTAAAAATTCTCCTGGTGGGATTTATAAATGGCTTAGGAGTCTCCCTGGCCACACACACACACACACACACACACACACACACACCACAATGGACACACCACAAACCACTGCAAGCATGTAACAGATATCCTATGTATAAACCACACATACATAATGAACATGTCAAGCAGATGCTACAGACATGTCAAGGCCATACCCTCACTCAAGAAGGAGGCAGTGTAGTGTAGTGGAAGAACCAGTGTACTCGAAGTCAAACTGTGTTTGAGTCCCAAGTCTACTACTTGTGGCCTTGGGTGAATTGCTTGACCTGTGTGATCCTCAGTTCCCTCATCTGCAAAATGGGAATAGTCATACTTTCACTATACAGGGAGTGTCAGGAAAGTGCTACATGAATGCTAACTATGGTCTTCCGTGAACTTTGAGTTATTCCTGCTCATAAGAAGGAGACCACATAAGAAACTTTCTTGAGTTTTCAGTGACTGGACCTAGTCAGGGTGGTAGCAGGCAGAAGCCTGGAGGGCTGTGAGGCTGACCACTGGGGAGCTGTGGGGTATGAGTCTTCTTCTAGCACCATAGGGAAGGGAGAGCAGCTGTTCTCCAAGCATTTTATTCTAGTCAGGGTTTTCTTAAATAGCTTAATTAATAGTGTTTACTGAAATCAGCCCTGAGGCTAGGAAAAGGAGGAGGAGGAAGAAGAAAAAGAGGAAATATTTTTTTCCTCTGTCACATTATCCACAGAATCTAGCAACACTTGATAGACAGACAGCAGGGGTCTATGAATTCTTACTGCAGGACCAACGGAGAGAAATCAGGCCAGAGTTTGAAGGATAACAAGCTTCTGGCACAAGAATTAGATGAAAAAAATAAGCAGATTTCCCTAACAACAGATCAAGTGCCTGGTGGAATGACTTTGACCTGTGGGCCCTTTCTCCAGGATTAGGCTGAGAACAACAGAAGAGGAAGAAATAGAACCCGAGACAGCATATTTAGCCCTTGGATCTTTGTGCGGAGTCATCCCACATTTTTAGGCCCATTTTTTTTTCACATTTGAGAAGGAGGCTTAAGTTATATACAGGAGCACTTTAGGGGCCACCCAATGAAGACTTAGAACCTAGATTTTCTTAATGATCTGTAAAGAGAAATTCCAAGGGAGAAGGGGCAGACCTAATTCACCTCTTGGTTATTCATCCATAGCAGTAGAACGGAGAAAAGTCATAGAGTCTTGGAAAGGGCCCTGAATCTGGAGTGAGTGGCTATTGTTGGGCAGTCATTCAGCCACGTTTGACATTTTGTAACCCCATGGACCATAGCATTATCTCCTGAAATCTAAGTTCATATTCATTGCTTCCATGATACTATCTATCCATCTCATTCTCTGCCATCCCCTTTTCCTTTTGTCTTCAATCTTTTCCAACATCAGGGTCTTTTCCATTGATTACCATCTTCTTATTAGCTAAGCCAAAGTATTTCTACTTCAGCTTCACACTTTCCAGTGAATAGTCTGAATTAATTTCTTTGAGTGTTCTAATACCAGCTTTACCACTTAGTGACTGGGGGACCTTGGGCAAAACACTTCACTGGGACTCGAGTTCCTCATCTATAAAATGAAAGTGTTGGATTTAATGACTTCTAAGGCTTTTCCTAGATCTAAATATAAGAATAATCCCCAAATAACAAATATTCTAAAACAGCAGTTAATAATGCTGCCCCCATTCACCAAAAAAAGGAAGTTTTTGGTTTCAGGAAGAAAAATAAAATAAAATACCCAAAGGCTACCATGTAGAAGATAATTTAGCATTTATGTACTACTAAAGTTTACAGATGGGGAAACCGAGGCACAGAGAGGTTATGTGACTTGCCCTAGATCACACCCCTCATAAATATCCAATGTAGTATTTGAACTCAGATATTCTTAATTCTAAGTCCCAAACTCTAACCACTGCCTGACTTATCTGTTACTTCTTTTGATTCTTTTGATGGATTTAGTATACTCATGGGCTCCACTAACTCTGCCTGTTTGTATGTCTACATATATATCTTTCTCGATGGTACTAGTGGATAGAACTTCTGGAATCAGGAAGACTTGAGTCCAAATCCAGCCTCAGATGTGTGATCTGTGTGATCACAGGCAAATCGCTTTATTTGCATCTGCCTCAGTTTCCTCCTCTGTAAAAGGGGGATAATAACCACATCTACCTCCCAGAGTTGTTGGGAGGCTCAAATGAGATAATTGCCGAAGGCTTAGCACAATGCCTGGCACATAGGAGGCACTAAATAAATATGAGCTGTTACTATCATCAGCTTTCTATCTAACTCAGACCAACACTGAACTGAGTCTGTTTTTCCTCAATTCACACCAACTCATTGGGGCAGCAGGTAGGGAGAGGGAAAGGGGGCTGTTCTAGACAACGTAGGGAGCTTCTGCTTCTTTGATTATTTGCTGTAATTAATCCACTGAAATACTGAAGCAATCCACAGATCGACATATCGTCAGACTTTTTCAGACACTCCTTGCTCTTTGGGGGTCATGTCTGGAGTGCTGTGAGAAGTCTGTTGGTCTCTGGGTGGCTGTGAGGACCCATTTGTGCTGCCAGTACCCCGTGTGATCCACTCAGATCAATTTCCCAAAGTAGAGAGGAATGAGTCGCAATACTCACAACCATCCTAATCATAACATTTTAGAATACGTTAACATTTGAAAAGCACTTTACATAGGCTATCTGATTGGATCTCACAACCCCCGTAGGAGGTAAGTGCTATAATTATTCCCATTTTAAAGATGAGGAAACTCAAGCTGAGAGAGGTTCTTTGATTTGCCTAGGGTTGCAGAACTAGCTGTGGCTAGCTGAGGCTCCCAGAGTCTCTCCATCTCTCCATGGATTAGGGTTCTCCCCAATCACAGAAGGATTCAGCAGCTTCAAATTCCAGCTTCCCAGCCCTTAGGACTGTGAAAGAGGGAAGGAGTGCATTGTACTTAAGCCCTCCTCTCTGTGTGCTGTGCCGAAGGACCCCCTGCTCCATGGGGCAGCTAGCTCATAGGCCTCTCTAAAACCAACATCCTGTTCTCTGACTCAGAAAAAGAGCAGCATCTCTAACCTCAGGACATCTGCCTGGGCTGTGAGTGCTTACATGCAGAGCCAACATCAGCAGTTATTCTGGGGCAAGCGTGTGGCAGCAATTATTCTAATTCCCTGTGATGTTATAGTGCTAATTACAGATTCCCTCCAAATGCCCTTCTCTCATTTCCTGCTTTTTCTGAACAACCCATGGAGCTATCCCAAGGTTCTAGGCAGCTTCTGGAAACAATGGAGCTGGCACATGTGGTGGGTGGGGTAGAGAAAGAGAAAAAGTAGACAAGATTTAAAACTGGACGTTAAGTGTGTCCTGAGGAGGAAGATGGACTGAGGAGAGACAGATAGAAGTCCATCTGCTAGAGACAGACAGAGACAGGGACAATAAACACAACGAGATGAGAGAAAGGCTCAGAAAGACAGACATCAATGAACCTGGAGCATTCTATACACATTTAGGGACGGGAAAAAGAGAAAAAATGGAGAGGCTGACTGAGACGAAGACAGGGAGATATTGAGAAAGATTCAGCCACAAAGTCACAAAGAGACTAAAGGAGTCTAGAGCCAATGGTGGCCATTTCTTAACCCACCCAACTTCACTAGGGCATGATAGAACTGGTAATAAAGTAGATGCCTGTCATGGGGGAATGGCTAAACAAATTCTGATGCATGAATGTAATGGGATATTAATGTGTTGTAAGAAATGACTATGGGTGATTCAGAGAAATATGGTAAGATGTGAATTTTGCTTATTTCTTATTCTATAAAGATATGAAAAGAAAGCCATAAATACATTATGGAAAGCAATATATACATACATACATATGTATATAACATATAGAGAGAGATAGAGAGAGACAGAGACAGAGATAGAGACTCATAACTACATAAACGGAAAGAATGAAAAGATCAAACCGAATGTTGGGTAACTGTATTGACCAAGCTTGGACCCAGAGATGAGATGGAGAAGTGGAGAGGGTATGGGTCAGAACATGATATCAGACATGGTAGTTTGAGGAAGTCACTTAGTCACAATAGCTAGCACTCATATAGCACTTTAAGATTTGCAACATGTTTTTCATTTATTATCTCTTTTGATCCTCACAATAACATATTATTATCTTCATTTTACAGATGGGAAAATCGAGGCAGGCAGAGATTAAGTGACTTGCCCAGTGTCATACAGCTAGTAAACATCTGAGGTCATATTTGAACTCAGGTCTTTCTGACTTCAGAATCTTTATCCATTCCATCATCTAGCTGCCTCTCTGAGTTAACTTACCCTCTCTAACTTTCAGTTTCTTCATCTATAAAATAAAGGGAATGAACTTGGTGATCTTAGGGGTCCTTCTAACTTTGAATCTGAGATCTTCTGTCACATGAATGAAGCTTAAGGATGTTAAGGGACTTGCCTAGGGTCAGGAGTGGTAAAGGAGCCAATGGTCTTAATTTAGGGAAGATAACTAGCCTATTTAGGCAGCTAGGTGACTCAGTGGACATAGTTCTGGGTCAGGAGTCATTCACTAGCTGTGTGACCCTGGCAAGTCATTTAACCTCTGTCTCTGTTTCCTCATCCATGATGAGGATAATGAAAGTATTTACTTCCTAGGTTACTGTGAAGATCAAAAGAGATAATAAGTGAAAAAACACTTTGCAAATCTTAAAAGTTCTATATAAATATAAATGCAAGTTATTATTATAGTTTGTGAAGCCTGTGGACTTTTTAGTTTTTAGTTGTAAATAGTGGAGCCTAGAATTAAACCCAAATCCCCTGATTCCAAATCCAACACTTTTTCTACCACATGTTTTTTTTTAAATACTCCACACTTTTTCTGTCAGACTCAAAAAAGAAATAGGTTGAAAATTTCCAACATCTTCTTAGCAAAGAATCAGTTGGATCTAATCAGCTCTCAATCCCTTTTTTCAGTTCCTATCCCCTCCATTCATCCTTCAATCCCTCCTTTCATCTCCGGCCCCCTCCACTCATCTGATTTGTCTTTACTCAGCTCCCATGATGACTTTCAGCCCAACACACACACACACTCAGTGGCTTCACATTCACAAGTTGGGATCTTTGGCAGGTGAGGACACCATGACATGATTTCCAAGGAATTGCTTAGTTTGTGCTCAGAACAAGGTTCCAAGCACATGAACCTCTTTCCCCAGCCTCTCCTACCATGCTAAGCCTGGGTTTCTGACCACCAGTCACCCCTTCAACCTAGCTTTTCCACAGTATTGTCCCTGTGAATGGGGGTTGGTAGGAGGTGGGGACTGAGGAAGGGACTTTCTCATGGAAACACGCAGCAGACTCAGTAGGTCTTGAGAATCCTAGTCTGTTTTGTATAATTGCGATGTCATAATAAATATAAGCTAAGGCTCTCCATTCACTATCAGAACTTGAGCCTCTTGAAGGCCCGGACTGTACCTCTATCAGCCCAGGGCTACTGAAGAGTATAGGTAGGAAATACAATGTCAGACATGGACATTTGAGGATGTCACTTAATAATAATAGCTGGAAGCTGAAAGTGAGTGTGTGTGTGTGTGCCTGCAGTGATTATGTCTACACATCAGGAGGGCCAGTGGTCATGGTGATGGGGAGTATGATGATGATGATGATGATGGGGAAGAGTAGAATGTTCCCAGAATATTCAGTAACAATGATTTCCTTCTAACTGATTCACCACATCATCCCTTTTTTTATCCACTTTCTCTTACCCATCCCACATTTTTGCAAATTGCACACTTGGCCAGTATGGAAACAGCTGAATGAATGAATGCAAATTCTTCCCCTTTGCCAAAGATACCAAAGACATCCCCACCCCTTCAGAGCCCATACCTCTTCTCCTTCCTCAATGTGGTAATCCTTCCTTTGGTTTGGACCTCCAACAAACATGATTTTAAGCTGGCTCTGATGCCTGCAAATAACATGTAGAGGCAGTAAGGCCAGAGCCTAAGAAAATGGAGGCTGGGCATGACAGAAGAGGGGCTAGAGGAGCAGCCCCAAGATGGAACTTGGAAGGAGAATCTCTATAAGATTCAGAAAAGAAAGGTTACAAATGACTTTATTTTAAACAATACAAAACAAAAAAAAAACTTGAAAATAGAATCTAATAGAATTTCTTTATTACATTCCACATCACCACCCTCTCAAGACAATAGTCTTCATTCTGTTTTACTGGTGATTTTTAGTTTCATTTTCACTTGGTTCTAAATATGTAATCTAGGTTGCCTCTGTTTGTGTAAACATCCCAGACCGTCTTGGGTTGAAAGTCCATTAGGGTTCAAGGCCTAATTGCCATACCCTCTCTTTTCTGTCCCCTTACCCTCCCAAACTTACCAGAAAGGTACACAGTCCAGTTGACTAGACAACCCAATTAAGACTGGGGTGGAGTTTATTTACTTATTCAAAAGCCTTAGTCAAACTCTGACTGGTAGAAAAAGATCCTAAACTTTGCCCTCCCCAAAGCGCACCTGGCAAAGGGGAGCAGAGTGCCTTTTTTTTTCTTCTGGTATTCCATTTTGAGAGATTACAAGGAATCCAACCCCACACACTTTACTTGGTCCAATAAATTTAAAAAGTCCGGAATATTAGTCCTGGAATGAACTTTAAAGATCATCTAACCTCATACTCTTTATTTTTACAAAGGACAAGCTAAGGTAAACTGAATTCCCCAAGGTCACAAATCCAATGGAGCACAGCCAAGACTAAACTATAGACTCTTGGTTGACAGGTGAAAAGATTTCCAGGAAATAATTTGGAGCTATGTTCCCTAAATCACTAATCTGTTCATACCCTTCAACCTAGAGATAACACTACTAGGTCTATACTTCAAGAAAATCAGAGAAAGAGGAAAAGGACCCATACTTAAGAAAATATTTATGGCAGTTCTTTTTGTAGTGGCAAAGAAATGGAAATATAAGGAGGTGCCCATCATTTGGGGAACAGCTGAGCAAAGGAAAGCATATGAGTATAATGTAATATTATCATGTCATAAGAAATTATAGAGGGATTGGTATCAGAGAGATCTGGGGAGGCTTGTATGCACAGTGAAATGAGCAGAACCAGCAAAGCAATTTATACAATAAAGACAACAGTGTAGACAAAACAACAAACAGCACTGAAAGACTTAAGACCTCTGACACAGGGACCAACCAAAATTTAGAGGATTCACAATGAAACATGGTAGCCATCTGCTGACAGAATGGTGGTAGATTCAGGCTGTAGGAAAAGGCATACATTTTTGTACAGGTCAATGTGGAAATCTTTTTTTTTTTTTGCTTGACTATCCATGTATATTTGTTATAAGGGTTTTGTTTTTATATATACTTTTTCAATTAAAGGGAAGCAGGAAGGAAGAGATTGGGATAGGATTCTTTCCCCAATCCCCAAATTAGAGAAGAATGAAAGCCAGAAGGAATCAGACAAGCAGGTCAGCTTTGAAAGTTACATGTTGAGTTTATTATATACTTGAAACAAGCTCTATGAAATAGAAATTTACAATTTCAATGTGATCCTTTCTGTTCTACAATATGCATGGAAATACTCATTGTATTGCTATCTGTTAAAGTCATAAAAGAAAGTAAAAAGGAGGAGAAAGAAGAGGAAAAAAGTCAAGATTTCCAGGTCAGTGCTTTGTCTGATTTTGCTGACATTTGGGATTCCTCTCCTATAACACATCCATCTGAATTATAATAATAACCCCATTAGCCTTCCTAACAACCTGACCTTAGTTACTTTTTGATCTCTTCTGCTGGAGAAATGCATGCATTTCTGACTAGTTAGCAGTGGTATCATTTTTTCCCAGTCAAAGCACGTGTTCTTTTTAAAGCTCCATTCTATCCATCCCTAGCCTAAAACTTGTTCTGAAGGGCTGTACTTGGTATTTGCATCAAAGACAATGCACTAAGTGGGCTAAGTGGGCCCAAACTTTATTTGTAAGTGATTTTGGAGCTTATCATCCCATAAAAACAATGTTCATACAGGGCAGTGAGCTAGCCAAAGCCCACTTAATTCAAATGCAACTGAATTATAGCACTTAAGAAGATAACCAGCTTTTATGACATTATTTCTATGGGAAAATTCAATCTGTGTTATGACTAGAAATTCCCCTCTTGAATTGTACCCCTTAAGAAGAGGTAAGAGCCTCTTATGGTAAGAATCTCCATCAACCCCCTTGGGAGGTGGGATTAGATTGGAGAGGTAGACAACAAGAAAGAGTGAGAAGACAGTAGAGGTGGATAAGGCTTTTATTGGAGGTTAGCCTAATGTAATGGAATCAGCATTGAAATGAGAGTCAGGTGACTTCCATTCTAATTCTAACTTTGTTACTGATTAAGACCTTTAAGCACCTTCTCTGGTCCTCAGTTTTCTCATCTATAAAGTGACTACAACTAGATGAAAAAACCTGAGTGGTAGAAACTTTAAAGCCCTGGGCTGCTGTGGAATGGAAGTGACTCCAAGGTTTTGGACCTGTGAGATTGGGAAAATCTCCAAAAAGATTTGGAGAAAAGAGGAAAAAGATGACACATTAAGTTGGAGGTGCCATTGGCACCATTTGGTGGAAAATATCGAACAAGCTTTTGGAGCTTCAGAACTGGAGCTTGAGAAAGAGATCAGGGCTGGTCATGGTGGTGCCCACTTTTGGTCCAGCTACTGGGAGAAGCTGAGGCCAGTGAGTCACTTTAGCTCAGGAGCTCTGAATGACAGTAAAGATAACACTAATTGAGGCTTTGCACTAAGTCTATCATCCATCTAATGAGATTTTAAGATCCAGGAACCACCAGGCTGTCCAAGGAGGGGTAAACCAGTCTTGGTGAGAAATGGAGTAGGCCAAAGCTTGAGTGCTAATCAGCAGTGGGATTAGGCCTGTGAACGGCCAATGCATTTTCAGTCCGGGCAAGAAAGGGAGATTCAGGGAAAGAAAGGAAAGAAGGAAGGAAGAAAGGAGGGAAAGATGGAAAGAAGGAAGGAAGGCAAGAAGAAGGAAAAGCAGGAAGGAGGGAAGGAAGAAAGAGAAAGGAAAAGAGGAAAGGAAGGAAAAGAGGAAGGAAAAAGAAAAGGAAGGGAAGAAAAAGAAGGTAGTGCTAGTAGGGATTCAATTCACAGAAAAAAGGCAAATAAAAATGAATGAGATTAAGAGGAAGTTTGGCAGTCTGGATAGAGAACTGGCAGCACAGCCTAGGGTTCAGTTAGGTGAGTGGGGGTAAATCACTTAATATCTCAATGTCCCCAGGGAAACTAGAAATTGCAAAATAATTGTTGATCACCATTGGTAGAGGGCGTTTCCCAACAGCAGCCCCCTCCACCAATGAAATTACAGGTCCGGTTAAAAAATAAAAGTGAACTCACCACTGGAGAAAGTTCAGAAACAGGAAAGGTCAAATGCTGAAGTAGCAGGTAAGAGGTGGGAGGTAGTGGGTGGGAAGTGGGAGGTGAGCTAATGAAGTAGGAGAAAAAACAGGGTAATAGAGTTCCTCTAGTGGTCTGGGAGGAGTTTCAAGAGAAAGAGGGAAGTTATATTAATAGAAGCAAAAGGTCCAAATTGAGAGGAAGATAGACTGAAAAAGAATTTGAATGTAATCACTGGTGTGCAAAATCTGGTTATTATGTATGTTTGAGTGAGATGAACTTACTGCCCCCATTCAAATTCTTTCTGAAGCAAGTGAATGGCTACTTTCCCTTCATTTCCTGAAGTTCCATAAATGGAAGGAAAAAAAGGAGGGGACCTATTCAGGGGAGTGGAAGGTGGGGTTCCACTAAAGAATGGATTTTTGCTCATCCTTGTGGTAGTGAGTCTCTTGGGGAAAGGGGATCAGTTCAGAACTGGGGAGCCTTTTTCCAGTTTCTCTCCTCACCAGGCAGGGGACAGATAGGACAGGAAAGTGCTCAAAGCCTACTCAATTTTCATCTTATAGCCATGGCAGAAAGAAGCCTACAGTTCTGGTACTTACCAGGTCCCACCCCACAACTAATCTCCATTAAAGAAACAGGAACAGAGACTGAAGGGAGAACCTGGAACAGCACTGTCCCTGTCCTTGCATACCCCTGGTAGGGAAATGGCTGTCTTTATGTTACTTTTGAGTCAGGAAGAGACCAGCATGACAGCAGTGCCATCTGGGAGTTCTCTTGAGACCCACGGAACTCTTAGGGGACAGAATTAGAGATAAGAGGCCAGAGAGGTGGGAGTGGTTGGGACTATGCCACCAAGAAAGACAGTGCTCTCAGCTGAACCTGAGACCACTTCAGCATTCTTGGAAGCTATTGTATTTGATGTCTCCTCTCTTTTGCTGCTGTCAATCAAACAACCAATCAATTTTTCATTAATTATGTGCTGGGCACTGTGCTAGAGATACAAGTGCAAAGTATGAAACAATCCCTACTCACAATGAGCTTACATTCTAATGAGGAAGACAAATGCATATTAAAAATATATACAGCATAAATATAAAGTGAATACCTACAAATATATGTATATATACACACATATATATCTAAAATAGTGTGGTTTGGGAGAGAGGGCACTAGTTTTGGGGATCAGGAAAGGCTTCAATGCAGAAGAAAGTGCCTGATCTATATCTTGAGAAAAAAAATATTTTTCTACCTTCTAAAGTGTCCTGATTCCTCCAGATCTGCTTGCCTGGGTATGGACAAGAGTGCTTCCCCACCTCAGCTCTCAATCCCCCCAGAGGATTCTGGAAGATTAGAAATTGCAAAGCAATAGTTGATCATTGTTAGGATGTTAGGAGTTTCCCCAGATGTAGTTCCCTCCTCCAAAGAAATCACAAGTCTGATTAAAAAATAAAATCGAGCTCCCCACTGGAGAGAGTATAGAAAGAGGAAGGTCAGAGGCTGAGAACAAAAGTTTGGGAAAGGTTCACATCTAGCAGGTGGGAAGAGGAAGATGAGCCAATGAATCAATGGAGGAGTTGGAGAAAGATTGATGGTAGGAAGGAAAGCAGGATAATGGAGTTCCTTTAGTGGACAGTGAGGAGTTTCAAGAGAAAGAGGGAAGTTATATTAATAGAAGCAAAAAATCCAAATTAAGAGGAAGAGAAAAAAGTTTACTCCCTCCTCAAAAAACCCAAAACTTAAATATCCACGAAGGAGGGAAGTTAAAATGCAGAGAACAAAAATAACTGAAGTCATGAAGGGGACATCCACATTCTAGTCAGAGATAGTTGGTGCCTTAACAGGGCAAACTGGCTCCTTTTCCTATCTCATCTCCAGAATGGAGCCTCTCTCTCATTCTTCCCGGCTTGTTAAGGTTGATCTTACCCAAGTAAAGGGTTTTTCTCTCATCTCTAGTTCTCCTTAGTTTCTATGACTGTCCTGGCCATTTGGCCTGCTGCCATAGAGAGAGGAGTGAACCCTTCAGCCTACACAAGATTATCTTTTGCTAGGGTCTCAAAATACTTCTTTCATTCGGGAATTTCAAACCAGGGCACCCCCAGTTATGACTCCCCACTCCTATTAAGTACAGGCTTCAGGGTTTGACCTCAGTTGCCAAGGAGGAAGGTTGATCCCCCAAACCCAAGTAATGTTTCCATCCGTCCCTCTCCTCCACCTCTCGTCATCTGGTTGAAGCATTTACCTCAACAGGAAACCCTAGACCTGATCTCACTAGAACACAAATCCTTTGCAGAAGAGACCCATTTATTTCATGGGACAAAGGGGTTGGGGAAGAAAGAAGGACTCACATGAGCTTGTTGCAGACTGGGGGGTGAAAGGAGGATTTGTTTTTCTCGATCCACGCCTTCACATTCACTTGGAGCTCCATGATCAAGCTTCGGGGAGAAGCAGCTGACTACCCAGGGCCTCTGGGGGGAACTGAGTCTAGTCAAGAGGTGGCTCCTCCCCCAGGCTCAAGGGGAGCCTTGCTAATTAGCATCCTCTGGCTCAAAGGGTGACTTACTCCCTGGGGGGACCTGGACTCAACCCCAGGCATCCATCTTCGCAGGGCTGGTGCCACCCCCCTCTGCATTCATTCTGGAATCCACTCCCTCAGTCCACAAGCGGGTCCAAGTGGGAAGAGGAGGGGCCCTGGAGGTGTTTGGCATCGTGACAGGGAGTGGAGGACTAGGGTTGGAGGAGGACGTGCAGGGAGGCGGGGACCTCTCGGTTTACCTTTCCTTTACTCAGAGAGTCCAGGGTCCGCGCTTGGGGCTGAGCTACCTGCCCTCGTCCCCGCCCCCGTCCTCTCTCTTTTCTTCATTCCTGGTTTTCTTACTTATAGGAACTTTCTTGAATCCTCACGGTGGGTGAAAGCAGCTTACTTAAGCACCATTTGCCATCCGGTTGCGGTCGGGTTTTTTTTTTTTCCCTGTCTTTTTTTCTTTTTCTGTCTTTTCCCTTTTCCTTCCCATAAAATTGGGAGGATACCGGGAGAGAGAAGGTGTAGCAGCAAGCACCCCAACATCCCCAGAGTGGCTGCCAACACAGGTTCTTAGATCTGCTTTTCAAAAGGAAAGCAACTTAAAATCAGTTAACAAGCTTACTTTAATCAAACAAACATATATCATTTAGTTCAGGGGGGAAAGTCAGCACCCCGAACTTCAGAGTATACAGACAGATCAAACAGACAGGCTTCCAAACTGTCCAACCATTATATCAATACCAAATCACAGTTACCAGAGAGGGAAGCATCCACATCTGGGTTTTCAAAGCCGGGGGGCTCTCAACAACAGCTTCCCAGGGTCTCATCTGGTCAAATCACACAACACTTCTCAAAGTGAGCCCCAAAGCAAAGCCTCTCCTCAGGGTTTATATAGCCTTCTCCTGGCTCAGAGAATGTAACAACCTCCTTGACCCACTGCCCAATCAAGTATCAAGGTGTGGGCTTTCCTGAAAAACAAGCCTCCCACCACAGGCTTCAGGTGCACTTAAGCTAGGGGCAGGGAAGATCTTTAAATTTGCATTTCCATTACGGAAGACAACTCCAATAAGGATGTCCCAGGGAAAGGAAGCCCAGTGGCACATGGAATTGTTGAGGAGAGTAGCTTGAATTTGGGTGGGGAGACGATATTTGTGCGGAAGCCAGAAGCAGCAGTAGTTTCCACTGAACCTAGAAAGCTCCTGCTGCTACGAAGTGCCCCCACCAGCAGTCATACGACCAGAATCTGAGTGCTGGGGGTGGGAGGGAGTGCCGATCCTAAGAATAGGCCCCCATAAGAAATCTGAGCGGAAGTTCCGACATAACCCGTAACGTTATATTGTCTTCCTGAACCAGGATGGAGGATGTGATTAGCCTGAGTCCTGGAAGAAATCAGATCCCTTGCAAAAGATGCTAAGTTTCGGAAAGCGTAGCTTTCGATTAAAAACAGAAACGAAATTCACGGGTCTGGCTATGTCTTTTGAAACCAAAATTGGTCAATATATTAAATCTGAAGTCTGCTCTTTTTTTTAAGTGTAGTATTCATTAATGTTATTGTAATTGTTGTGTATATTGTTCTTTCTCCCTTTCTTCACACTGCATTCCTTCGTTTAAGTCTTCTCATACTTCTCTGAATTCCTTATATTCACCATTTATTATGGTGTAATAATATTGCTTTGCCTAACGAAATGAGGGACCTCTATGAAGCCACTGGGTAGAAGTGCGATATGATAGACTGAATCCTGGATTGGAGCCATAGGGTCATATTTTAAATTTTGATTTGTCCCTGTGAAACGGGATAAATCACTTCCTTTCTATGAGTCTCAATTTTCTCATCTTCAAAATGGTCAGCTTGAACTATATGATCCTTCAAATGAGTAGGGCAGCATCCTAATCTGAGATGAATTAGTCTGGCTTCTAAAGTCTGTTTTGGGGGGTTTATTTTGTTTTCTTTTTGCTCCAAATGCCATCTTTTGTTTAGTAAGCTATTAAGGAATTTAGCTGAACTAAAAAAAAAAAAAAAAGGTAAAAAGCAAACAAAACAAGATTCCAGAAGATAAATGTGCTTTTTCCTAGGACAGTTCAATAGATTCAAAAATAATATTCTCCCAGGCACTTAGGTTAATATATATGTATATATATATATATATTTTCCCTTTTTGGAGGGCAATGGGGATTAAGTAACTTGCCCAAGGTCACATGGCTAGGTTTTTGTTGGTGTGGGTTAAGCGTCTGAAGCGGGATCGGAACTCAGGTCCATCTGACTCCAGGGCCGCCGCTCTACTCACTGCACCACCTAGCCGCCCCGAGGTTAATCATTTTTGAAGCCTCTTTAAGTCTTTTCTTCTTTCTCTCCCGGACCTCTTTCAAATCCTTTTCTTAGGTGCCCTATTTTACCTACATGTCTCTTACACTGGTCCCCTTTCTTCTAGTCAGGTGGCCAATATGCTAATTTAGACCCTTCTGTCCTCTCCCTTAGACTAATATATAAACCTCCTAATTGAGGTCCCTGCTTCCAGTCTCTCCCAGCTCTGATCCATCTCCAACACAATTAACACAAAAATCTGTGATCTTCCTAATGTACAGACATGACTATGTCAATTTCCTGCTCAAAAATCTTCAGTGACTTTGGCAATTCCCTGTTAACTCTAGGATGATGTACAAATACTCCTTAGTGTGATGTTTAAGGTTTTCCACAATCAGACTCCAGCCTATCTCTCCAGCCTTATTTCCACTTACTTCCCTTCAGGTACTCTGTATTCAAGTCAAGCTGGTGCTGTTTGTGTGTAGGTATCCAGATGTTCTGGCAGCTAGATGGGGCAGTAGAGTGCTGGGCCTAGAGTCAGGAAGACTTCTGAGTTCAAATGTGACCTCAGACACTACCTGTGTGGAACCCGGGCAGGTCACTTAATCCTGTTTGCTTCAGTTTCTTCATCTGTAAAAGGATCTGGAGAAGGAAATGCAAAACCACTCCAGTATTTTTGCCAAGAAAACCCCAAATGGGGTCATGAAGAGTTGAACCTCAACTGAAAAAATGACTGAACAACTTAGATGTTTACATGTTGACTTCCCTGATATAATACAAATTTCTTAGAAGCTGAGACTACTTTATATCTTGGGATGCCCCAGAGCCTAGCATATATGGTACATGGCATGTAGTAGGCACTTAATAAGTGCTTGACTGATGAATTTCTCATGCTGTATTCTATGTGTGAATTCACACAACTCCCTCACTCTCCCTTTTTATCTCTATAGTTTTATCTCAGAATCCTCTTCATTAGGATTCAGCTTAGATGTCACTTTGTCAAGTCCACAAACATTTATGAAGAGCTTACCATGAGCCAGGCACTGTAAACATGGAAAATACAGATACAAGCAAAAAGAAAGATAGCCCATGCCCTCAAGGATTTTCTATTCTGATGGGAAGTAGGGACAACAAATAAAAAGGGATCTGAGAGGAGGTAGAGTGCCCATGTGGGCACGTGGTGCAGAAGTCCAGAGAGTCAGGAAAGGAATCAGGAGAGGAATGGAGTGAGCATGGCTGGCTTTGGCATTTCCTCAAAATATATGTTCTGGTAGGAACTTGCCAATTGGAGGAGTGGATTGTAGGAGCAGAGACATCTAGGGTGAAAAGGCTTGTCCAAGAAACTTCCCTGAATTCCCAAGCTGAAAATTTCCTCTCCTCCCTCAAATATTTGTAGAGTTCTTTGGTTTTTCTTTTGTCCTTAACATTCTCTCATGACTATTACGCTTACCAGACTTCATGTTCCAACCTTGAAGTAGAATGTAAGCTTTTTGAGGGCATGGATTCTTTTCTTCCCTTTCCCTTTTGCCATTTACTTTCTCCCTTTTTTTCTTCCTACTTTTTTCCTTTCTTTTTCTTAGCTCTGTCATACTGCTTTGACTCTTAATATTTGCTGAATTTGAAATGTCAGATTATAGGTCAAATATACAAAAAATGAAGAAAGGTTGTTGAATTTGTCAGTCATTAGCAGTCTAGAAAGTCCTTGAATTCTATGCACAGGAGTTTAGACTTGTCTGAGTAGCAGACAGACGTTGTAATTATTCAATACAAGAGTGACCTGATGAAAGTGGCTTACTTTCCTTTGTGATGAAATCCTATAATAGCTTTGACCCCAGTGGCCCTGTATAGTTATAGAAGAAAGATAGAAACTTAAGAGAATGATCATAGGTAGTTAAGGGATTCAATCATGCTCTTCTGAAAACCAATCTTGAGAGCCAAAATCCTGGTTAGGTTTGGAGCAGGGAAATCATGGTGTTGAACATAGTCAAGCATTCTGTTTTAATGAATTTTCACAGATTGTTTCATCTCTAAGTACCGCAACA
Organism: Gymnobelideus leadbeateri; assembly: GCA_011680675.1. Lineage (NCBI taxonomy): Eukaryota > Metazoa > Chordata > Mammalia > Diprotodontia > Petauridae > Gymnobelideus > Gymnobelideus leadbeateri. The sequence continues at coordinate 128,482 of WOXC01000454.1, read as the reverse complement.
TTTTAAATGTAGATGACTTTCATGTCTGTTTATCCAGCCTTAATCTCTTTCCTGAATGCCAGCCCTACATTATTGTCTTTTGGACATCTCTGTCTGGGAGGCCCACTGGTGTCTTGAAAGGAAGATATGTAAAAGGGAACTTGTTTCTCCTTCTACCTCATAACCTATCTCTTTTCCAAATATTCTGGTTTCTGTTAAGAAACTATCTTTCCAATGACCAGTTTTATAGCCTTGGAGTCATCCTTTCTCTCTTACTCCCCTCCACCAATTCAGCTACCCAGTCTTGTCAATCCCAAAAAGGATTCCTATTTTTTTATGTTATAATCTTCTTTGACAATCTGATAAAGCCTATGAACCCCTTAAAATATTTAATTTCTTTTTTCAATTAACAGAAATGGATTTTCTGCTCCTCCCCTCCCTGCCAATTGACAAAAAGAAAAATAAAATCAATGTGACAATGATGCATAGGCAAGAAAAGCAAATCCCCACATTGGCCACATCCCTATAATATATCTCATTTGCACCCTGAGTCTATCACCTCTCTATCAAGTGATGGGTAGCCTGCTTAACCATGAGTTCTTTGAAATTGTGGCTGGTGATTTTATCTGAATTAACTCTTTCAAAGTTACTTATTGTTTACAGTGTTGTTGTAACTGTATAGATTGTTTTCCTTGTCCTGTTCACTTCACTCCATATTCATTCATACGATTTCCAGGATTCATTAAAACCACCCCTTTCATCATTTGTTATGGTATAGTAGTGTTCCATTATATTCTTCCATCATAATTTGTTCAGACATTTCCCAACCCCTTAGCTTCTAGCTCTTTGCTATTGCAAAAGAGCTGCTATAAATATTTCTGTACATATAGGTCCTTTTCCTTTTCTTTCATCACTTTAGGATATAGACCATTGCTAGGTCAAAGATGATGGGCAGTTTAATATCTTTCTGGGCACAATTGCAAGTCACTTTCCAAGATGACTAGACCAATTTATAGCTCCAACAACAGTACATTAGTATATGTGTTTTCCTATAGCCTCTCCAATATTTGCCAATTTTCCTTTTTGCCAATTGATAACTGTGAGGTGTAATCTCAGAGTTGCTTTTATTTTCACTTCTCTAATTATTAGTGATTTGGAGTATTTTTGTGTTTGTTTATAATTTCACTTTCTTCCTTTGAAAACTCTTCATATTCTTTGACTATTAATTTGGGGAATGGTTCTTATTCTTATAAATTTAAATTACTTGTTTGTATATATGTATATATGTGTATATATGTATATATACACACATGACCTTTATCATAGAAACATGACCTTTATCATAGAAAGTTGGTGCAATTTTTCCCAGCTACTTACTTCTCCTCTTTAGTTTTAGTTGCATTGGTTTTGTTTCTGCAAAACTTAAAATTTCACATGCTCAAAATTGCCCATTTTATCTTCTGTGATCCCCTCTATCCCTTATTATGAACTCTTTTATCCATAGGTCAGAAAGGTAATTAGCATATTTTAAATGCATAAAATGAAATACATAAGATTATAAAACAAACCAATAATAGCAAGCTGCAATATCTATCTATCTATCTATCTATCTATCTATCTATCTATCTATCTATCTATCTATCTCTATATTTTAAAATAGCTCTTGTACCTGTCTCTTTCTCTATACTACCACCATCACCACTCTAGTTCAGGCTTTCATCATCACTTGATAGACTATGGCAGTGGTCTCACCTGTCTCCAGTCTCTTCCTCTCCAATCCCAAGTCATCCTCTACGACACTACCAAAATAATCATCCTTAAAGCACAGGTCTGCCCTGATTACTCCTTTGTTCAAGCTTTAGTGGTTCTCTATTGCTTCTAGAATAAAAAGCAAACTCTTCAGCTTAGCATTTAAAAGCCCTTCACACTCTGGTTCCAGCCTATTTTTCAAACTTATTCCACATCATTAATTTTTACTCACTCTATTTTCTAGCCAAACTCCCCTATCAGCTATTCCCTGAATTTAGCATTCCATCTCCACCTTCATTGGACCTGTACAAGCTGTATCCCCTATAACTAAAATTCAGTAGCCCTTCACCTCCAATTCTAAGAATCCCTAGCTTTCTTCAAAGAAGAGCCAGCCAGTCAATAAATGTTAAGTGCTTACTATGATGGAAAGAACTGCAGAAAGCAGTCTCTGCCCTCAAGGAGCCCAGTCTCAGGGAGAGGATAACACATAAAAAGAAGGTAAAAAGGGGTGGGGGTACGGACTGGGAAGCTACTTGGTATAATCCTGTAGTCAGGTGTTAAATAATGAGATGGCTGCCCTGGCCACCCCCTTAAGTTGAGGACTTCTGAACAGCTCCCTGATGTCCACCCTTTCCAATGAGAGGAAAGGAGGAGCTCCAAGGGCAGGAGGTACTGAGGTGTGAGTTTCAGGGGCAGTGTGCTTTTTCAGGATGATGTTTCTGGAGATCATGGTAAAGTCAGGAAAGCAGCTGGGAGGAAAATGATGAATGTTCAGATGACAGCTCCTAGGTGGGGATTTTTTTATCCCCATTACTTGTTAGTCCACAAATTGAATTGTATTTACTCAATTCAATTGAACAAATATTTATTAAGCACATACTACGTTGTAGGTATTATGCAGCACAAAGGCCATACCCTCAAGGGGTTTACCGTCTACTAGGACAAAGGATTAGGGAACCACTGATGCAAAGGCAGTCTGGGGGCAGGTTTAAGGCTGGAAAATAATGTTTGGAGAACAGGTTACTTTGACTGTAATGGAAAGTGAAGGGGGTGGATGGGTAATATGAAAGAAAACAGAAAAAATTTTAAGTAAATACTTTCCGGTTGTGTAGGACTTTAAAACTGGACTGAATTTATATTTTGTTCTAGAAAGAAAAGGAAACCATTCAAGATTTTTGAAAAAGTCGATGACATAGTTAGAAACCTGTCACAAGAATACTAATTTGGAGGTTTATAGAGAATGGATTGGATACAGAAAAGACTAGAGATAGATCAATTTAAAGAACTCCTGAAATGGTAGGTGATAGATTATAAGGGCCTGGACTAGAAAAGTGGCAGTATGAGGGTAGAGAAGGAGATAGATAAAATAGGTAAAAAATATATTTTTGGAGGTAGAAGACTTAGCAACTGGTTGTATAAATGTTGTATCCCCAGAAGAATATAAAGTTCTCAAGGGTAGGAAGTATTTGTCCTTATCTTTGTGTTCTTGGGGACACAAAACCTTGTCAGTGGTGGGTAGTTAATGAATCTGATGCTTTGCAGAGTGGCCACAGGGGATCAAGCATGGGCCATGCTTGATTGAGAATCAGGAACACCTGACCTCAAATTCTGCCTCAGACATGAAATAGTTGTGTCAAGGTGGCCAAGACACTAAATCTTTCAGTGTACAGAGGCAATTCTCTAAGAGTATGCAGAACTGAGTGGTTTCTGGTCTGCATTGATGGAAGGAGCTTCTACACAGGGAATTATTTACACCAATGAAATCATAGATGGATGTCCTCAGTTCTGCCCACCCCTTCTGTCAGACATTTATTGAATTGACCTTAAAGCTTTTCTGATCTAATCCATCAATTTTATGAATGGTGCAGGGGAAGGATAAACTAAGGCCCTAGATGTAAGATCTATTGGCCCACAGTCACACTAGGGACAGATTCTGAATTAGAATGAAGTTTCTTGCCTTATTTTCATTGCATCACACTGTCAAACTAGACTTGGTGATTATTAGGTGAATTTGACTTCTGTATACTTAAGGAAGTACACAGTCCTTCAACACATATTTATTAAGCGCCTGCTCTATGCTAGGTTTCATGGATAAAAAGAATGAACCTCCCCGCTTTTTTCAAAGCACTAAAGTCCACTATAATCTGTGTGAGTGGGTGTGGGGATGCTGCCTCTATTCATCCTGGTGCTCTCCCCATTAGGTGTTTTTTTTGAAACCTGAACCAGTGACTAATAGCATAAGCCTCCAGAAGCTAGCACGTAATGAAGCGTTGAGCAGCGTGCATCTTGTCCTTTCTTTCACTTCTAGCTGGGTTAAGATGAGGGAGAGAAAATCTAAGAAAGGCCTGGACAACCCAACCCCATACTTGGCAGTCCCATTCTCTTGGCCTCTCTTCTCTGGTCCACGGTGCCCTCTAGTGGCCACCTGTCTGGATGGCGTTAGGACAGAGATTTGGATGCCAGCTCTAGTAGCTGGTTCTTCAGCCGGACAGTCAACGGCATTTACTTAAAATTATTGTTTTTTATTTCATTAAATATCTCCCAATTACATGTTAATTTTTTTAACAATAATTTTTTAAAATTCTGAGTTTCAAATTCTTTCCCTCCCCTCATCTTGAGAAGGTAATTTAATATCGATCATACAAAGTGAAGCCATGCAAAACATATTTCCATATTAGCCATGTTGCAAAAGAAAACTCAAGATGAAACAAAAATAAAGTTTAAAAAAGCATGCTTCAATCTGGCTTCAGAGTTCATTGGTCCTCTCTGGAGATGCACAGCATTTTTCCTTTGGAAACCTTTCACGGATGTTCATCCATCCCTACAATAGTGCTTCAACGGGTCACTGTAAACAGCGCTCACTATGTGCCAGGCATTTCAGAAACGTAAAAGACAATCCCTGCTTCTCCAGGCTCAATCAATCAACAAGAATTTATTTATAGAAGGACCATACTGAAAGGGGCGTTTAACCCCATGCAGGGGCTCAGGGCAGAAAAGGCTCGAGGGAGGGACTCGCACTAAATTCCTCCGGGATATAAAGCCCACCTGCAACTTGCACCTAGCGAGACAGCGCTCCTATCCCCTCCACCACCCCCACCTCTCCCGATCATTCGCTACAGACTCCGCCTGCTTTCCTCCGCCCCGGCTTTGCCCTGGCTCCGCCTCCTCTTCCCCGAGCTATAAGACACCCTAAGCCTCCCTAAGCTCCGCCCCCTAGTCAAAAAAAAAAAAAAAAAAAAAAACCACAAACCCGTCTTGCCAAGCCCCTCCCCAACTTGCAAGACCCGCCCCTCCGCTCAGCTTTCTTTTGCAGACCCCGCCCTGGTCTCCCTAAGCTCCACCCCGTGTTTCCTTAGCACGAAGCCCCGGTCCGGCTCCACCCGCTTCGGCTGAGCTTCCCTTTGTTACCGCTCGCCCGCCTTAAGCTCGGGGTCTCTCTGGGCCCAGTCCCTCCTCACAGTCCCAGTCCCAGCTCGCGCAAATTCTGTCCCCGAGCCCCGCTCTTTGGTGGACTCGGGCAGACAGAGAACGGCCATGGTGGAGGCTCTCGGGTTCTCTCAGGAGGGTAGAGGGCGGCGGGGGTGCAGGCCGCAGTCCCAGGCCTTGGGTGGGGGAAGGGGCCGATTGAGAGACCCAGGCCCCACACCCGAACCAACGGTCTCCCCTCCACCCGCTTCCCGTCCTCCTTTAGGAGGCACCGCCACCATCCCGCAGGCGATATAACTCGGGCCTCAGGGCCGACCACGGGCCCAGGAGAGGTGTTTGAGGCTCCAGGCGCCGCTGGCACGTAGATAGAGGCCGCTCGGAGTCGTCCTCGGCACTGAGGGCAGTCGGCGCATGCTCCGTGCAGACCCTGGGTTCGCCCCTTCCCCATCACGAGGCCAGGGCGAACCCTGATAGGGCGATCCCGAGGCTGCTCCGCCGGAGCTCCAGTGGCGCAATCGGTTAGCGCGCGGTACTTATACAGCAGTACGGGCAGAGCGATGCCGAGGTTGTGAGTTCGAGCCTCACCTGGAGCACGTTTGTTTTGGGCGCCGTTCTCATTTTTTGCCTTCCTCTCCGGGCTGGGAGCGCCCCTCATTTAAATAAATCTCCCCAGCCCCCTCTCTGCTCCTGCCGTGGGAGGGAAACGAGCCGTCCCGGCTGAAGGAGGGCGGTGTCTGGCAGTGCCTGAGTCTGCCTTCGGAGCCTCAGGCTCTGCTCCGCCGCGGAAACCCGGAGGAGGAGCGCGGCCTACCCGGGTCCGGGGCCCAGGGGATCCCGCAGCCGGGCCCGGGGGCTGCAGAGACCCTGCCCTGCCCTGACTCCGCCGGCGAACCCGGCTTACTGGGGGTCGTCAGTGGCATTGCCAGGGCCGTGGGGTGCTGGGCGCTTAGTGTGGGTGGTGAGAGGCTAGTGTAGAGGGTGGTGGGTGTCGGGGCGGATGATTGGGGGCACCGGGGCGGATGGGTGTGTGTGAGAGGGGCTCAGTATGGTCTCAGCAGCTCCAAAGGAAAGATCACCAAATGCAAATTAAATGAAATGTAATAAGCGATAGGGACGGGGACGCACAAACTGCGCCTGCGCCTGCTCTCAGGGAGCTTACAGTCCAGTTAAGGAGCACACACGCCGAGAAGCAGTAACACAAGTCCAGTAATAGACGCATCCAATAAATAGATACATCAAATGTAATTGATATTAATTATTAATAAAATTATTAGCATAAATTAAATTTAAATTTATTAAGTAATGGAGGCAGGGATGCACAGAGGTCAGGTGAGAGCGCCCCTGCTCTCATGAAGCTCAGTCAACGAGAGCACACTCATGCAGAATTAATATAATTAATACATTAATGCATAATGAATGCATTAGGAGATTCAAAGTGCGCTGGGGGTTCTGAGGGGCCCAAACTTTGTTGGGGGAGGGGAGGATTAGGAAAGGTGTGATGGGAAAAACGAACCATCTCAATTGTTCCTTGAGCTTTTTTTTTTTAAATTAAATTATTTCGAGGGGGCAAGGCAGTGTTCCAGAACAAATACAAAAAATAAAAAAAAAATGCCTAAAAGAGTTTCCATTCTAGAGGAACTGGATTTCGTTTTAAGGAATGGGTAGGAATTTTAACCTTAGAAGAGGAAGCTGGGTAGAGTATATTAGGGAAGAGGGGGAGCAAGGGCACGGAGAAGATGAAGTGCAGGGTGAACTTGTGTAGGTAGGTAAAACTTGCGGTTTTATGGAACTGGTGAGTTTATGCAGGAGTATATTATGACCTATGGTTGGAATGTTAGGGAGAGCCTTGACTGTTTGGAAAAGAGATGATTTTAATTTTAGGCAACAGGGAGTTATTGAAGATTTTTGAGCAGAAGAGTGACATGACCAGTTTTACGCAAAAGGAAAAATTAAGGTCCAGTGAAAAGAGCTGAATTTGGAGTCACAGGAAATCAGTTCAAATTCTGAGTTGTAGTTTCCCCTTCCCTGACTTCCCCCCCATTTACTAGCTGTGTGACTTTAGACAATTCACTAAACTTCTCTTGACTGCACTGTTCTAATCTATAAACTGTGGAAATTGGACTATTTAATATCTAAGGTTATTTACAGCTCTAGACCAATGGTCATAGGAATAACAATTCCATTCTGGCAAATGTCTTGCAGTGGCATGAAGGATGGATTTGGGGTGGGTAGGGGGAGAGAGAAGGTGGAGGAGGGTGGTATCTTTGTACCCCAGCCTTTGACACAAACCTCCCTGAGAGAGTAAAGAAGGGCTCAGAAGGTGCTATCGAGAATGAAGATGGCACAGAGCAGTGGCCAATCCCTTTGGTATTTTTTGTACCCACGACTTTGAAGTAGTGTACTATCGTCCAATGAATAAGTTTTTCCCCAGGGACATACAAGGTATGGAAACACCAACAGGGAAACAAAGGCAAAATTACCCAGATAACCGGTCTTCCTAGGGTTCTTTTCTTCTGAAAAAAAAAAAAATACAGTTTAACCACCATAATATAATGGTCTAGTTTAACACAATCTGAGCAACCTGGGCACTCCCTCCTTTTACCTATGACTTCTGGGAGCCTCAGAGGGAGAGGGCTTGTACTTATTTGTTTGAACACTTGGTACCAAGTATTGCCACTCTGTTCCACAAATGGATAGCTCTACTTTCCTGAGTGAGGAAAATGAAATAATCCAGTGTGGTCTTAAGTTCTAGAGACATAATTTCTAGGTGATTAGTCATTTTTTTAATAATGCTAGAATTTTTGGTGCTCTGGAATGCCAAAGACAATCATGGCCTGACTCTCAGTTTATACCCTTGGAAGGGGGGTATTTCTCAGGATAGCAATCAACTCTGATTGGTTAACAATTAATTAGAGAATAAATATTACAATGAGGGAGTTTGGGACCTATTCTACTGAACCTTGATCAGGTCATTTACTTTTACCCAATTTTGGCAATCTGTTCAAAGAATTTATCCCCACCCAAGCCTGAATAGAAGGTTGGGTGGGGTCTGACCAAGATTGTCAATAATGTCTTTCAAAAGACTAAACTTTGAAATGAGGACTATAGAAAAAACGGGGGAAATGAGTTGGCAAGGTGGTGCAGTGAAAAGAGCAATGGCCCTGGAGTCAGGAGGACCTGAGCTCAAATCTGACCACAGACACGTATCACAAAACTAGCCATGTGACCTTGGGCAAGTCACTTAACCCCAATTGCCCTACCTTCCCCACTCCAAAAATAGAAAAATCTAAAAAAAAATTTTTTTTAAAAGGGGAAACTCCAGATCTGCTGAAATCATTTGTTATTGATAATTATTTCTTATACCAGGCAGGTACTAATGAGGACCTGTACTTGTAATGAGAGTGGGAATAGAGAGGAAAGAATAATTGTAGGAGATATTGGGAAAGTGAAGTTCCCAGGACTGGAAAGGGGCCAGTAGAGGGTTAAGGGGACTGTGTGGGTGCTAAATTCATTCATTCAACGAGATTAATTAAGCACTTGCTATGTACCAGGTGCTCAACACACCATTCATTTTATATATCTAGGGGTATAAAGACAAAAATGAAAGTCTCCGACCTTGGGAGAGTACCATATTCCTCCTGGTCATTCAGGGCCTCAGTATCATCCTTATCTCTTCACTCTCACTCATTCCCATATTCAATTTGTTGTCAAATCCTGGCTTTTTTGTCTTCATGACAACTCTTGGATTTGTCCTCTTCTTCCACTCACATAAACACAAATGTAACTCAAGCTCTTACAACTTCATATCTGGATTTTTTTTCTTGAGACTGAGTCTCCCTAACATTTAGCTATAGGCCCATTCCTCCTACTGTTTGGCACAGAAGTTTCTACCTGCTTTGTTTCTGACCTGGACCAGTTCATCTACCCTTAGGCAACCTGAGGGCTCCCACTTGTATCAGCAAGCACCCCAATATCCCCAGGGTGACTGCCAACACAGGTTCTTAGATCTGCTTTTCAAAAGGAAAGCAACTCAAAATGGGTTAACAAGCTTACTTTAATCAAACAAACATATTACCTAGTTCAGGGGGAAAAGGTCAGCACCCCAAACTTCAGAGTTACAGAACTTACAGATCAAACAGACAGGCTTCCAAACTGTCCAACCATTATATCAATACCAAATCACAGTTACCAGAGAGGGAAGCATCAACATCTGGGTTTTCAAAGCCGGGGGGCTCTCAACAACGGCTTCCCAGAGTCTCATCTGATCAAATCACACAACACTTCTCAAAGTGAGCCCCAAAGCAAAGCCTCTCATCAGAGTTTATATAGCCTTCTCCTAGCTCAGAGATTGTAACAACCTCCTTGACCCACTGCCCAATCACAAAGTATCAAGGTGTGGGCTTTCCTGAAAAACAAGCCTCCCACCACAGGCTCCAGGTGCACTTAAGCTAGGGGCAGGGAAGATCTTTAAATCTGCATTTCCATTACACCACTCCTACGCCTGGCTTCTGGGGGCTCACCATATTGATGCTCAAGTTACTGTGGACATCTGATCAGTTTAGTCCACTGCAGCTCAGAACTCCGGAGCTCAAGTGATCCTTGAATCTATCAGGAACCACAGGTATGTGCATCTGTCCCTTGCCTGGATTATTGTGACAGCCTTCTAAGTGGTCTCCTTGGTTCAGATTTCTCAACCCATCCACCACTCAATTGCCAAAGGGATTTAGTGCAGGTGTGATCATATAATGTCTCTGCTCAATAAATTCCAGTGATTCCCTCATTACTTCCAAGACTCAAAGGTAAAGTCCTCTGTTTGGTATTTAAACATTTCACAACTGCCACATTTCTGCCTTTACAATCTTTACAAATCTTTCCATCTCTCCATAAGCTTTAATATCTAGATACACTCGCCAACTTGATGTTACTATCAAACAACTCCATTTCCTCTCTCCATGCCTTTGCATTAGCTATTTTCCTTGCCTGGAACAGTCTCCCTTCCAATTTCTACCTCTTAAGTTTCCTGGTTTCCTTCAAGATTCAGCTCAGATTCTACCTTCGGCAAATAGAGAGCCTTAGGGAATGCCTTCCCCTTTCATCTACTCTGTATATGTCTTGTACCTACCTCCTTATTTACATGTTGAACCCTCCCTCCATTAGAATGTAAGTTCCGTGAAGGTAGGGGCTATTTTTGCTTTTCTTTGTATGTCTAGTGCTTAGCAACAGGCCTGAAACACAGTAAGTGCTTAATAAATATTTAATGACTGATGGAGAAATTCTATAAAATGTATGTTAGCATGAGTCCTCTAAACACTCACACAGGCAGAAGGAGTCTGAAGACTAACAAATGCTGCTGCTCTGAGGGGTCTAAGGGAAAAACTGTTGGTGGCCATCCTCCTAACAATAACAACAACAATAGCTAACATTTATATAGCAATTAGGGCTGCACTGAAGGAAGTTGGGAGAGTATCTGTCAGTGGGCCACTGGGTGGTGCAGTGGGTGGAGTGCTGAACCTGGAACATTCATCTTGCTGAGTTCGAATATGGCCGCAGACACTTACTAGCCATATGATCCTGGGTAAGTCATGTACCCCTGTTTGCCTCAGTTTCTTCATCTGTAAAAATGAACTGGGGAGGGGATTGGCAAATCCCTCCAGTATCTTTGCCAAGAAAACCCCAAAACAGAGCCCATTGTCTGAATGACAACAAAACCTGTCTCTAAAGGAAAGTAGGAGCCACCCATGAAGGAGGAGTTTAGTTTACCATCAACCACATGATACACACACAGACACACACACACACACACACACACACACACACACACACACACGTACATACTTTTAAAAAAAAGTTTTTTGAGTTCCAAATTTTATTCCTCCCTCTCTTCCTCTCCTCCCCCTTCCCTGAGATGATAAGCAATCAGATAAAGGTTATACATGTGCCATTAACTTTACATACAGACACATACAACCATAAATATACACACACTATATATGTATACATACATACATACACACATATCTATAAACTTCAAGAGACAGAGAATCAGGAAAGATCTTATCTGGCAAGTAGCACCTGAGTCACACTTTGGAAGAAGCTTGTAATTCTAAGATGTGGAAGGAGTGCATTCCAGACCTGTGGGACCACTTACTTGTTCAATGGCAGGGATACAGAAGATGAGTATGGAAAACTGTGTATGGGTGACAGTTTGATTAGAGTGGAGAACACATGAGGGAGATTGATATGAAATAAGATTGGAAAGATAGGTATAAGGAAATTGAGAGAATTGAGCATTAGAATAGCAAATGGAATTGTGGGAGTTGAGCAAACCTCAATGACTCTATTTTGTGATTCAATTCTGGTGCTAGCTTAGTTTCTATTCAATTATGGGTTTAGTCCAACTGTGAGTTAGTTTAGTCCAATGATGGATTCTGTCTTGTAAGAAAACTTTCTGCAACTGTGGGAATTGTGTGAAAACCTTATTGTATTGTTTGAACCTAGCCCTGCATGACTGGGAAACTGGACCACCCCTACCTATTGCTTAGAGACCCTTAATCTAGGACCTAGGTTATGCTGACCAGAAACCTGGTCAGATCCAAAGACTGATAGAGTAAGTTTTCTCACAATTGTATATCTCAAGTAACCCATATGACTTATTTGAAAACTGGTCTTGTACTGATCAATCCTTACTGTTTCCATATTTCTTTGATTGTTCGCAGACACTTGGTGGGGGGAGTGGGATACTTCTTTTTCTGAATTTAGAGAATTGTACTTGCTAACTCTTCCTCTCCCAACTTGGAAAGTCCCCAAACTCCTCCAATTAGAAATCAGATAATTTAATATTGTATTGTTTCCTTTTAGTTAGTTGGCCTTATTTAATTGTTTTTAATGTATAAAAATCTGTCTCCCCCTATATTTGGGGCCCAGGCCTAAGCTGAGGAGATCTGGTCCTGGTTGTTGGGCAATTGCCATCCATTGCTTAATAAATCAATATACTCAGGAGACTGAATCATTGTTTCCTCAGTCATTTCATCTTTCACCTGCCATAGATGGGAGAAAGAATGTGGAAGAATTTGAATGATAGGCTGAAAATTTAATATTTTATCCTAGAGACAATAGGAGGACATTAAACATTTTTGAACATAACTAGAACTATGTTTTAGGAATAAAAATGTCAACATGCTAGCTGAATGTAAGATGGTTCAGAGAGGGGAGAGACAAGAGGCAGACCTACCAATCAGGAGGCTATTACAGTAGCCTAGTGGAGAAATAAGACATATCTAAATTAGCATAGTGGCCACTAGACAGTGGAAAGATTGTGATTGACGTGAGAGATGTGGAGATGTGGAGATAGACTGAATAAGGAGGCTGATAGTATATGGAAGCTGAGGGAGAGGAAAGAGGCAAATAATGACTTCAACATCTGTGAACCTGGGTGGCTACTACAAGGATGATTGTGATCTCAACAGAAGAAAAAAAGTTTAGAAAAGGTTGGGTTAGAGGGAAAATATAATGGAATTTCATTTTGAATGTGTTGAGTTTGAGATATCTTTGATATATTGGGGTTGAGATAGAATTGTTTTCTTCTGGTGAGAAATTAGGGCTGTATATATAGACTTGTGTCTCATCTGTGTATGGATGATAAGTGAACCCATCAGAATAGATGAGATCACCATAGAGTGAGGAGGGCCCAAGCCATAGTTGGTGGATGCCTGTATTTTGGATGAGAGGAGGAAGATGAGATCTTAGACCAAACCAGACCCCTGGGGCTTCTTTACTATGAGATAAGAGGTAAATTTAATCAGTTTTAGGGGCTAAGGAATTGGGGAAGGTTGGTAGGCTGAGAATTTTGCCCCATGATATTTGGCTTGATGTAGGACTAGGAAAGAGATTTGACAGCTGAAGTCTCCTTAAAAGATATTTAGTGGAAGCAAACTTTTTTAAACTTTGTTTTTCTTGTTCTTTTTTTGGTCTTTGTTTTCTTTTGCAATATGGCTAATACAGAAATATGTTTTGCATGATTTCACATGTATGATTGCTATAAAATTGCTTGCTTTCTCAAGGGGGATGTGGGGGGAAAGGACAGAAGAGAATTTGGAACTCAAAATTTTAAAAAGTGGATGTTAAATTTTTTTACATATAATTAAGAAATATTTAGTGTAATAAAAATGTATTAAAAATGTCAAAAACAAAATGTCATTCAACTGGGGGCAGCTAGGTGGCACAATGAATAGAGCACCTGCCCTGGAGTCAGGAGGATCTGAGTTCAAATCCAGCCTCAGACACTTGACACTTACTAGCTGTGTGACCTTTGGCAAGTCACTTAAGCTCAATTGCCTTGTGTTTCCCCTTCCAAAAAATAAAACCCCCCAAAATCATTCAATGAAGTGGGCATAGCAGAAAGAGTAACCAATCAGATGACCAGGGTCCTAATCCCAGTTCTCCTGCCTATTTAACTTTGGATAAGTCACTAAACCTCTCTGAGACTCAGTTTCCTCAGCTGTAAAATGGGGGGGGGGTTGGCTTAGATGACATCTAAGATCTGTTTTGGGTCTAAATTTATGATCCAGTAAAGGAGACTAATGGTCAGTCACGTAGAAGGGGAATGAAGACAAAGCAATGTCTCCAAAGCGAAGGAAAGGATAGTACCCAGGAACAGATAATGGATAAGAGTTTTGGAAGCTGTAGAGAGGTCAAGAAGGATGAAGAATGAGAAGAAATGACTGGATTTAGCAGTACTGAAATCTTTGATCACCCTGAAGAGAGCAATTTCACTTGAGTGAAACCAGATTGCAAGGGGCTGAGAGGTGAGTGGGAGGTAAGAAAATGTAGGCAATGAGAATAGAGAACTATTCTTAGGAGTTTGGTTGAGGAAGGAAGAGATATGGGAGGGTGACAGAATCAAGTGAGGCTTTTTTAAGGATGAAGGAACACTGGGCATTTTTGTATGTGGTGGGGAAGGACACCGTGGATAAGGAGAAATTGAAAATGAGAAAAAGAGAGGGAATAATTGAAGGACTACGCTCCTGTTGGAGATGATAGAAAAGATATCATAGGAGCAGTATCTGTTTTGCATAGACCAATCTGGTTTAAGAGGATGAGGTGGTTTTCTTTGGATGTGGTTAATTTGGGGAACTAGAGTGCAAACCACTGGCACAACTTCCTTGTTGCCAGAAACATAAAAAGCCTAGCCTTGAGTTGTCTCTGCCTCATGAAACATCTTTCTGAGTTTTGCCTTGATGAGTGCAAAGGCAGAAGAGAGGCACACTGGTAAATGAATCACTTTTAATCTTTTAAAAATAAATAAGTGTATTTTTGTTAAATTTTCTAGTTCACAAGTGTTTTATTGAGTTCTAATCCTAAACCTGAATTAACAGACTGACCTGAATGGCCCATAATAAGAATAAAGGTGAAGGAGTTAGCCTTGGCAAGAGGGTCCACATCTTCATCTAGGACAGGAGCAAAGGAAGAAAGAATGGAGAATGCTGAATTATATTGGGGTGTCTTGCATCCATTTGTAATGTTAATGGGATATAAGATCTTCCACACCCATTAATAGGCCTCACGTGGGGCCCATTAAGGGAAGCTTGCTTATTGGAGGCTTGCTTATAGGAAGGCTTTCACACTTTTTGCTAATTTCTAATTAGACCCTGAGTCACAAGGGTTGTGATGCCTTCTGGCTCTGAGAAGTGTATATATATACTCTGAGTTGGTATTTTGCTTTGGGGTTTCACTTATGAGAAGGATCTTCTGATTCCCTGGTGGAGATTCTGAGTGGCCCTATGTTCAGAGCTCCCCAACTGCTCAGATGTAAAGGTGCTCTCGATCCAGGGATGTCTGTAAAGTGTACAGTTGATTCAGGTAGTCAGAGCCCTGTCTATTGGTCTTTATTTCTCTGCTTGTATTTTCTGTTTGTATTTCTCTAAAGTTCAGGGTTCTGACTTTTCCCCTAAAATAGTGAATGTAATTACAAAAGGACTGTTGACCCCTTAAACAGCTATCTTTCTTAGTAAAGCAGATCTAAGAACCTGTGCTAGCAGCCATCATAGATATGCCAATGTGGTTGCCACTGTACTGTTCTATCTCTCTACTAATATCACAGCCATCCTGGCTCATATTCACATCTCCTCTTGCTTGGGCTCCAGCAATAGACTGTTGATCTCTCTGTTTCAAGTCTACCCTCTCTCTACTCTCTCTAGTTATTCCACACCACTGCCAAGATGATATTCCTAAAGCACAGGCCTGATCTCATCACTCCTCTGGTCAAGGACAATCAGTGGCTTTTTGTTGCCTCTAGGATAAAATACAGATTCCTTTATTTGACATCTAAAGACTTTTACAGTTTTCCACTAGCATTTTATGCCCCTGCCAAACTGACCTGCTTGTTATGAGTTTTGAGATCTGGAGTTGTGCTTTTGATGGATGGATTGTTTTGTCAGGAAAGTTGGTAGTCAGGTCCTTTGCTGAGATGAAATGGATATGTGACTGGCAGTGGGGCAAGGAGATAAAGGATTAGAGCATCTTTGATAGCATATGGTTGAACTGAGAAGTCATAGGTCCAAGACTGTGAGGGAGGGAAGGGAGGCCAACCCAGAGAACAGGAGGGGTAAAGGTGAGAATGAAGAATAGGTTTGAAAGGAGTAAGGCAGAAGGAGAGATTGAAGGATAGGAAGATTGTTGTTGGTGAGAGGAATTTCAGAGTTCTTGATCATAGAGGTATATAATAGCTAATGGTCAGACCAAGAATGTGGTCATTCCCAAGCATATCTGAGGTCAAGAAAAGCATGAGAAATTTGGAAGGCTGATGAACTTAAAGTATAGGGTATTCTAGTGAACATTGATAATGAACTCTCCAAGTAGATGGGCAAGTGTTGGGGGAGGGGAAAAACACTGAACTAAGCATTGAACTTGAGAAAGGAGCAGAATGATGACCTGGGTGCCAGGAGATGGCTATGACTTGGAGTTGGACTGGATGATAGATAAGAATGAGAACTGACTGAAAAAATTACTCTTCGGTTAATAGTTCTTCAAAAGGAGTGATTATGTCTTTGGGCAATGGGAGGCTGTTGCTACTTGCAAAAGTGTAGATGCAAAGCTGGGCAACTTCCTGGGTGTGACTAAACTTAGGAGGTGCCACACTCCCTTTCAGTTCACAGATCCTATCCACTTAAGCATCAAACATTGGTTATAAGGGGAGAACAGAGCACATGGCCTATGATCATGATCGTGGTTCTGCCACCATATCTATCCTTAAGTTGGGGAGCAAGATCCCTTGAACAAATCTACTCAGCCATAGTTTTAAGTAAGCCTCTGCTCCTACTGCCTTCATAGCATACTGAAATAGAATGGAAGCTTCTTGAGGGCAGGAATAATTTCATTTCTGTTCTATTTCAAACACTGTGCCTGATATATAATAGTCACCTAATAAATGTTGTTAATTATTGTTACTGGTCCTTTGCCTCCTCTTACCTGGGCATAGGCCTCATCCATTTACCATTGGCATGAAAAGTGATGGGTTTCTGTGTTACCACCTTCATGTGGATGGGTGTGGTGGTGATGGAGGATAGAGGCAGATAGGTGGGGAAGTAGGATATAATACCCCCCCGTCCCTATTTCCCTACTCCTAGCTTCCAGGAAATGCCAGGTATGTCCTAAATAGTACCTAGTTAATAAAGAATAATTATCTAAAATAGGAAATTATATTATTTCTCTCTTTTACAACCAAACTCTTAAAAACCACCCATAGTCTATGCATCCTTTCCCCCTCCTCTCACAAAGTCCAGGGGCCCTGAAATATTCCACTCCTGTCTCACCAGGTAGCCTAGCACATTTCTAAAAAAATATTTATTTTATTCTGAACTTAGGAAATAAAACAATAATTTTCATAACATAGTAGAATACAAAAAAGGATGATTGTACATGAAACTGCAAATCCATTATGTAAAACTATTCTTTTTAGATATATAATAAAGTTAGCATGTAACTTTCCTTTTTTCCCCTTTTTTGCCTCCCTCTCCTCCCCCCCATAGAGATGGCTACCATTAGACACAAATATGTATATATGTGTATATGGGTGAATGTATTTGTGTAAGTGTGTAAGCCCATTCTGTACATACTTCTGTTTATCAGTTCTTTCTCTGGATGCACATAGTGTCTGCCTTCATATGTCCTTTGCAGTAAATCTGTGTTTATAATAGTCAAAATGACTTCGTCACTCAAAGTTGTTCTTAAAACAGTATTGTAGTTACTGTATAGAACGTTTCTTGGTTCAGCTCATTTCTTTCTTCATTATTTTGTGCAAGTCTATTCATGTATTTCTAAGACCGAGTGCGTCATTTCTTATCGCACAGTAGTATTCCATCACAAATATACACCACTGCTTGTCCAGTCATTCCCCAACTCCACAGTGAAGCAGCTAGACAGCTCAGCAGATAAGAGTGATAAATGTGGAGTCAGGAAGACCTGAGTTCAAATTTCCACACCCCCCCCAACTTACTAGCTGTGTAACTCTGGGTGTACCACATAGCCTCTCTTAGCTTCAGTTTCCCTATCTGTAAAATGTTAAGGAAAGCACCTACCTCCCAGAATGGTAGTGAAGATCAACTGAAATAATATATGTAAAGTTCATTGCAAACTTAAAGAACCATTATGATGCCATGCAGTGGACCTCACACACATTACCAATAATTGTTGCTAATTAGATTAGTAATATATAATTATTGCATGGGGCAGGTAACTCACCAAGTGTTTTTTATCAATTGTATGATTGAATGTGCAAGGTGGGTGAAGACAGGACATGCTGCAAAGGTTCACATTTTTGGGTGCACCACTTATGTGAGTTAGAAATGAGGCTGAGACTTCTAATTTCACCATCCCATCATTGGTGCCCCCAGGAGCACACTGTGCCAGGGATCTCGATGACTGGATCCTGGGTGAAATTTCCTTCTTACTGGGGATTCTGCTCAGCAGCGGCTTTCTTGGTGCCTGCTTCGTGGATGGCTTTTAGCAGCAGGGGGCACTCTAGTCCTACCAAAGAGAGTTGGGTCTTTCAGCTCATTTCATTTCCATTTTTACTTGCTCTGCTGGGTGAAGAGGGGAACAGCCTGAGGGAAGGTATTTGTGTGCATGGAGTTCTGGGAGCAAATGCAGACAGTCAGTTTCCTTGTGGGAGAAAGTCTTGTCTGTAGGAGCCCCCTTTCCTGAGCAGATCCTTGGCAGGAGCAGATCTGTGGAGAGGTGGAAAGGACATTGGATTGGCTAGGAGGTCTAGAGTTCAAATTCAGTTCTTCTTGGGCAAGAGCCAGCTACCTTTATTACCCATCTTCCCTGCCTTTGGGACCTTTGGTTTAACCTCTGCATTTCCCCGCTCCTTTTAAGCAAACTTTGATACCCCAAGTCACCAAGTACAGCCATTTCTTGATCCTTGTTGCAAATAAGTAAAGGGTGAGGGTGGGGGAAGCATGAATAAGGCAGGGTTTAGATGGTCCCTTAGGTTTTGCCTAGCCCAACAACACCACGGACAGCTCTGGACTCATCATTTCTAGGACTAGAGGAAGGGAAAAATCTTGAGTCCTTGCAGATAATGTATCTCTGGATAGTAGAGAGATGACTATATTGGCATTTCTTGAGGAGGATTAAGTTCCAGACACCATAGAATGGAAAGAGTCAGTGAACCTGGATTCAAATCTCACATCTGCCCTTTGCTACCTCTGTGACCTTGAATGAGTAACTTAACTTCTTTGTGCCTCAGTTTCTTCATCTGTAAAAAGAGGCTGGACTAGAGTACCTTAGCATACATCCTGGCCAATAGTAGGTACACTAAACATGTTTGTTGACTTACATATTGACCATCTCTAAACCTTAAATCTAGCCCTAAATCTATGATCCTCTTCATTTATTGTGATCTCATGGTTCTAGATCAAGTCAACTTTTGGGTAGTGATAAGGACAGTAGAAGCCCCTCCTTTCCTGCTTACTGCTGCCTCATGAAAGTTGGGCAGCAGTTCCCTGGGGACCATTTTATCTTCTGGGAATGCCTCATTCTGAATCTGCAGGGTGAAGGGGTAAAAAAATCACTGGGCTGGGAATTAGAAGTCCTGAGTTTTGATCTCAGTTCTGCCATGAGCCAGTTGTGTGACTTTGAGCAAGTAATTTGCTCAAGCCTTAGCTTCTTTATTTGTAAAGTGGAAATAATTAACCCTGTCCTGCCATTGTTAGAGGAGGTCGTGGAGTGCAACTGTAAGAAATTCTGATATTCTAATGAAATCTAGTTGAGAATGTTTCTATTTGAAGTTGTTTCTGCACTTGTGTGACAGCAGGCGGCAGTGTTGTTCTCTAAATCTTTCATGGTTCCCCTTCGTCATCCATCCTGACTTCAGATCATCTGGTTGGATTTTTAACCTCTTTCTCCTCCTGCCTTCTTCAGTACTGACCAGGGGCCACAGAAAAGTCATCTTTCTGAACCTCCAATAACATGGGTCCATTCTGGGACTCCAGGTAATCATGTTTCCAATATTCCAGGATGGAGAAGAACAGAAATAGAAAGGGGTTATATCCACCTACCACAAAGAAACATAAGCCAGTTGTACATTGAGAGAAGGGAAAAATGAGTTGGGAGAATGCATGTAGTCTGGCCTTGGTGCTCAGATTAAGGCTGTGGCCTTGAGGAATGCCAGCTCTTCTATTACCATGTATGCCTCACAGTGAGTGGAGGTAGGGAAGTCTGAGAGCTGAGGCTGCGCAGGAGTACTGGGTCTTCGCTCAGAGCAGTTGGCTCAGGTGAGGTTACTGCCTCTGGGAAGAATTGGCAGAAACAGTCTCTATGATGCTGCAGGGCTCTATTGTTCTGAGGAAACATCCCTTTCTTTCATAAATTCTCCCCTTGAGTTTTCATGACACTATCTGTCATAGTTCCCTTTCTATTTGTCGGACCAATCTTTCTTAGTCTTTTTTGCAGATACATTATCCATCTACCTCTTCTATGCATCAGTGTACTCCAGGACTCTGTCCTTGGTCCTTTCCTCTTCTCTTTCTACACTCTCTCTTGGTGATCTCATCAGTTCCCTTGTACTCATTTCTCTCCTGAGCATCTTACATCTCCAGCTACTTGTTGGACATCTCCACTTGGGTAGCTCTTAGGCATCTGAAATTCAATGTGTCCAAATAAGAACTTATTCCACCCCACCCCAAACCCACACCCCTGCCTAACTCCCCTGTTTCTGTTAAGAACACTGCCATTCTTCCTGTTACCCATGTTTATAACCCAGGAGAAATCCATTCTCATTCACCACTGCCCACCCCCCAATATCCTATCCGATGATAAGTCTTATTTATTATACCAGCTCCTCATCTCTTTCATCTTTTCTCTTCTTTCCACTCATAGCACAACTATGAGTCCAGACCCACATCACCTCTTGTCTGGACTATATATTATAATGGCCTCCTAATTGATTTCCTTATATCCAAATCTCTCTCCAATCCACTCCATCTTTTCCTACTTGCCAAAATGGCATTGCTCAAGTTTAGGCCATCCATTTGCTCAGGAAATTTCAGTGCTCTTCATCACCTCTAGATTAAAATACAGACTCTTCCATTTGGTATTTAAAGCTTTTTACACTTTGACTTTAACATATCTCTGTAGGATGATTATATATTTCTTCCATATTGCCAACTCTACCATCCAGCCAAGTCGGCCTGTTTTGTGTTCTCTGCACACCCATCCCCTTCTTCTGTGTCATGCACATCCTGTCCCCAGTATCTGGGATGCTCTCCCTCCTCACCTTTGCCTCCTGAACTCGACAGATCCCTCCAATATTCAGCTTACTTTTGTTACACCATAAGAGTGTTCTTTGCTGATTCCTTCAGTTGTTAATGCTGCCTCCAACAATCTACGGTGTATTTATTTTGTCATTATCCTATACTGAAATCACCTAGCTCTCACATACCTATTTCAGCATAAACTTGCAGACCAAATAATGATAAAAAATACGATAAGAAACTATAGTAAAGGATTTCTTTTGCATAGCAGAAGTTTACAAAAAGAAACTCATGGCCAATAGGAAAGGTAACTGCCCGGTAAAACCAATGCCATCAAAGGGAAACAAACCACCCAGCTCCCATCATAGAGACTTGTGTAGCTGGCAAGCCTCTTTGTCTGGAGGTAGCAAGAACAGATTTAAGCTCCTTAGAGTTAAGAAAGCCCCCAGGATAGGGACCTTGGAAGCCCTGGAGCTGTGGCAGTGAGGATAGCCAGCTCAGGAGAGGTTAGCCCAAATGTGCAAGTGCTTTAATGTCACTCATGTCATAGAGGGCCCTGAAAATCAAGCACTCTGAATCTCAAAGATCCAGAGGGCTTTACACCACTTGGTGGAGGTCAATATAGGAAAACCTGGTAACTCCTGGTGAGACCAAGCAGAGATCACACTCACATGCATAGCAGGGGTTGAAGCCTGGGCCTGGCTCGAAGTCCTAATTCAAGAATTTCTAAAGTTAGATAGATGAATAAACTAAAGAAGTATTGTAAAATGTTATAGCAAGTCTAGAGATCACTCAAAAGGTGGAGAAAATAATTCTGAAACTACTGTAAGTATAGACCTGAAGGGAAAAAAATGGATTTTCCACATAGACAGCATGAATACCTAGAAGAAATGAAGCAAGAGATAAAAAATAAATAACAAAGGCTCTGAAAGAAAGAATTGGAAGAAGAACATATATTAGAAGGGAAATTGATAAACTTTAACCAAGTTAACAAACTCCCTGAAAATTAGAATAGACCCAAATAGAAATCAATGACACTATGAAACAGCAGGAAGTATTTTTTAAATACTTTATTTTTAAATAAAAAAATAGAACAAAATGTAAGATATCTGAAATAAAAAATAATTGACCTGGAAAACAGGTCAAAGAGAAATCATTTAAAAATCATTGGATTCCCTGAAAAACACAATAAAAAAAATCTGGATGCTATATTTTAAGAAATCATAAATGAAAGCTGACCCAGAGAGCAAAGTAAAGATAGAAAGAATCCACTGATTACTTCTTGAAGAAATGCAAAATAAAAAGTCTGAGAACATTAGAATCAAAATCCAGAGGTCCTATGTGAAAGAAAAAAAAATCTTACAAGCCACTGACAAAGAAAGAGTTCAAGTGCCAAGGAACCACAGTCAAGATCACCCAAGACCTGACAATTCTGCTATAAATAAGAGATCTTGGAATATACAATATTCCAGAAAAGTAAAAGATGGGTTTATCTAACCAAGAATAGCTTACCTGTAAAGATAAGCACAATCCTACAAGGAAAAAAAATCGACTAAAGGAATATAGAGTTTTTAGACATTTCTAATGAAAAAAGGGTGGAGTTGAGTAAGAACTTTTGAAATAGTCCAAAGAGTAGGGAGAAGCCTAGATGGGTAAACTTATTTGAGCAGTTAGAAGGGGATATATGATGATGGAGTGCTAGTATTTTCACTGTGGGAGATGATCCCTTCAGAACCTTAATATCTTCAAAGGGTACTGAGGGAGTTAAATAAGAAAAACAGAGGTCCTGGGGGTGGATTGGCTCTGTTCTAGAGCTTTTAAGAGGAGAAAGAGAGCAGAGAATATAAAAGGAGGACTACAGTGGTGTAGAAAGGAGGAAGAAGGCGATGTGGACATCACTCTTTCTCGTATTTGGGGTGCATGAGAAAAATAGTGTGCAAACATGGAGGAAGGGATCGGGCAGCTGACATTAGACGAACCTCATACTTATCTGAAACAGACTGTGGAGGATTGTGCAGACATGCAAACAGTTTGGTTTAAATATACACCAGACTTAATAGGGAAATAAGCAGGGTTGGGGGAGGGGGTGTTTCAAAGGGAGGGGATAAGCTTCTGGATCCTGAAGGAGAGACCAAAAGACAGGAGGGAAGAATTAGAATCTAGATGTGTACCTTCTATTAGTCATATCAAACTCACAGCCCTCAGGCCCACAAGCTGCGGGCAAAACTACTAGGTCAAGAATGTAACTGAAGAATGTTTATCAAAATAAATAAAAATACAACACTGATAATGTTAATTTGTGGTTTTCGAAGTCAGCATGTGGCCTACAAGAATCCTTTCTATTTGAGTTTGATACTACTGCCTCCTGTGATTTCTTAGAAAATAGGGAAATGGCTGAACAAATTGTGGTGTATGAATATAATGGAATATCATTATACTCTACAAAATGTCAAAGAGAATCTTGGGTAGCATGAACCTATTCTCAATGAAGTGAACAGAACCAGAACAGTTTATAGGAGGATGGCTACATTGTAGGGAAAAACAACTTTAAAGAAGTTAGAACTGATCAATACAATGAGCAAAAAATGTCTTTGGACATGTGTTACCCACCTCCTGACACAAAAAATGGCCCCTTCCATTGATGGTCTCCAATTTGTCCTGACTGTGACTTGTTTGTTCTTAGTTGTTTGCATGTAGTTACTCCCCACCGTCCCCCCATTAGACTGTGAACTTCTCAAGAGCAGGAGTTTTTGCCTTTGTATCCCCAGTGTTTTATACAGTAGGTGTTTAATAAGTGATAGATGACTTCACTTGATAAGGTAAAGAAAGAGATCTATAGTTTTGGACATGAACATTGTGTGGCTTTGTTTTGTTTGAGTCTGTTTATTTGTTAGAAGAGTTTTTGGTTCTTTTTCCTTTCAAGGGAATAGGAAAGGGGGCAGGGGGTTGTTGGGGGAAAGCATACCTGCACAGGGCAAGGTAAAAAAGTTGAGGGGATTGAGGGGAGATGTGGAATTACCAGTTACCAGATGTTAAAAAACCAAACCAACCCTAGAGTGCTATTAAAACATTTCAAAAGAGAAATTCCTTCTCAGTTTTGAAAATAGTAAAAGAATTAACATATACATAAGAAAAAGCAAGGTATGAAATGGAGAGTAATGATTTCATATATAATCCTCTTTTTAATTTACTGTGAATATGAAAATGTTTTCTTTTTGGTGTTTAATTAAACAAATATATAAAATGTATACACACATATATAGTGTGTATGTGTGTGTACACACATATATATATATAATGACATATGGAAACAAACATTCAGAATAATTGACTTAATTTGGTAAATATAAAGTATCTATGTTTGTTCATGAAGAGCCCAGGCTGTTCATGCTCATTTCTCTTCTAGCATTTCTCTTAATTCTCCAGACTTTTTTTTTACCTTACCCTGTACAGGTATGCTTCCCCCACCCCCAACCCCTATCCCCTTTGCTATTCCCTTTTATGTGTTGTCTTCTCCCATTGGGATGTAATCTCCTTAAGGATAAGGACTATCTTTCTGTCTCTCTATTTCTCTCAGTGTCTCTCTGTCTCTTGCTTGTATTTGTGTCCCCAACAGAGCACAGATTTTGACACATAATAAGCATTTAATAAATGTTTCTCCCTTCCTCTTCCCATCTCTCTCTCTCTCTCTTTCTCTCTCTCTCTCTCTCTCTCTCTCTCTCTCTCTCTCTCTCTCTCTCTCTCTCTGTCTTTCTCACTCCCCCCCCCCCAAAAAGAATGAATTATGCTGTGCCAGAAAAGTCTTCATCAAAGAACATATGAATAAAAAAGGAGATGGAATGGGATGGGATGAAATGTCATGTAGTGAGAGCAAGGGATAATAGAGCTTCTGTGGTGCTCATATCATGTTAAGAGACCAAGAGGAGAGACTGTCCTTCTGTGGAGAGCTGACTGGAGGATGTAGTCAAGAGTCACACCACTTCAGAACCTGTGGGTGGATTCTAATCTATACCAATGGAGGAAGTACTCACTTTAATGAGATAACAGATCCATCAAAGTAAGGAAATTCTTCATGTAGGTGATTGGGCTGAACCACTGACATTTTTGTCAACCATCATTCTATCTTCTATCTATAGTGTTTGCTAGCCACATCCTAAGAAGTAGCACTTCCTTCAGCTCTTAATCATGCCCCTGACAGCATCCCTTGTAGAATTTGCCCAGGAAGGAAATAATCTAAGTCGAAAGGGATCAGTATTAGCCCATATCCCTGGTAAGATTCTCTACTCTCTGTCTTTCTCTGCCTGTCCTTGTAGAGTCCCCAAATTGGAGCATAGACTGTCACCACTGGACCTATCCTCCAGAAGTGCTCCAACTTCACTATTCCCCCACCCTTTCCTCCCCGCTTAATTAAATTAAGACAATGTTAGAATTTTTCCAAATGAATGTTGATGGGAAAACAGAGAAAAAAGAATATAAATATGTAACAGCTAGGTCGCTGATTTCTCTGAGAACTTTGGCTCTGGACTGATATTACTTCTTTTAGAGTCAGTTCTACTGTTTTGGGCAATCAATTACACAAAATATGGCACTATCTAGTATTGTTCTGACTATTATCAAGCCATACAAGGGTCTCCATCCAATAGCAAAATTAAGAGATAAAGGCAATATAAAGAACAAGAGGAAATTAAGTAGTTGAATTCTTCTTTACTCCCCATGTAGGCCTCTTCAAGGAAATTATAATCTGATCTTTCCAGATATCTCCACCTAGAGGAAGGACATAGTCACTTCAGAAATCATGATTTAGGTTCAGTGCTTTGTGCCAATGGATGGTTAAGTAAACTGTTGGAGGGCAGGCCTAGTGCTTAGCAAAGGGCCTGGTATGTAGTCGGCACTTAATAAATGTTTATTGATTGATTCTGCCTTATGGAAATCTGATGGAATCTCCTGGGGCAGATTCGGACCAGATGATCTCTTAGGACAGGCTGAGATCCATCAATCAATAAACATTTAATTAGTACCTACTATGTGCCGGAACCTGTGCTAAGTACTGAGTCTACCAAAACCTTCTGGCTTGGTTCCACAGTCATAAAGATCATAATGGGATTCCTGGGTTCAAGGACCCTGGACTTACTGCTTCATATATTTTTCCTTCCAACTTTCCATTCCAATAGCAGACCTTTGCCAGCCCTGCTTTAAATCTCGCCCCCCTTCCATCCTTTCCCTAAGTATCTTCCCTACCTTTCCTCTTCCTCTCACCAAGTTTGAGTCAACTGACAAAATTCTCCTTCCTATGCATGAGGCCCTAGGGGAATCTGATGTCTGGAGCTTTCTTCTAAAGCCCCCTTGCTTTATTTTTGCAGGCCCTTGAAGATCTTTAAAGGCAAACTGTCCCTATTACAAACATAAAATGATAGAAAGAGACGAGTTTAGAGGATTCAGATTTCTTTTCCTAATTTATCTAAAATATAGCTACAGACTAGTTTGGCTGGCATCGCTAACTGGTCTCCCAGTCTTATTTCCTTTTCTTTTCTCAAATCTGTCTAGCACGAGAAGGTTGATATGGGATCAAGCAAACTCCTGACTGAGTTAGATTTGGATTGACACCTTTTCTCCTCTCTTGGAATTCTTCATTCATTCCAGAACCAGGCTACAGCCTCATTTTACCTGTAGGCTACCCTTAGTCTTTGGTCAGACTGCCTGCTCCTCAGCCACCTTGATTCACTCAAGCCTTGACCTGGTTCTTGGCTCCTTGGATGCCACAGGTACTTTGGCTCCAGCAACAGCTCCCCTAGACTTCAGCCTGTCCTACAATAACCTTGACAATTCCTCTTTTATCCTTGCTAGAGGTTTCTTGACTCCAGGTCCCTGGAGGAATGACCCAGCCCTTGACTCATTTTTCTGTATCCTGCCAATTTGCCTGAAGGATTTTCATAGTGGGTTGTTCAGGCTGGCTCTACACTTTGGTAAAGCTTGGCTTCCTCATTTATTGTTCTAAGTTAGCACCTGGGCTAAATTTGACTCGTATCCATGGGGCCTTGAAGTTAGATATTATCTGCCCTGGATTCTTTCTGCATCATATCAGCTCCTTCTGAGACAGATTTGTTGCCTAGTGCTGAAGTTTCCATTTCCTGTCTGACAGAGCCCTCCCATTTTCAGCTCTTTTACAGAAAAAAGAATAACAGACATTTCCTGAACCCAATCAGTGACCAGGCCTTAAGAGATTTTGCTCCTCAGCTCTACCCGCTTCCCTGGGTTCTCTTTCCCTGGTTTAGCCCTCAGGTGCTCCTAGGAGAATCCGTTCTCTTCCAGAATCTTATCTTTAGTTTTATAGTCTCAAAAATAGCAGACACATTTTCAACCAAAGGAGATGAAGGTTGTTTCCCCACTATTCACCTCATGGTTATGCTCCCCCTTCTAGCTGAACTCCCTTTTATAGATAGCACCCTTAAAAATAAGTGCCTCTCAGGCAGAACGACCTCTCCCCTTCCCCCAAAAAAGAAGCCTGCACGGCCCATGCCTGCAGGACATCAGAAATATGCATTCCTTTCTCATATTGTTTACTGCCCCTGCTGGCCTACATTGGTCTCACTACCTAGCACCTAGACCCTAAGATCTTTTGTTGGAAACACTGCTAGAGGTTTCATTGAGTTTCATGAAAAGCCAGCACTGAGGGGACAGAAGGAAAGAGCCAGGAAGGCAATGTCTCCAGGGCTCCTTGCCCAGATTCCATTAAGCTCAATCCCAGAACTCCATTAAGCTGGCCTTCTCTCCTGGCTTTTCTGTAGCCTGTGATTGTGGGGGGCCACATCATGGGTTGAGGACATATAATTTCTCACCAGGCTATTCTCCTTTAGAATTCAGTTGCCTTTCTTTGGCCTGTGGTTTTTGCCTTTCCTTTTCAACTATGGGCCCAGAGGGGTCAGGCCACCAATCCTGGGGATAACATTACTAAGGAAGGAAGCAGCAGTTGACTCAGAACCCAGGGTAAATATTGAAGGTGCTTCTACCCTGAGTCCTAGAGCTTATATAACTTCATCCCTGGGTTAGGGACCAGTTGAGGAGCACAGATAAAGTGTTTTTATGATCTTGGACAAACTGTTGGATCAGAGTCTAAACACATCATAAAAGCATCTTCCAGCCCCACTTAAGGACATTATAGTAGGACCTTTACTTACACTCTAGCCTAGAGTGGCAGGACAGCCTTCTAAGCTATCAAAGATCTCTTATTACAAAGCTGGAGTCTTTTTCATTTGTGTTTAAGCCATAGCCTATGAAATAATGTCCATAAAAGGGAGATTGGTAATAAAAATATCAAGAGCAATAAATGAAGGTTACATGATGTTCCCTCCTGAGGGATGCCCCTATCCAATGTGGCTTCAGTGTTTCTGTTTGAGATTGTATTCGGCATTTCCTTGTGTAATATTCCATTTGTTAAGAGGAAGAAGAGCCCACATAATTAAGGCTTTTCCACCCCAGACCTTGTGCTTGGCAATTGTATAGCTGGCATCTTTACTTTATGTTTCATAGCAGAAACTGACTTCTAATAGAGACATGGTTTAGCTAAGCTCAAATCAGAGGGGGATGATTGGACTGAATAGAAGAGACTAGCCAAGGAGATGCTCCAATGACATTGTTATTGTCATCAGTAAACTTGGGCATCTTTATCGTTATCACCATCACCATATTCACTGCCATTATGGCCATCACTATCCAATGACTGTTATCAGGCCATCCTTAGCACCAGCATTTCTGTCCCTGTCCTCTTTTCCAATCCCATCCTCATTACCAGCATTATTGTTATGTCCATACCCATTACTTCTGCCATCATACAAATTGTCCCACTATTTATCATTATTGGGCAATAGCCGGCTTATTGATCTTTCTGCCTTATCTCTCTCTAATTCCCTCCAGTCCATCCTTCCACTCAGTTGTCAAATTGACCATGGTCTGACTCCTCTCCATGTCATTCTCCTCCTCCTCCTCCTCCCATTCAATAAATTCCAATGGTTCCCTCCAAGATCAAAAATAGAAAATTGTCAGTTTGGTTTTTGAAGTTTGGTTTTCGTAACTTGCTCTACCTTCCCTGTCTTCTTACGCTTTATTCCACTCCAAATACGCTAAGATCCTTAACTATCTGTGCTGTTCCTCTCACAAGATACCCCATCTCCTGACTCTGAACATTTTCCTTGGCTGTCCTCCATGCTTAGAACTCTTTCCCTACTCATTTCTGCTTCCTGATTTCCCTTGCTTCCTTCAAGTCTCAGCTAAAGTCCCATCTTCTTCAAGAATCCTTTCCCAAACCTCCTTAATCTTGGTGCCTTCCTTCTGAGATAATCTCCAATTTGTCCTGTATATATCTTGTTTGTACACAGTTGTTTGCATGCTTACTCCCCCATCAACTGTAAGCTTTTTGAAAGCAGGGACTATTTTTTGCTTTTTTTTTTGTATCCCCAGAGCTCAGCAGAGTGTCCAGCAAATAGTAGGTACTTAATAAATGCTTGTTGACTTGACCATCTTCTTCCATCTTTCTATCCCTATCTCCATCACTATCATCTTTATAGTCAGTCTCATGATCATGATTGCTAAATTGGGGGAGACTGTGTTGGGGCACGGAAAGAGAATCATAGAACCCAAGGATCTGGAAGTTAGGAAGATCTCAGAGCCCAGCTAGCCCAACCAGTACCTGTATAAGAATCCTATCTACAGCATCACCTCACAAGTGGTCATTCATTTTTCTTGAATACCTCTAGTGATGAGGAATCCACTACCACTTAGAGCAGTCCATTTAACTTTGAACATCTCTAATTATTAGGATATTTCCTCTGATTGGTCAATTCCTCCTAAAACCTACATTTTAAGGAATGTACCCAGGCTAGCCATGTCTTCGTTCCTCTTTGGACCCCATACCTGACTCTCCAAATTCCCTTCACCATGCCCTTGCTTGAATACCTTCTTTTCAGCTCCCCCACTATCTTGTCTTCCCCCATTAGAATGTAAGCTCCTTAAGGGCAGTGACTATGCTTCTGCTTATATTTTCTATTCCAAGCACTGAGCATAGTGCCCGGCATATAGTAAGGACTTAGTAAATGCTTGCTGGTTTGCCTTGATATTGAGTGTGATGTCTCTTTGCTACTTCACTTGTTACCCCCAAATCTGCCCCCTGGAGCCAAGCAGAACAACTTTAATCTCTCTTCCTCAGGACAGCCTTTCAAATCCTTGAAGACAGCTGTAGTGTTCTGTCAAATCTCCCATAGGTTAAACACCATTCCCCTTCCATTGCTGGTCTTCTTATCATTTGCTCTTGGGGCCCTTCACCATTCTAGCTGCTCTTTCTAGATACACTTCAAATAATGGATGTCTTTCCCAACCTGATCACAATATTAGCTGTGGTTTGATTAGGTCAAAATACAGCAGTACTATTGATTTTCTAGGTCTGTGTTCTTATGTCTATTAATGTAGCTTGAGATCACGTGAGTGTTTTGATTGCCATATTATACTATTGACTTATATTGAGTCCAAGCTAAAGCCCTCAGTTATTTTTCAGGAAAACTGTTGTCTAACCATGCTTTATCAATTTGTGCTAGTGAAGAATGTAAGCTCCCCAAGAGCCTTTGTGGTTTCAAAAATGACAATCAGAGTTAGAGCCTTGCTCGAATGGCTATCACCGTCCATGTCCACTAATTAATAACCCAACAGCAATAAGGTAACAAGGCGCCCCTTTGCACCAGTTTTCCTGACCAGAGACAGTAGCACCTGGGACTGCTTTTTTCTTTGCCTTTGGACCCCTAGTACCTTGCATAGTGGCTAATGCATAACAGGGAATTAATAAATGTTTGTTAATCAATTAGAATTGATCTTTTTGAACTCAAGAGCAAGACTCTACCTATTCAATTTCATCTTATTAGATTCAGTTCAACAATCTGTTGTGATCCCTTTGGATTTTGAGCCTCTCATCCAAAGCTGTTCCTCTGAGTTTTGTGTCATCTGTAAATTTGATAAGTATGTCATCTTCTTCCAAGTCAATAATAAAAAACATTAGAAAGCACAAAACCAAACTGGGATCCTTCTTCTAAGCTGACATCTAAACATTCATCATTTTCGTGGTTCAGTCATTCAGCCAGTTCTGAATCCAAATAACTATATTATGATGTAGTCTACATCTCTCCAATTTGTCTACAAGATTTGCATGAAAGTCTTTGCTAGATTTTCTGCTAAAATCAAGATCTATGTCTATGTATATATCTATGTCTATGTCTATATCTATGTCTATGTCTATTCTATTCCCCTGCTCTACCAAGTCTAGTAAAATTGTTAAAAAGAAAAAAAGAAAATGAAGTTATTTGGCTAAGCCTGTTTTTTCTCTTTTATTCAAAATGTAACAAATACCAAATAAAATGAGCATTTCCATATACATTGGGGAGCCTAAGAACAGATGGTAAAGGGAAGAAGCCCTGTTATATAGAGCTTGATTTTCTTTTTAAGTATACAATTAATTCAACATATAGCCTTCAAATCTGACCTGTTTGTCTGTGATTCCTTCTGGCCTTCCTACCCAATTAGAAAAAACAAAATAAAAACAAAATCCTTGTAACAAATACATGTTGTCAAGCAGAACAAATTCCTACATTTGCCATGCCCCATTCTGAACCTTAAGTCCATTGCCTCTGACTTAGGAGGTGGGCAACATGTTTGCATCATCACTGGTCCTCTGAAATGGTAGTACATGAACCGTTTTTTTTTTTTTCGTTTTGTTTTGTTTTTGCTTTTTGGAGGGGGGAAGGTAGGGCAATTTGGGGTTAAGTGACTTGTCCAAGGTCACACAGCTAGTTTTTTGTGTTGTGTCTGAGGCCAGATTTGAACTCAGGTCCTCCCGACTCTAGGGCCAATGCTAGACTCTAGGGCTATTCACTGTACCATCTAGCTATCCACATGACCTGTTCTTTATGAAGGATGTACCTGGGGGTTATTATGGGGGTATAGTGGGGGAGTACAGATAGTGTGGAGAGGGTGTTGCCAGCTCTGAAGAAGGGAAAGGAGATGGAAGGGAGGGGAAGATGGAGATAGAAAGGAGGGGAAGGTGGAGATGCAAAGGTTAATTCCATTTTCTAGCACCTGATTGGGGCTCATGAACTAATAATACAGATAATTCTCTTTCCTAGTAGTAAACACCAGTCCCTGGGCCTGCAATGCCCACTTGGCCTTTGCATACTTGGTTCACTCCATCCTTCCCTAGAACTCAATGCTTCTCCCCTTTCCCTCTTTCCTTCAGGAGTTAGCTTTAGGTTTTAGGATGATTTTTCCCTTTTCCTGCTGAGAATCTAAATTTTAATCAAAGGGTAGAGAAAGATGTCTGTTCTTTCCTTTTTGTTTTTCTCATGAACCCCATTTCCCTTGGCCAACCTTTCCCACACCTAGACCTGTTAGGACAGATTAGAGCTATTTAGGGTAGTTTGATGCTGCTGACCTACGGCTCCCCCTGTTGGAAACTGAAGTAGGAGTTTGATGCTGCCTGACGATTCCCTTGGATCACAGGATTTAGAACTAGAAATCTTAGAGACTATCTGGTAATTGAGGAGGAAATGCAGGCCTAGAGGCTTATCCAAAGTAAGCCAGGTAGGAAATAGCAAGGCATCCATTGGAGTTAGTCCTCTGGTCCAGGGGGTCCTTCCTGTATCAAATGAGATAATATTTTTTTGTCTTTTTTTTTTTTTTGGAGGGGGGAAGGCAGGACAATTAGGGTTAAGTGACTTGCCCAAGGTCACATAGCTAGTAAGTGTCAAGTGTCTGAGGTTATATTTGAACTTAGGTCCTCCTGACTCCAGGGCTGGTGCTCTATTCACTGAGCCACCTAGCTGCCCCTCAAATGAGATAATATTTATAAAGCACCTATCATAGTGCCCACATAATAGGAGCTATATAAATCCTCCTTCCCTTCCCTTCTTCCCTTCCTTCCCCTGTTCCATGATATCTCTCATATACTTAGGGACACAAAAACTCAAGAGTCAAGTTTAATATCCTTTACTTGGTTTGTTTATCTTCCCCTATACTCTAGGGTAGGTGCAGCCTAGACACTTTGTTCTTTTTATTCTGGGTTGGGGCTATTGAGTCCTGTGCAGTGGCAGCAGGGTGGACTAGATGACCCCTCTGGAGTCAACCATTGTTCCTCTTACATTCTGGGAAGTTTTAATCAGTTCCCTTTAGGATGCCCTGCTGTCCACCCTGCTGAGCGTAGAGAGTGAAGTCAAGCCTGGATGATTTGGAAATAATTCTATAAAATGAGTTTGTAGACTCCTTTACCCCCACCCCCCTTCCCACTCCATTATTCTCTCCAGGATGGGAAGAAGAAGCCCTTCCAGACTGGGCTGGCAGTCTGGCCGGTGTTTGTGGTAGGTGGTGTTTATGTGAACTCACAAATGTTTATGCAGAATTGCCAACTGCTTATTTATGAGTCTCTCAGCCCTTACCCAATAAAAGCTGTTCCCTCAATGTTCTGACAGGCCCAGCATCTGCAACTAATGTGTTACTCGTTGGGCTAATGCAATTCACTTGTGTTTATTTTTGCACAAAAGCAATTTATCCAGCACTTGGAGAAAACGGCCCTGTCAAGAGCATTCTTCAGAGCAGAATGTTTTTCCTCAAAAGAAACTCCAAAGGGCTTATGGACACAGAGCAGTATCCATATGTGTCTGTCTGGTTCTTCCTGTGTAGGAGTATATTGGTGTGTCTTTGCAAGTCAGCTGGGTTATACACAGGAGTGTGTTTGTGGGATTTGTGTGTGTGCCTGGGCCTAGGAAGCTCTAGGTGATTGAGTATGAATTTCTACATGTCTGTCAATCTTTTTGTATCCTTTTAGGCGTCTCTTTGAGAGTATGTCAATGTGTGTGTTCATATTATTTTTAAGCAAAATCATTTCTGTATTTTTCTTCCCTTTTTTTCTTTTCCTTCCTGGTAAGGACTCATGATTGAAAGAATAAAAGAAAGGGGGCATGGCTTTTACTTCACATCAGTTGTTCCCTATGAGGGCCCAAGGGCCCCAGTGTCTGAAGGTCTGAGGCCAAGCTCTGGCTAACTTTCACCATGATTGAGACTTCTGCATATCGAGGCCCCTGACCAGGAGACTAGATCCTGAGAAATGAGCAGAGGTCATCACTTTGACTGTTTCTTAGCAGATGTCTGGGGTGGGAGATGGTCTGGTAAATTTGGCTCTGTCCATTTCACTTCAGCATGTCCATGTTCATCCTTGTGGTCCCTTCACACTTATGGAGATCTCTTTTTGGTTTCTTTTTCAGGAAATATTCCTTGGTCTTCTCCCTTTCTCTTCACTTTCTGAAGCCTCCCAGTTCTCTTGACTCCCATCTACACATCTTAGGGAAAATCTTTGGTATCTAAGGATGTCACAGGTCCAACTGGCCATTGGTTGGCCTGAAATGATTCCATAAAAACAGCTTCTCCTTAGGTCCAGCCATTCATTAAGAACTTAAAAAGGAAGATTCTACAACAGCTACCCAGCCTCTACTTGGGATCATCAGCTTCCTTTCGGTGTTGGGTAGTTCTTCCTGCCGTCTAAGCCAAAACCCCTTGCTGGGTTTCTCTTGAAAGGTATGTAGTACTTCTGATTTAGTAATTAGCTTTGCTACTGGGTTATTCCCAAGCTTTGGGAAATGGCATCTTGGCCAGGAAGGTCTATTCTCAATCACTCATTCTGCCCTAGGGTTTGCATGGAAGCCAAGCTCTTAATGATTGCATTTCAAGCTCACATCCTCAAATATCTAGCTCTAGCTCCTGGTGTTTAGGTACATGTTTGTGAAAGCGGGGTTGATCAGGTGAGTCTCTGATCAATCTGATAATGAGTTTGGAGGCATCATAAGGACTGGAGAGCTAAGGAGGTATGAGTGTACCCACCATTCCTTGCCAGAGAGGACAAAGAGAATTACTGATTGGTTCCCAATGATGAGGGAGACTCCAAGATGATTGGCTGCTTAGGATTCAGGAGAATGGACTCTTATCAGAGGAACTTTTCTTTTCCATGGTCTGCAAAAGTGAGTGGACAGACCCACTCACTCTATTTTGGATGTCCTTTGTGTCTTTTCCTGTTTAGAAGACAACTCAGCATCCAGCAGA
Organism: Gymnobelideus leadbeateri; assembly: GCA_011680675.1. Taxonomy (NCBI): domain Eukaryota; kingdom Metazoa; phylum Chordata; class Mammalia; order Diprotodontia; family Petauridae; genus Gymnobelideus; species Gymnobelideus leadbeateri. The sequence continues at coordinate 93,455 of WOXC01000454.1, read as the reverse complement.
GGGACTGATTCTGGAGGGAAGAAAGCTTTTATCTCCATATGGTCCTTGCCCTCTAGACCTCAAATGTCAGGGTAGGAGTGTTGTGAGAGCTGTTCATGTTTGTAGGCAGCCTGAGAAGAGAGATGTTGAGATGGGATTTTCCCAGCTTAAGTCATAGCAGTCACCGGGTCACTGTTGGATTTCCTGTGGAACTAAATGGCAGACATATATTTGTCTTCCCACTTGTCTGCAGAGAGTAGATCATGGATGATGTTTGAGAGTCCCAATCACATATGTAGAGGAAGGGGGATTCTAAATTCCCTGGGCAGAATGTCGTTGGAATCTGGCTTCTAGAGAGAGGAGGGTCATTTTCTGGGCAGGTTTGAGAATCCCAAATTTGAGAAGGATCAGATCTTTTAAAGAGAAAAAGATTTCCCAGCACACTGTGTTCCTTGAAGAAGAACCCACATAGTTCTGGGGCAGGGGGCCACAATGCAAAGACAGAATCCCTTTCTCAGTTAGTGGTTTCATACCCTAGAGGACACTGGGAGCAGGACAGTGTCTGCCATCCTCTTCCTATGCTAGAGAGAGAAAGTTGGGGCAGTTTCATCTCTGGGATTGTGTCTCACAAATTCTGCCTTACTTGTTTCCTTTTGTGGAAGATTTCCTTTCCCCTAGAATGAAGAGCCCCCAGCTATATGCAGATCAGGAAACTGAGGCCAAGTTAAGTGAGGTCTGGAGTCTAGTAGAAAAAGTCTAATCCCTTTCACAACTCCCTAAATATTTGAAGACAATTAATATATTCCTGTTATGTTTTCTCTCCCCCAGCTTAGCCTCTCCAGGTCCTTTAAAGAATGAGTCCTCTTCCTCCTTTGGGGTTTCCTGACCATACTTTTTTACTTCTCCAGACATGCTCTAGAATGTTTTTTGCTCTCCCTAAAATGTAGCACCCAGAACGAAACACAATACTGCAGCTGTGGTCTGACCAGGGGCCTGGTAGAGTGATTTATCACCTCCTGTGTTCTGTCCTCTCCACTTCCCTTATACAATCTAAGATCCAGGTAGCTGTTTGTGACTGCTGCAATGAGTTGCTGACTTTTCTTATACTTGCATTCATTTAAAACATACAGGCTTTTGTGCCCATCTTTATGCATCCTGTTTCTGAGCACTTAGAACTGGCAATAGCATTTAGGGTCTTTCTATTCTCTCTTTAAAAGAAAACATTAAAACACTATTTGCTGTTACCGTATACAATGTTCTCTTGGCTCTGCTCATTTTATTCTTCATTATTTCATGCAAGTCTATCCATGTTTTCTAGGATCATCGAGCTTATCATTTCTTATAGCACAGTACTATTCCATCACAATACTATACCACAACTTGTTCAGTCATTCCCCAGTTGATGGCAACCCAAGAAAACAGAGCAAAAAGAAATGTAATTAGATGCAATTCAGTATTTAAAAAATATAAAAAAGGCAACAGTACAAGGAACCAAGCAAAATTCCTTGTCTTACATGAGGGAATGAAAGTAGCTTCCTGAGGCCAGCAGCAATCACCAAGACTGCTTGAGAAGTAGACAGCTCTTCCCACCAATGTTCAGTAAGCATCTCAAGAGAAAAGATTGGTCTGGGGAGCACCTATGCTCTTTCATCAGCTTCCTGGACCCTCCTTTTTGTTACTTTGCCATTATATTTTAAACTCTTAGGAGTGTTTGCTGTAGAAAACACACTGGAGGCTGCTGGCTGGTGGGCATGATTATGTTGTGCTGGAGTGCGATTGGGGTGGGGAGGCTGCATTTTTAACTTTTGGACTGATTCAGAAAGTTGGATCAATTGGTAACTGGGATTTTGATTTGTGTATGTCTTCCTATATGATTGACTGAATGATAAACATGAAGAATACAAAGAAAGGTCAGCAGAACCAGAACAGCATACACGACTGCTATATATTACATTACGTCTCCTATGGCCCAGGCTCCTTCAAAGATTCTGATTGGATTCTGATGGACTAGGTTTAATCCTGGGGACCTGGCTAGAAGAAGGTTATTTTCTCTTTGGTTCTTTGTTCCCACCCTGGAGTTTTACTCCAGGGAAATCTCTAAGGTAAAGCTTAGATGTAGCTTGTGTTTAGCTTTCCCCAAGTATGGGTGTCCACAGGTACTCCCATAGAGTTGTTGGGTACAGGACAGTCTTTTGATACTATGAACAAACATAGAAACAAAAAGCAATCAGACAGAATTCCCCTACTTTATTTGAGGCTGCTGAATAAGCAGTCTTCAGGCACTAGTCTTCCTTTCACCAGGCTGCCATCTATACATCCCGGGAGATCACTTCGGCCCTAGAATTCACACTTGGAAGTATCTTCAGCCCCCTGGGGTCCCTCCCTCTGATTGGATGATTCCTCCCAGAACCTCGGTTTAAGGAGTGCTATCAGACCAACCATTGCTTCATTTCTCACTGGGCTCCCATCTGTGCTCCTCCATAATGCCCTCAAGTTGAGCACTATCCTCCATTCTCCTTTTCAGGTTCCTTTTCAGTTTCATGTGGTTGTCTTCCCTCATTAGAATGTAAGCACCTTGAGGGCAGGGATTATCTTTCCTTCTTTTTGCTTGTATTTGTATTCTCAGCACTTAGCACAGTACCTGGCACATTGTTAGCAATTATAATAAACTGTTGACTGTTGTTGACTGAGTCTGGCTTTAGTATCTATGGTGACTCTAAATTCAAGCCAATGATAAAATCTTTTTTTTTCTTTTTTGGAGGGAGGAAAGCAAGGCAATTGAGGTTGACTTGTCCAAGGTCACATGGCTAGTACATGTTAATTGTCTGAGGTCAGATTTGATCTCAGGGCCTCCTGATTCCTGGGCTGGTGCTCTATTCACTTTGCCACCTAGCTGCGGCAAATGATGAAATCTTTATCCTTCAGGAGGCTGGTACCTAACTTCTTGAACTTGGAAAATTACAGATTTAACCCCTAAGGCTAGGTAGTCTATTCTCAAGATCTCTCCTTTCAGACTGCTTGGGAGCATAGGTATACCAGTACCCTTGAAGAGACTCCATCAATGGCTGCTTCATCTTGGGCATAGAAAAAGTTCATTCTAAAGAATTCTAGTCTCAGAAAAGGAAGTGTAAATTCAGCAGGCACCCAGGAACCTGAGGCAATCTGGGCAAAGATTGCTTGCCGAGAGCTTCTTTTGCAAGTTGCCATATTTTGTTACTAGGGAATGTGAATGGAATGGAGAATGAATGTGCTTGGAAGTTTTGAAAAAGAGCAAGTGCTGGTTGAACCCTTTACCAATTCACTTTTTTTTTTCTTTTTGGAGGGCAATTGGGGTTAAGTGACTTAAGGTCACACAGCTATTTTTTTGTGTTAAGTGTCTGAAGCCGGATCCGAACCCAGGTCCTCCTGACTCCAGGGCCAGTGCTCTATTCACTGCGACACTTAGCTGCCCATCAATTCACTTTTGTATACCTTTGGAGAGAGATGATTTCCCCAGAGTCTGGTTCTCTTTGCCTCAGTCATCCAGTTATCAGGAATCAGCCCCAATCTCTGAAGCCTTAGTCTGTGGCACCTGGGGATGGGGCATGTGAGATCACCCCACCCTTTACAAATGTTATTTATACGATAAGTTTTAAATATTGTGAGAATGACCGAAACTTGACAGAGACATGATGTAAGCAAATGCTCTTATTAAAATTTCACCTTCTATGTGAAGCCTTTCCTAATCTCCCTTAATTCTAGTACTTTCCCCTCTGTTGATTGTTTTGAATTTATCCTATACAGGTATATCTCATTTTATTGGGCTTCACTTTATTATGCTTTACAGATACTGAATTTTTTATAAATTAAAGGTTTGTGGCAACCCTACATCAAGCAAATCTATTGATGTCATTTTTCCACCAGCATGTGCTCACATTGTGTCTCTGTGTCATAGTTTGGTAATTCTTACAATATTTCAAACATTCTAATTATCATAATACTTGTTATGATTATGTGTAATCAGTGATCTTTGATGTTACTATTATAATTGTTTTGGGGCACCACAAACCATGCCCATGTAAGATGGAGAACTTAATTGATAAATGTTGTCTGTATTCTGACTGTTCTACAGACAGGCCATTTGCTGTCTCTCCCCCTCTTTTCTGGCCTCCCTACTCCCTGAGACACAACAATATTGAAATTAGACCAATTAATAATCCCACAATGGTCTGTAAGGTTCAAGTGAAAGGAAGAGTCAATCCATGAGGTAAAATGCATTATTGTCTTATTTTAAGAAATTGCCTAGGGGTGGCTAGGTGGTGCAGTGAACAGAGGACTGGCCCTGGAGTTAGGAGCATCTGAGTTCAAATCTGGCCTCAGACACTTAATTACTAGCTGTGTGGCCTTGGGTAAGTCACAGAACCCCAATTGCTCTTCCTTCCCCCTTCCAAAAAGCAAAAGAGTAAAGAAAAGAAATTGCCTCAGCTACCTTAGCCTTCAGCAACCAGTACCCTAATCAGTCAGCAGTCATCAACAGCAGTGCAACATCCTCTGCCAGCAAAAGGATTTCAACTCACTGTAGGCTCAGATAATGGTTAACATTTTTTTAGCAATAAGGTATTTTTAAATTAAGGTATGTACACTGCTTTTTTATATTTAATACTATTGCATACTTATAGACTATAGCATAGTATAAATATAACTTTTATATGCACTGGGAAACCAAAAAATTTGTGACTCACTTTATTGCAATATTTGTTTTATTGCCATGGTCTGGAACCAAACCCACAATATCTCCAAAGTCTGCCTGTATATAGCTGGACTGAACATATTTGTTTGAATCTTGTCTCCCCCATGAGACTGTGAACAACTTGAGGGCAGAGACTCTCTTTTACCGTTTTTTTGTATCACCAGTTCTTAGTGCTTGGTATGTACTATGCATTTAATTCAGTCAGTTAATAAGCATTTATTAAATGCCTACTAAGCTCCTGTCCTGAAGCGCCCAACAGCTTCCATAGTACCCTATGTAGAAATAGAAGTGAGCATGTGGGCCCCACATGTGTAGGGAGGCTCTACATATGACTGGGGGCTGCTGACATTGTGTGTAGCTCAAGGGAGGCTGAAAAGACAACTCTAGTCTCTTTCCCCCCTACTCTTTTCCAAGGGAGACTTTCATTCCTGCCAAAAAGGGAAGGGGGAGGTTGTAGCCAGAGGCTACTCTCTGCTGTTCTCAGAGAGAGGAGATATCAGGGTAGAATTCTATATATCCTCTCCCTTAAATATTATTTGTTTAAAGAATATGATCAGAGTTGAGTTAACTTTTGATCACTTTGTCGTTTTGTGGAAAAGAGGGGACCCTAAGTTCTATATACAAGGTTTAACCCTTTCCCCATCTAATACCAATTCCATAGTGAACACATATAGAGAATAGCAAAGAAACCCAATTATCCAAATTGTACCAAAATAGAAATCAGCGAAGGTACACATAGGACAATGTATACCAGACAATACTGAGTAAAGGAGCTCTCCCATTGGGATCGAGATAACAGCTCAACCAAGAAAAAACCATTCTAGATCTCACCCAATGGGAAATTCTTCTAAGTCTCTAGAGTAGAAAGCTGGGGATAGGGACTTGATGGAGACTTCCTGCTTCCGGCTTATCTTCTCAGAAGTGTGAAATAGGTCAACTTCATCCATTTTCTCATCTGAAGCTGAAAGCCAGGAATGCCAAAGCAACTCAACACCTGAAGAAGACTCAAAGCATGCTGGGCACTTGACAGGGACTCTTTCCTGGAGAGTTCTGACAAAGACTGAAAGAAGACACTCAGTAGGAGAGGGGCCTGGCTGAGAACGGAAGCTCTCTGCCTCTTGCCAACATTGCCCTAGTAGGGCAGGGCCTCCATCACCATCAGTCAGAAGAGAGAGAGCCACATGCCACCCTGGGTCTTGGGAGAGGGGTTAACCTCTGTGCTTTGTAAAATAACTCATGTTTCCAAAGTGTCCCACATGCTTTTCCTATGGGATTATTCTGTGGATATGTTTCTACTCCCCATCCTGCCCCTTACTAGAAGAGATGGTAAAAGCTTTGAAGTATAAGCAAACCAGGGGATTAAGGCAGAGTGCCTCGACCATACTGTTTGCAGGTGATTTGCCTGCTCCCTGCCCTGCCCTCATCCCCATTACTTCTCATGTCCCACTTGGTATAGACTCTTGATCTGAATTCAGACACAACCAGCTTTCACCCGTCCTAAAAGAAACAGAGCTGGGATGGTTGTGGAGCTGACATCTCTGGGCTATAGCTATTGGGCCCTGAAAAAGCAACCTGCATCCCACTATGTGATTTTGTACCCTGGTCATCATGGCTAGTGGCTCAGGGCCATTTGGGGAGATTTCAGTGTCTTAGGTCCCCATCCTCTGAGTGCCAGTCCCTTCCCTCCCCACAGTTATCATTGCTTCACACAGAAAGAATTCAGATGGATTTCAGGCAAACTTGTGTTTCCCATAAATCAATGTTAAAAGTGAAACCCCAGAGCCTGTGGGACTAGAATTGTAACCAGCTGAGTACAGTCCAGCAAGCTAATTTAAACCTGGCCTAGATGGAGACGTTTGTGTTTTCTGAATGGATATGAATCTCTTCAATTGGGACAAGCTGCCAAACTCATTTTCTAGAACAAAGGGGAGACACTTTTATAAGGCTGCAAACCCAGAGGCAAGACCCCCTTTCCCCCATCCCTACTCTGGACATCCCTTTCTGCATTCAGAGACCCTATGGCATGCCCAGTGGGCTCTTCTGGGGAGTTTGCCATGAGAGTGGGGAAAGGAAATTGTAGTATCATGGTTTGAATAGTATATATAGCCTATGCCTTAGTGGGGTACATTTTAGGGGTGGAGAAGTGGAAGCTCTAGCTGAGAATGGACATATACAACCTCTATGCTAAAGTCAGTGTTTTTGGAAAAAGGGGCTCAGAGCTACATTCAGCTGTCCTTTGTACCTTACTCCTCTGCTCAGATTTATGAAATGGATTTAACGAAACTCTTCCCTCCATTTTCTGAAATGTTTTCTTGGTTTTCTAACAGATATTCCTCCTTCACCAGCTCAGATGCCCAGTGACCTCATAGTATCTCAGTTTCTCCTGTAGAGAGAAAAGACTGATATATAAGTTCACTCTGAGGTGTAAGAAACTAAGCATGTTCTTTCTTCCAAAGAAGACCCTAGATAGCTCATACCCAACCCAAGGGAATGAAGGGCCAATGATTGAATCTCAGATAAAGAAGATAAAGTACCTGAAATTTCACCATGTAGACAGCTATATATTCTGTCTAAACAAAAGCTCCTTCACAGCTTTATTCCTATGCCACAGTGGCCTTGTTGGGAAACAACTTTTGCATCTTACTTTGATTCTGCCTTAGAAATCACTAAGTTGGGCATGGCCCAGCCTGATTTGTACCAAATAGCTTTGAAATCTCCCCTTCTCCATTGAATGTAGATGTGGTGCTTACCTCCCCATGCCCAGACCTCAAACACCACATCCACCAGGATCTAAGCAGCTTGCAAGCATCTGTTTGCTGATTCCCCCCTCATTTCTGCTTTTTGGATATTCACCTCATACTTGTGGTTAGTGATGCTGTGTTGACTTCACCCATCAAGATCTCTGCTACAGACATCCAGGAAGACAGAATGATGAGAGACTCTAAGGAAATCAGGCTCCTCATGGTCCCTCTCAAAAATTAACAAAAGCAAGATGAAAACTGAAGAGGTCTGATACCACATGATTCTCTCTCTCCCTCCCTCCCTCCCTCTCTCTCTCTCTCTCTCTCTGTCTCTCTGTCTCTCTCTCTGTCTCTCCCTCTCTCCCTCTCTCTCTATGTGTATATACAGAGAGACACACATAGACACATATACATATGTATACTGGACCTAGAGTCAGGAAAGCTAGAGTTAAAATGTGACCTCAGGCATATATAGGAAGCTCTATATAATATGTTGGCTATTATTATTATTAAAAGGGAATAATAATATCACCAATCTCTCAGGGTTACTGTGAAGATAAAATGAGATAATATTTGTAAATTATGTAGCACAGTGCTTGACACATAGTAGATACTATTTAAATCTTAGCTATTATTATATACATACACACAAACATATGTATATATAACATTTGTGTGTACATGTGTATACACACATATAAACTGTATAAGGAAAACAAAAATAAAATAAGAAATGCATGAAAGAAGAATTGGAAATAAATGCAAGAAATCCTGAGAGACAACCTTAAAAAGGTTGCAGCCTAGAACCAAAGCTCTTAGTTCAACAATGGGCTTGGTTCAGCACTGGGGGCTTCTCACTTTTTTGGCTCATGTCTTTCACTCAAAATTTCCCTGTGAAATGTCAGCATTTGGCTCATTCTGCCCCCACTCAACATTTTCCCTTTGGATATATGAATTTGGGTTAGATTTCCACAACAAAAGGAAAAACTAACAGTACTTGAATACAGAACAGGATTTGTTACTGTCTCTTTTGGTCCAGATCTCTTGATTTCATGGAGTGTGAGTGGGACAGCTCAGGACAAGCCTCATACCTTAAGAAAAGAAAAAGGCTCATACCTTAAGAAAAGGAAAACTTAACAAGGAATTTCACACCGTTTTCAGGAGTCAAGAGAAAAACCAAGTGCTCATCGGTGCTATCAATGAGAATTTTTATAGCTTCTATAAAGAGATGGGCTAATCCCAGAACGAAGTCCTTGTCAGTGAGGGCAGTGAGAGCCCTGAGTACCCTCTATAGGATTATAGATACATAATGAAGGAATTCAGCAAAGAATTAAAACTAGAGAGAAACAGTGAATGGAATAAAAAAACAACTGTAACTTAGAAATCCCTAGAGGAGCTAAAGGAAACATTGACTCTTTGGAAGAGCTTGTAGCAAATAGCACAGATAATTTGAAAATAGAAGTGGATGTAGCCAAAGGCTGCATGAATAAATTGGAAGACAGAATAACAGATTATAGATTTAAGGTAGAAAAACAAGTCCAGAAGATAACTGGAAAGAGATTTAAAAACATTTAGAAATAAAAGAAAAAATTCAAATTATTGGGGTCTTAGAAAACATCAGAGAGGGAGACCAGCTAATCACCATAGTTCAGAAAATTATTCACAAAAACCCAGTATCATCAAGAACAAATGACACCAGGTAAATTAAAGGAAGCCATAGTCTGTCAGCAAGGAGAAACTTCAAATTCAAACTTGCCCAGGTACTTTATCATTCTGCTACAGAATTATTATGACAAAGAAAAAGATTCTTCAGTTTACCAGAAGTAAAAAACAGGTTATATAAAAAAATATCAACCAGGATCTCATCAAGTTTCCCTCCAAAAACCTACAGAAACCAAGAAAAAAATTGGAATACGAAATATACAAAATTTAAAGACATAGGTCTCAATCCCAGAAACAATTTCCCAGAAAATTTATGTAAAAGGGAGCAGGAGTATGATTCTTCCCTCTCACTTCTTCCAGCTCAAGTTGATGTAGTCACAGAATTCAGTTAATGTGTTAACAAGATGTAACTTTCAGTGATCTCTTTATGGAGTGTAAACACCTCACTGATTGAGTCAAAGCTTGGAGTGTTGGAGGTGAGACCCCTGAAGGAAGGAAGGAGGGGGGGATATCTCTCTTCCTACCACCATTGGCCATGTAACTTTGAAAGGAAGCTACTGAACCACTAAATCCAGCAAGAAGCAGGCATAAGCAGCTTCAAGGAATGTGACCCTCTGCATAACAGAAGAGAATTGGACTATGGAAAGGAACGGACCATGGGAACTCTGTTGAACATCTTGCCCAGCAGAAATGCTGCATTCAAGTAGGATTGCATAAAACTCTACAAATGTCTCTCATTATATCTGTGCCTCATTACTATTGTGCCCTAAGTTTGAACCCATTTTTCCCATGGATACCATGTATATTTGTGGGAGAGTGTGCCCCTAGTTAATGGAGGAAGGTACTCTATAACTACTACTCTTGCTATGCCATTTGAGGAAATTCCTTTGCTAAGAGTTAATTTTAGTCTAGCGCTGATTTTTAATGGAAGTACACTGGTGGGATTTCTTGAAGTTCACTGTTAGACATGCAGGCCTCCAAAGTTGGGGGTGAGTGCTTACTATATGTTAGGCATTATTTCATTTGATCCTCACAATAGCCTTGGAAGGTAGATGTTATTATTATCATCACCATTGCACGGTTGAGGAAACTGGGGCAGACAGAGGTTGAATGACTTGCCCAGGGTCACCCATTTAGTAAGTGTCTGAGGCTAGATTTGAACTTATGTCTTCCTTACTCTAGGCCCAGTGCTATATCCTCTGTACCACCTACCTGCCTTAAAAAGTTTTAGAGCAAGAAGGACCAAATAGGTTATCTAGTCCAGATTGCTTCAATTTACAGATGAAAAAATTAAAATTCAATGACAAAATATCTATTTAGAGCAAAGATGTTATTTGCAATGGAGAAGTGTTAGAGGAACTTTCACCAAAATACATGTAAAGTAGTAGTGTGGTCTTAAAAGTGTTAACTGTTACAATATGGCATTTCAAAGGAATTAAAGGCAATGAAAAAGCTAAAGTATTTCTGTATTCAGATGACATCATTGCCTGTTTAGAAAATTCAAGAGCTCAATAAAAATAACTGAAACAATTATTTTAGTAAGCATATAAGAAAAATGCACATGATGTGGATCTTTTTTTTTTTTTAAAGCAATTGGGGTTAAGTAACTTGCTCAAGGTTACATGGCTAGTCATAATTTATGTGTGGGTGCTCATTTTCTGAGGCCAGATCCGATCTCGGGTCATCCCAACTCCAAGGCCGGCGCTCTTACTCACTGCGCCACCTAGCCGCCCCTTTAGGGCAATTGGGGTTAAGTAACTTGCCCAAGGTTACACGGCTAGGTTTTTTTTTGTTTTGTGTGGATTAAGTGTCGGAGGCCCGGTCCGAACTCAGGTCCTTCTGACTCCAGGGCCGGCGCTCTATTCACTGCGCCACCTAGCCGCCCCTGGATCTTTTTGTTTTACTAACAAAAAATTAGGGATAATTGATAGAGAAATTCCATTAATAGTAGTAATGATGTGACACATCAAGTAATTATATATTGACCATCAAGGATTACAGAAAAATAATTTTTGAGCATTTTATAGAAATAAAAGAATTGAAGAGAAAATCCCTTGCCCATGGTTAGGTAGAGTCAACATAGTAAAAATGCTAGAGCTTCACATTTATAAATTGGATGTACATTTGATTAAATAAAATTTTAATTCAATTAAAATAAAAAGGGTCTACTTTGTGTTAGGTAAAACAATAATAACATTTACATCGATGATGTATTGGCAAGAATACTAAAGGCAGATGAAAAAATTGATAAAGGGCAACTCATACTATTGGATTTCAAATATATTGTAAAGGGGAAATAATCAAAATAACTTAATATTAGATATGACAGGGATAGGAACTGGGCCTGTGAGTTCATTGGTATAGGGAAACTCTCAAATTATGAAATTCTATTTCATATGGGGCTCACTTTCTTTACAACATATACTCTTGGGGGGGCTAGGTGGTGCAGTGAATAGAGCACTGGCCCTGGAATCAGAGGGACCTGAGTTCAAATCTGGCCTCAGACACTTAACATAAAAACTAGCCGTGTTACCTTGGGGAAGTCACTTAACCCCAACTGCCCTCCAAAAACAAAAAGCAAAAAAACAAACCATATACTCTTAAATCATTGCTTGAAACACTGAAAAGTGCTGAGAGTTCAGGATCACACATCCAGCATATGTCAGAGATAGGGCTTGACAGTAGGGTCTCCAGGCTCTAAGGCTACCTTCTTATCCACTATAGCAGTCTGTCTCTGCAATACTAGAAGAAAAATAGTTTAGTAGAACAGACCAGAAAATGCTGTTATAAAATTAAATATATAAAAATTATTAGTCATTGATAACCCCAAACAGTAAAACATTAGGGAATAATTTTTTTTTCCTCTATGGGAGTTCATCTTTGTCTTTCTTAAATTCTTTTTCTGAAGTTATAGTGTTTAAATCAGTGGTGTCAAATTCAAATAGAAACAAGACCATTAAATTATGTAAGGAACCCTGCTGGCTGTATATTGATTTAGTTTTAAAATAAAATGTTACCTATGTTTTATTGTATTTGTATTTATTTTGTTAAATATTTCCTAATTACATTTTTAATCTGGGCTTGTGCTATTTGCTGGCCATGTGGTGGATGCCTCTGGTTAGGATTATTTATTTACTTTATCCTTCCTTTCCTATGCTTCCCTCTTCCTCAGTGTAGATTCTGGGATTTTGCTTTTACTTTTATCATCTAAAAATTATTTCACCCTCCTTTCCTATCCAAGATAAAAGTGTGGTTTAAGAATTAATTGCATGCTCAATATTATATTAATCCCAATATTTTATTAGTCTTTCCCTTTTGTCTTTTTAAAATATATTTAAGGACACAAATTTCCTCTGAATAGTACTTTAACTATATTTCATATATTTTGGCATATTGTCTTATTATTGTCATTCTCTTTAATATAAATTTTAGTTGTTTCTATAATTTTGACTTTGACCCACTTGTTATTTGAAATGTCATCCTTTAGTCTTTATTTAGATCTATATATTTTGTTCTATGTTTTTATTGATTACTCTTCTTACTATGTTACAAAACAGAAAAGATGTTTAAGATTTCTACCTTTTGTTTACGAGTTCTTGTGCACTCAAATATGATTAATTTTTGTATAAATTCAACTTTAATCTGAAAGTTTATTTTCTTTAAGATTCCCATTCAGAAATCTCCATAGGTACATCAAATCCGGTTTCCCTAACATTTTGTTAGTGAATATAATTTTCTCCTTTTAAATTTTCCTGTTGGATTTGTCAAGCTCTGTCAGAGGATCATTAAGGTCACTTAGAATTAGGACTTTACCATCTAGGTCTTTAAAAACATAATTTGGCTTTTGCTTTAAAAAGCTTGACATGTCAATTATTGCTTATGTATCAAATCTTGATTTTTAAATTCTCAAGAATGCCTTTGCTATATTAGTATTCTAATGTAGTTTCTTGGCTTGTCTCTCTTAATGGTATCTGCATCATTGTCATTTATGAAATCTTTGAATATAACTGAAACCTAATTTAATTTAATTCCAACTCTTCTCTTTGAATCTACATGAATTTCTAGGCTTTAGATACATTTCTTATAAACAATTAATTGTTTGGAGTCTTGTTTTCTAATCTGTTCTGAAAATTAATGTCCTTTTTGTTGGTGAATTCAGTCCATTTGTATTCAATATTATAATTTGTTTGGTTTTTCCTGAAGTACCAGCCTTGGAAGCAGCAAAATCTATATTCAAGACCTGCCTTTGATTCATAAGCTATGTGACCATAGGGAAATAACTTAAACTATTAGTGTTCCATTCAACTCTAACATTATAATTTACAGATGAGTTACCTATCTGCATTTGTGATAGAGTGCCTAAACTGGGAGTCCCCACAACTAATGAAATAAAGACTAAAAAGAAAAAGAAAGGCTGCTGTTGTAAATGCATGCACATGCACATGCACACACACCCCTTTCTATTAATATAAAGTGCTATAGTAGTTGTGTTTTTTAACAATATGATATGACGTCCTATATTAACAATACCCTTGCCCAAATTAAATAACAGATAAAATTTGTCTTATTTTTATAACAATTCAATCTTAATCTCTTTATCCTTCCTTTCCTATGTCTCCCTCTTCCTCAGTGTAGATTCTGGGATCTTGCTTTTACTTTTATCATCTAAAAATCATTTCACCCTCCTTTCCTATCCCAGATAAAAGTGTGGTTTAGGAATTACCCTTAGTCTGCCACTTGTATCTTTTTGTTTGATCAAACAACTTATGGACTAATTTTTAAAAATACTACTCTCTCCTCTCTGCCCCTGCGCCTTCCTTTACCTTCAGCCCTTGTGATAATCTAAATTTGTCTAGTTTTCAAGGGATTTTTCTCCAAGTTCCTACCCTCTTTTTAAGCTAATGACCCTTATACCAGATGTAACTAACAACCTAAAATAGATGTAACATCCTTACATCATATTAACATTAAAATAACCTATGCTCCTTACTTGCATTTATTTCTAGATAACTTTATAATTTAGTTGCTCAGTGAATTTGTATGTTGAAATCTCTGCTCAGTTCTAAATCTCTAAGGAAAGAATTATATTTTCTGGCCTCACTGAATAGCCATCTTCCCATTTCTATTATTTATTGTTCTTTTTGAGTAATATTTCACAATTCAAAATCGTACTTGTTGATAGTAAATTGTTCCATCCTGGTTGGTTGCAGGATTCTCTTTTTGACATTGAAGCTGTAGAAATTGTTAACTAGTAGGGTGAGTTAAGTTCAGACTCTATGTCTGTATACTGTGAATTTTATCTGTTTGTACATTGTGCTCTGGTTTGAATTCTGGACAACTACCTCCCCCCCGCCCCAGCCATGATTTCCTAGAATATGGTCTAAAGACTTCTTGTTTCTTCATATTTTCCTGAGAGACCAAAATTTCTCAGCTTGTATCATTGAACTCTGCTCTTTTGCTTTCATTTATATAGAACTGAGGTCTTCTTCTAGTGCTTTTGTTTTGATGTTTTGCTTTGTTCTTTCATCTTTACACTTTTTGTTCTGTCAGCCATTTTAATCCTCAGAGTCCACTGGTTTATTAAAACTTCCCACCATCTTTTATACTTTGTCAATTCTCAAATTCATTTTCTTTCAGCAATTTAATTTCCATGTTATAGAAGCCAGATCATCTTTATGTCTCTTATTTTGATTCTAAAACACTGTGGAGTTTCTTGTTTATTATTCTCTCTTCTAGAAGTTTAAGTATAGTTATAGTCGTGTTAATTTTTTCTGGTGATCTCTCTCTATATCTTTCTCTCTGTTTCTGTCTCTGTCTGTGTCTCTGTCTCTCTCTCTTTTTCTCTCTCCTCCCCCCACATTTGGAGTTTTGATTTTGGTATGGACCTATGATGGAGGCCTTCCTATATAGAAATTCATTCCACTAATCATCAGAGAGATAACTCATTTGTAACTTATAGCCTAAGAGAGATACTTGGGGCCACTGAGATGTTGAGTGATTACATAACTAGAATGTATCAGAAGCAAGACTTGAATTCAAGTTTTCCTCTTCTAAGACCAGTCTGGCTTATTAAGCCATGCTTCTTGTTAGCTTTCTTTAATCAGATAGTAATTTATTTATTTATTTTTTGCCCTTTTTTTTTTCTTTTTTGGAGGGCAATTGTGGTTAAGCAACTTGCCCAAGGTCACACGGCTAGGTTTTTGTTTGTATGTGCATTAAGTGTCTGAGGCCAGATCCGAACTCAGGTCCTTCTCACTCCAGGGCCGACACTCTACTCACTGCGCCACCTAGCCGCCCCCCAGATAGTAATTTATTGTATGTCCCTTTTTGTTCTCATTTTTTACTTTTTCTATTAATTTCTTTCTGTTAAGGTTTTTTCTCTTCTTCTCTTAAAACATATTTGGTAGTTTTATCATTTTGACATGGTGTAGGGGAGCAAGGTCTAGTCATGAATACTCAATCTACCATCTTTTCAAGGAACCATTACTAGGAAAACTATTGGGGTAATTACACAGCAGTGAGTGTGGAGGGGTGGGGGAAGGATTTCTATCTATACCTCACCACATACTCCCAAAAGTTCAAAATGTATCAGTGATGTAAAGATTTAAAAATCATAACAAAAAATGGAAAGAAAGAGGAATAGCATACTTAGATCATTTGTGGAAAGGAGAATATTTTTTCTATTGAACAAATGGAAGCAATTATTGGAGACAAAATAGATGGATTTATTTACATATAAGTAAAATGATTTTACATAACAAAAAGCACCAGTTCCAAAATAATAAAGAAATAATTGAAAAAAAAATCTTTGTAATACATACTTCTGATAAAAATCTTATATTCTTTTTTACAGCTCTAAGAAGCTGATACAAATACATGAGTAATGCCTATTCCCCAGTGGAGGGGAAATGATGAAATAAATTACTGCAAAAAAAAAAATAAAACCAACCCAGTGAGGTTTTAATAATCCCTTGAAAAATTGTTCAAAGTCTAATAATCAGAGAAATGCAAACTAAAACAAATTTAAGGTACACTAATAAAATTATCAAAAGTAATATAAAATAATCAAATTCAGTGTTGGTGGAACTATGGGGAAACAGCTAATCCATTACATTGCTAGCTGAATCATAAATTGATTCAATTTTTTTGGAGAGCAATCTTTATAATTATTTTGAAACTGATCACAATACTTTACTTTTGCATAATGTTTTAAGGTTTGTAAAGTGCTTCCCTTAGAACCATTTTGGGAAATATGTGTGCAAGTATCCTGAGGAAACTGAGGCTCAGAGAGTTTGGCTTACTTGCCCAGGAGTATTCAGCTAGTAAATAATGGAGCCACTTATTTCAACCCAGTTCTTCTGTATCCAAGTCAAATTTTCTATCTACTTTATCATTATGCTTTTGAATATATTTATTCCAGTGATCCCACTACTGGAACTAGATATTAGGGTTTTTAGTTTTTTTAAATTTAGTTTTATTTTACTTTCAGTTCCAAATTCTCTCCGTCCTCCCTCCCTTCCTCCCCCCCTTCCTCCCCCTCCTCTGGCCTTGAGAAGACAAGAAAAACAAAGTCTATCACAAATATGCATAGTCATGCAAAACAAATTCTCTTATTATCCATGTCCAAAAAGAAAGAAGCAAGCAAGCAAGGAAGGGAGGAAAGAAAGAAAGGAAGAAAGAAAGGAAGGAAGGAAGAAAAAGAGGAAGGAGGGAGGGAAGGAAGCAAGAAAAAGAAAGAAAGGAAGAAAAAGAAAGGAAGGAAGAAAAAGAAAGGAAGGAAGAAGGAGGAGGGAGGGAAGGAAGGAAGGAAAGAAAGAAGGAAGGAAGAGAAAATATACCTCAATCTTCACTCCGAGTCCATTACTTCTCTATCTGAAAGTGAGCAGAATGTTTCATCCTGAGGCCTTTGAAACTGTGGTTGGTCATTGTGTTGATCAGAGTCCCTAAACTACTAAGGAATATACCTCAAAGAGATTAAAGAAAGAGGAAAAGGACCCATATGTACAAAGATATTTATAGCAGTTCTTTTTGTGGTAGCAAAGAATTAGAAACTGGAGGATTTGTCAATTGGGGAATGATCGAACAAATCATGGTATGTAAATGTGATGGAATATTACTATGCTTTAAGAAAGGCTGAAGAGGAAGAGAATGGTTTCCAGAGAAAACTTGGGAAGACTTGGAAGTATGAATTGATCCAAAGTGAAGTGAGTAGAACCAAGAGAACAACTGATACAATAACAACAATATTTGAAGTATAATCAATTCTGAAAGACTTAGGGTTATTATTTAGAAGAAAAAAAGACAGCTGCATAAAGCTATTCATGTTCTCTCTGCAAGTATAAAAATTTGGAAATATCTTTTATTTTTTTTATAGCAATTGGGGTTAAGTAACTTGCTCAAGGTTACATGGCTAGTCATTATTTATGTATGGGTGTTCATTTTCTGAGGCCGGATCCGATCTCGGATCATCCCAACTCCGAGGCCAGCACTCTTACTCACTGTGCCACCTAGCTGCCCCAATATCTTTTATTTTTGCTTTTTTTTTTTTTTTGGAGGGCAATTGGGGTTAAGTAACTTGCCCAAGGTCACACGGCTAGGTTTTTATTTGTGTGTGCATTAAGTGTCTGAGGCCGGATCTGAACTCAGGTCCTTCTGACTCCAGGGCCGACACTCTATTCACTGCGCCACCTAGCCACCCCAATATCTTTTATTTTTAATGGAGAATAGGTGAATACATTGTGTTATATTATATTAATGGAAGTCCTAAAAATGTTCCCTCCTCCAGAAAGCCTTTTTAAAGTGATTTGAAGAGAGAGGAATGCTTATTAAACTTCAGCCTTCCTGGTTACTTTACCCCCTCCCCCTTATTTTGTCTGTTCTTTACTGGTACTCTGACAACCCCGGGGAACAGAGTATCAATGTAGGGTGGGCTCAAAGCTGTCTGGAAAGAGCTTCGTTTCTCTCTCTCTCTCTTTCTCTGTCTCGCTGTCTGTCTCTGTCAGACTGTCTCTCTTTCTGATCAGGAATGAAGATAGATAGGAGAGAGAAAAAGTCTTGCTTCCTGAACCTAGTTTTGTTTTGGAGCTTTTCTCTTTCCCAATTACCTACATGAAATAATAGATGAGTTTTGGAATTGAAACTCTGAGGACTCAGAATCTTGCCCTTGGCAGTTAGTTGGAAGGACAGCTTCTAAAATGAATACTGACTGAGGATTGTTTAGCATGTGGAAAATAAACAGCAAGATTATATAGATTTCTTGACCCTAAGCTAGGGAGTGGTCTCTCATGGAGATGCTGGCCTCAGCAAACAGGAAATATGGTTTAAAAAATAGAATTAAGCCAGAATCAGCCAACAAGCATATTTTAAATCTTTTATTTTTAAAAAATTATACATGTAGATATTTATGTATTTCTAATCGACAAAAATTTGCCTTTCCTTTCTTCTCCCTCTAAATGAGAATAAAAGAAAAAGAAAACTCATGTTACAAACACACACAGATAAACAAAACAAATTTCTTCATTGGCTATGTCTACAAAAATTGATGTCTCCTTATTTACTGTGAGCCCTTAATCTTGGTACAAGGAGGTAGGTAGCATCATTAGTCCTCTGGAATTATGGTTGGTCATGACACTGATTATAGTTCCTGACTCTCAAAGTTGTCATTGTACAAATTGTTCTCTGTGTTCTGTTCATTCTGTTCATTTCACTCTGCATCAGTTAATATAAGCCTTTCCAAGTCTGGCTACAACCATCCCCTTCATAATTTCTTAGGGCACATATTTATATACCATAACTTTTTTTAGACATTCCCTAATTGATGGTCATTTCTTTAGATTCTCAATCTTCACCACCTCCAAAAGATGGAGAAATACTTTTGTACATTCTTAAAGAGTTTATTTTATTTAGTACTAATCCCTCCCTTAATCTACCCTCCTTCTAATTCCATTTCTCCCCTTTTCCTCCTATTTTCTCACTAAGTGAAATGTATTTCTGTATGTTTAACAAGAATTTATAAAGCACCCTACTATGTGCTGGGCACTGTACTAAGCTCTGGGGATACAAAAGAAGGCAAAAATAGGCCCTACTCTCAAGACCCTCACAGTCTAATTAAGAAGACAACATACACATAACTATGAACAAGATATAGACAGGATAAATTGGGGATAAGCAATAGAGTGGAGGCACTAGAATTAAGGGAGATTGAGAAAGGCTTTTTGAAGAAGGTGGGACTTGGAGGAAACCAGGGAAACCAGGAGGCAGAGGTGAAGTGGGAGGGAGTTCTAGGCATAAGGAAGAGCCTGTGAAAATTCCCAGACTTAGGAGACGAAGTGTCTAATATTGAGGACTAGGGAAGCAGACCAGTGTCACTGGATCAAAGAGTATATGGAGGGGGGGTGGAAGGTATAAGAAGACTGAAGAGATAGGAAGGAAGGGGTTGGGTTATGAAAGGCTCGAAAAGACAAACAGAAGATTTTATATTTGATCACAGAGGCAATAGAGGGGCGCAATTAGCTGGCACAAGCTCTATCTAGTTCATATTCCAAAGAGCTTGGCATGGGGAGAAGAATGCCCATTCCAGCCAAGGATATGAGAACATAGATCACTCTTTGTGGGGCAAAAAGATAGGATTTTTCTCTAGTTAGATAACTGGGTGTATTAGGGCTTTTATTTTCTGAAAGACCTATTACCAGGGAAAGACTCGGGCCATGGTGGAGCCTCCTCATTCTCTTAAGATGATAGAGCACCCCAGCTAAGGACACCAGCTGAAGTGAAAACTGGAAATAGATTGGAGCTCTACAGCCTTGTGCCTAGTGGAGATTGGTAGAGCAACGCTGACTATCAGTCACATGAGACTGACCAGCAGATATGGTATCAGGGAGACACCATGCAATTTGCAGAGACTGATGGTATACTGTCTGAGACAGCAGAGAGCTGTTATTATAGTTATTGCTGTAAAGTTATAGTGTCAAACTCAAATTTCTTTCTTCCTTCCTTCCTTCCTTCCTCCCTCCCTTTCTCCCTTCCTCCCTTCCTTCTTCCTGAACTCATGAGAGGCAACATGACATAACAGGTAGAAAACAGGCCATGCAGCCTTGAAGACTTGGATTCAAGTCCTGCCTCTCTGACTCACACTGACTATGAGACTCTGGGCAAGTCCTTTAACATCTCGTGTTCTCTAGGCAACTTCCATCTATGTTATAAATTTCCTCGCTTGGGTCCTTGTGTACCAGTGAAATTGCAGATCCAGTTTCTGTCCTCATTACAGATTTAATAATCATCAAAAAACATGAATACTTCAATTTGCAAAGGAAAAAAAGAAGGATTTTATACAAAACCATGGACTTCAGTTACTTTTTTAAAGAGTGCATATTAAATTTAATAATAAATAACCAAACAACCTTGTTTATGTACCTTTCTGAATTTCTTTTTGTTTTCTTCTTTTTATAATGTTTCAGTGATCCAGGCCTTAAAATTTATTTATTTTTGGAGGGGGGAAGGTAAGGTAATTGGGGCTAAATGACTTGTCCAAGGTCACACAGCTAGTAAATGTCATGTGTCTGAAGCCAGATTTGAACTCAGATCCTTCTGAGTCCAGGGCTGGTGCTCTATTCACTGCACCACCTAGCTGCCCCCCCAGGCTTTAATTCTTAAGGGAAAAACATCTTGCTCCATCAAGTGTAGGCCCACAAATCTGAATCTGTGAGACAGATTTGCTTGGTAAAGAACACTGACCTTGGAGTCAGAGAACTTGGGTACAAATCCCATTGGGCCAATTACTGATTGTTACTAATTTAATTACTGATTGTTGATAATTATGCCAATTATCTGGTCTTGGGCAGGTTGCTTCAATCAATCCACAAATTGTTATTAATCATTTACTATGTGCCAGACATTGTGCTAAGAGCTAGCAAATTTACATTCTAATAGCTGTACAATGATAGGGTTGGCCTCCTCACCTGTAGAATAAGGAGGTTGGAGTAAAGATGATTCTGAGGTCGTTAGTCACTCTAGAGCCTCAATAAAACTTATGTGATCCTGTGATCAGGTTGTCAGACAAACTCCAAACCAGGCCATACTCATACTCCTCTGGAGACATACCTGCCTCCTATGCTTAGGGGCAGGCAAAGAAGATGTTGGGAGAGAACCACATTTGGGCCTCTGCCTAAGAAGTTCATGGAAGACAAGATGTAGGGACATGTACCTCCCTACCAGTTCTTTTTTTTTAAATTTTATTTTAAATTTATATAATAAAACAAACTTTCCATAACACAGGACAATAAAAAAAGATGACTGCAAGGAAACTACATGTCTCCCCCCGTCACCCCCTCTGTATCTCTGTCACTGCCATATACTCAGTGAATCTGGGGACAGGATGAGGGACAGTGTGGTTGGGATTCTTTCTTCCCTTGCTAAAAAAGCATCTTCTTTCCACAGCGTCTAAAGGTGAAATATGAGAAATGTCCTCTTCAGTCCTAAAATAATATCGCCCATCCTTCCCAGCTTTTTGTCCCTGCCCCTCCCATTCCTGCTTTGCCTGCAGGATTCTTCGCTCTGAGGAGATAAGACGACAGATCTCTCTGCCACTATCTATGTTGGTGTCTGAAAAAGCCACTGGCATCCTGGGGACCATTAACAACTATGTGAAATCTACTATGTACAACTTGCTATTCCTTTCAAATATTCAACAAAATTATCATGTAAATTTCTTTTTCTTTTCTCTCCCTGCCTCACAGATGCCTACCATTAGATCCAAATAGGTGTATATATAGCTATAGATATATATTTGCATGTATGTAAAATAATTCTATACATACTTTTATTTAGTAGTTCTTTCTCTGGATGCTATTCCAACCCCAGACCTAGCAGCCTGGCTTTTCTCATTGCTCTGACTTTTTCTCTTTCTGTAGGAAAGCAAGAGGGACTGGGGTCATAAAGGTACCCTGAAGAATGACCCTTTAAGGGAATGACATGATTTATTTGCTCCTTGGGTCAATGGAAAACTTGGTTAGAAGTCTGGGACCAGGAAAGGATTTGGATCAGGGAGGTTTCTTTGAAGCAGACACCAGAAGAGGGGGCAGAGTAGTAATGCTGTTTATCCTAAATTTGAGGGCAATATGTGAGGAAACCAGGTTGAAAGCACCTTGTTTCCTCATGAACCAGGGAAGTTGAGATAGGTGGTAGCTCTAGCTCCACTGGGGACTGAAGCTGAAGAAATATGGATGCTGGACTAACTGGACAAGAGCTAGGCTTCAAAAAAGCTGGATTTTTATGCCAAGGTGTATTGAGGGGGAATGAGTAACTATGCTGTGTACCTGTAATTTGCCAGCTTTCCAGTCATTTGAACCCTGGGTTCTCTGGACACTGAAGTCATTTCTGTACCCTAATCTTCTGGCTGAGCTGCTCTGAGCTGTGCTGACAAGACAGAAGAGTGGTTAATGCTAATCCTTCCCTTCCCCCACTGTGCTGGGAGTTCAAAGATTAATCCCTATCCCCTCCCCATCAACCCTCAGCCTGATCTGTTCCCAATCAGTCTGTCAGTCAGACCCTTAGTCGGTTAGACCATCAGTCTGTCACTGTTTGTGGAGTACCTCATGGGGGCACGGTTTGCTTCAAGGATGTGGTTTTTGGAGGAGACTCAAGAAGAAATGGTTTAATGGAGTAATCACATCACCCAAATTGGGAGGTACTGACATACACTTCCTCATTCCAGAGGCAACAGCCCCATCTCTTTGTCTCTCTCTCCTCTGCCCTTCTTCCATTAGTCTTCCTCCCACCCCCTGTATCTCTGTCACTGTCATGTACCCAATGAATCTGGGAACAAGGTGAGTGACCGTGTGGTTGGGATTCTTTCTCTCCTTGCTAAAAAAGCATCTTCTTTCCACAACACCTCAAGGTGAAATTTGAGAAATGTTCTTTCCAGTCCTAAAATAATACTGCCTGTCCTTCCCAGCCTTTTGTCCCTGCCCCTCCCATTCCTGCTTTGTCTGCAGGATTCTTCTCTCTGAGGAGATAGGAAGGCATCACTCTGCCACAGTCTATATTGGTGTCTGAAAAAGCCACTGGCACCCCGGGGACCATTAACAAATATTTATTAACTTTTGTATGCCAGGTTCTGGGCCAGCCCTAAGGGATAGGAAGAAAAAAATAGTCCAGTCATTCTATCATTCATTCATTCAGTCAACCAATTTGTAGCATTCTCTCTGGGCTTACTCTCCCAGCTCCCTCCCACTCAGAGTGGCAGGTTAGTTCTCCAGAGGGTGGCTAACTCCTCCTCCCCTTAAAGTTCGAGGGATAGCCCTGAGGGGTTGGGGTTTCTATTCCTGTTGCTCATAAGCCCCCATCTGATATACTTTCCTAATATCTATTAATAAGTTGACATCAATTAGTATTTATAAAGTATTGAAAAGGTATAGCAAGAACAGAATTTAAAACTCCCATTTACCATCCACCCCCTTCCCACCAACTAGGGGTACCCTCTCCTTTGGGGAGAGTGGGCTCAAATTTAAAGTACAAAGGCACCAAGGCACTTTTATTGGGAACACATGTGCTGGAGGGGTACATCCTGGCCCTGGGAGTTCTATCTTGGATTCTCCATTAAGTTAATATCTGGTTATGGAATCACCAATGAATATTGCTCATTTTCTCAGCTGGACTAACTCCTTGAAGTACTCAATGTCTCAGCTGATGTTGGACTCACTGGGAGCCTGACTGCTCCAATCTCAGGATACTCATTTACCTAAGATGAATCAAGAAGAAATGCAACAGGAATAGTGGTGCCATGCATTCATGAACACATGGTGATTGGGTGGAAGACAAGGGCTGACTGCTCATACCAATCTTAATGCTTGAAAGCTACCATAGAAGAGATACAGAGATCATCTGATTACAGTTTCTGTATTGATATTTTGTTCTGGCTCCATCTGTACTGAGTCATTAGTCTTTCTGGCTTTTTAGCCAACCAGAAGACATTTCATTATCACAGTCACTCATGACCCTTTGGATATAAACTAGTCCCCCAAATTCTAAGTGTTGGATTGTCAGTAGGCAGGGCATATTGAACATGCTCTAAGGATCGGACACCCACCCATCACAAACAAAGCATTAGAAATGCTTCAACAAGCATTCATTAAGTGCCAACTGTGTTCCAGGTACTTATGCTAGGCCCTAGAGGTACAAAGACCAAAAACAGGTCAATCATGCTTTCATTCACTCAATAGATATTTCATTCACTTCATAAGGATGCTAAATGCTTCTAAGGGCTGGGGTGGGGGGCAGTGAGTGGGAAGGAACTTCAGAGGACTGGATGACAGAGATAGTTCTATTCTGTGTTGTGCAAAGATGATTGAATTTGGAGTCAGGGCCTGGCTACTACTTTCATGACTTTATCCTCATGGTTTTATAAATTCTCATCTGCAAAATGAGAGAGGTTGGAATAAACACCTTAAAGGCACCTTAACAATGCCTTGAAACTCTTCATCTCCCTTCCCATGATTCCTTTCAAACTTAAAATCAGGGGCTCTTAACTTTTTTTTTTTTTGTATCAGAGACACTGATGAAGCCAATGGACCTCTTCAGAATAAAAATTTTCAAACAAAACAAAATTGCAAAGGAAATAAATTATAATGAAATACAGGTATAATATTTTTTCCACCCTTGTTTATAGGCCCCCTGAAATCTATCCCAGAACTTTCCTCCCCAGATTAAGAACCTCTGCACTAAACTCTCTGATTATATCACCAGCTCAGGGTTTTAGACAGTCCCAGCTGCAGTCTGTCATTCTCTTGGGATCTCTTCTGCCAAGGATGGTTCATCAACCCACTAAGCGGTTTTTCACCCTTGGGAGAAACCGGGAAGGGGTGGAC
The DNA here is from genome assembly GCA_011680675.1 of Gymnobelideus leadbeateri. NCBI lineage: Eukaryota > Metazoa > Chordata > Mammalia > Diprotodontia > Petauridae > Gymnobelideus > Gymnobelideus leadbeateri. The sequence goes on along the minus strand of WOXC01000454.1, from coordinate 68,481 downwards.
AGGGTGAAGTGGAAGAGCTGTTTCCAAAGGCAAAGGAGATCATCCTCCTGGGGAGCCCTGTGCCAGTGGGCCCTTATTTAATTCCAAAGGAATGTACTAATGTTCCCGCCCAGCAGAGCAGGTCCCAGCCTGACTGAGCCCCACACCAAACCCCAGTCAGCAGCCAATTGAAAAACCTCTTCTGCCAAGCTCAGTGTGGGCTGACCACAAACAGAGCCAGCTCAGGGAGGGAAGTTAGCATTCATGGCAATTCCAGAAGTCTGCGTTGTTGCCTACTGTGTCTGAAGCTAACGTTCAAATAACGAAGAAAAAGCAACCTGGTGTCATGGAATAGAGACTGTGTTAGAAGTCAGGAGGTCTGGGTGTTACCAGTGTAATTTTGAGCAAGTCACTTCTGAGCCTCAGTTTCCTTTTCTGTAAAATGATTGGACGACCTCTTAGGTCCCTTTTGGCTCTAAATCTGAGTCAGAATGGTTAACAGAACCATAGAATGAAGTTGGAAGGGACCATGGGAATCAACAACTGGGGACAGGGAGAGCCTGCTGGATTTAGGGTCAGGAAAGACCTGCATTCCAAGGCCTCCTCTAACATTTACCAGCTGTGGGACTATAAGCAAATCTCTCAATTGCTTTCAGTCTTGGTTTCCTCATCTGTTAAATGGGGAGAATGCTGTAGAAACTATCTCACAGGGTGATTCCGAGGAGAAGAAGATACACGGAAAGAACTTTGCAAAACCAAAAGTATTATGTAAATGTTGGTTATTGTTAATTAAGCCCAACGTTCTCGTTTGATAGATTAGGAGACAGAAGTTCAGGGAAGCTAAGTGAATTGTCCAAGGTACCAATTGAAGTAAGTAGCAGATTAGCGCTTGGATCACCTGACTCTCAATCTGGGTTTTTTTCTATGCTATTAAGTTGTCTCCCATTTAGGCCCCATAAGCCTAGTTTCCCTAAGATATCAACCTGGAATAGGTTTGACCAGACCTTTCTCAGAGCACTCCTTATCCTGAAACTTCAGGCATTTATTTCATTGCCCAAGAAGTCTTTGCTGAATCCCCTTTAGTATCTAATCTTATCCTCAATACTGTTGTGGAGATAAGAAAAGAAAACATAATCCCTGTCCTAGTGAAACTCATGTTCTGGTTTGGGAGGCAAAATATACATGTGATACTGTTAGAGAATAAGGTCAGACGCTGTATAATTAACAGTTGTGTGTGCGGTACAGACGATAGTAGGCACGTAGCAGTCCAGAAAAAAGGATAGGTCAGTATGACTGAAGCAGTAGAATGGGTGCAGTGGGAAGGGATACTGGATTTCCAATCAGAGGCCTTGGGCTCAAACTCTGCTTCTGCTATTTGTTCCTTGTTGTTGTTGAGTTCTTTCAGTCTTGTCCAAGTTTCTGAGACCCCCTTTGGAGTTTTCTTGGCAAAGATTCTGAAGTGGTTTGCCATTTCCTTCTCCTGCTCATTTTACAGATGAGGAAACTGAGGCAAACAGGGTTAAGTTACTTATTCAGGGTCACACAGCTAATAAGCATGTGAGGCTAGATTTGAACTTAGGTCTTTCTGACTCCAGGCCTGGTACTCACATTCTATCCACTGAGCTATCTAGCTGCCCCTTGGGTTGTAATAGCATTTAGTGCCCCTTAATTTCAAGTTAGGTCAACAAGCATTTTATTAAATATTTACTATGTACCAGGCACTGTGCTAAGCACTGGGAATACAAATACAAGCAAAAATGGAAATAGTCCCTTCCCTCAAGGAGCTTACATTTTAATGGGGGAAACAACACATAAAAGAGAAATGAAAAACTGAGGGGTAGGGGAGGTACCCACACTGTGGCATCATGTCCAAGTATGGAGAATGGAGGATGGAGGATGACTGCTCTGGTAAGACTAGCTGGTCTGGCCCTACCCCTGCATTGAAGTTCAAGGAAGAAGAACCAATGGGAGAAGGGGGCTCCTGGGGCAGTGGGAGAAGGCAGCTGGGGTATGGTGGTAAAATTTGGTGACTTCAATCTCCTATTCTGTGAAATGTCAGGCTTGGACAATGTAAGGCTTGTGCCTGTATGGTTTTGGTGATTCAGAGTCCAGGCAGCTGATATGGGGAGAAGGCAGGTGAGAAAAGGTAGAGAAACCAGAATCAGTTTCACTTTTGTGTCACTTTCAAATTTTTCTTCTTTTTTTCTTCTCCCAAATTTCAATCCCAATTACTCCTGACACTAAGAAACCTTTATGTTAGCTTGAGGCCAAGTCCTTTCCAATAGGAAAAATGGAAAACAGATGGAGCCGGGGAGAAGGCTGCTCAGGCTGCCTGCTTATTATCATCTTTTGAACTCAGTCTCAGGAATGGGGCCCCCAAACCTAAAGCCCATCCCGTAGTTGTGAGCCCCAGCCTTTGAAGCCCTGCCCCTACTGGAAAGAGTTTTCCCCTCATGGCCTGAACACCTTTGCCGTAGTCCTCCTTTCTCCAGTGAGGTATCTGGATATCATCCAGTATCTGGAAAACTGGATGTTGTTAGGAGTGAGAGTTTGGGTAGGAGTAGGAAATAAAGGGATCCTTAGGAAATCTTCATAGGATTTAAAAACAAGAGGGACCTTATGGATCATCTAGCTTGTTTTACAGATGAAGGAATAGGCCTAGTCAAGTCAGACTTGACTCTAATAAAACAAGGAGATGAGGAAAGGGTCCTCACCTAGGGTGTTACAGTACTGTAAGTTTAGAAGATTTCTATAGATAAATAACAAATATTTATTAAGTACTTATTATGTGCCTAGTACTGTGTTAAATGCTTTGTAAATATTATCTTGTTTGATTCTTTTTTTTTTTTTTTTGCTTTTTGGAGGGCAACTGGGGTTAAGTAACTTGCCCAAGGTCACACGTATCTTGTTTGATTCTTACAACAATCCTGGGAGGCATTCCCACTTTACAGGAAAGGAAACTGAAACAGACAGGTTAAGTGACTTGTCCAGGGTCACATAACTAGTAAATGTCTGATTTGAACTCAGGCCTCCTTGTTTTTAAGCCCAACTCTCTACTGTACCACCTAGCTGCCTCTAGATGGTTTTTCCTGGGGAAGGTGGGAGGCCACCAGAGAGGCTATTTATGGACCCAAGGACAAATGCTCTGTGTTTTCTTTGGGGTGAAACAAAATCTTTCCTATATTTGATATTTTGTTTGTTTGAATTAGTCTGTCCTATGTTTGCTAGTTTTGTGAAGTGTGAGACATTGCCGCATTCCCATGTGGACGTTTTGTTTATTGAAAAGGGCAGAAAAGGACATTTATTTGAGAAATAAAAAGAAAAGTAACGAGGAGGAACACAGATTGTTTTGAGAGGAATTGAAAGAAAAACAGTCCCTCAGAGGCAAAAGGACTTATTTACAGTAAAGACAGCCACAGAGTATTGCTGCTAATGCTGTTAATTTACACACAATTGTTTTTAGAACTTGGTAGTTTACTGGTGGGGAATTCTAAATCAAAGAATTTTCATGGGGTGGGGGGGGGGACAGGAGGAACCTATGAGACAATTGCGTATCGATTATGCCAAATCTGAGGAAAACATGAATTTTTGGTCTTCCATCTATGATAGGGGTGTGTCATTACACATAGAGGATCTTATTTGCATTATAAGGACCCAGAAGAGAAGCTGGAGAAGTAAAAGGTAGAAGCTGTATACAGAAGAGAGAAGTCAGTAAAATCCCAAGTCAACAGTCAAGAAGCCAGTGAAAGCAGAAGGTTAAGGCAGAGACAAAAATGGAGCCCAGCTGAGACCAGCTGACTTAGATAGGCAGGTGATGCAGTTGATTTAAGGAGCTGATCTGATTAGAGGGGAACTCTCATGCTGGGAGTTGATTAGAGAAAACAGAAACCTTTGCTGTTTGGAGAGCTGCCTGGAGAATGCCTTCCTTACTCTATAGAACTATCTACAAATTGAGAGAGGAGGAAACCCCTTGTTCTTGACTGCCCTCTCTGTCCCAAGAAGGGGAAACCCCTTGAAGCCCATAGATCATACTTGGATATTGCTTTTCAGTGGAAGAACCTGAACTGAGTGCCTCAGTTTCTAGCCTAGCTTTGGTAAAAGAGCTTAATGTTGCAGTAGGAGTCTGAGACCAGCATAGAAGTGGCTTCATCCAGCAGAAGAGCAGAGAGGCTCAGAAGAGGAACAGGTTGTCAGGTTGACTATTTCCTGAAGAGACTACAGATATCTAATCCAAAGTTGTGAGTTTCTATCTAGGTTTCCTAGCCTCACTGGTAGATTTTCATGAATTTGTGCTAACTCTTTCATAGATACTGTGGAAATAGGGGGAGAGTATTGCCCAGATTTATAGCAGGACTGTTATTTTACGATTGCTATTGATTTGCCTTGTGTTGGTAAATATTTCATATTTAGGAGTTAATGGCTAATCTTGCTTTATTTGTTGAAATATGAAGTACACTAATGGGGGCTCAAAAGCTACAGTATTAAATAGTATATGTATTGTTTCCCCCCACATTATGGTTACCTCTAAGACCCTGAGAGTGAATTGTACCTGTGTGACCACCTCTTTAGTGTACCTTCTTGACCTAGCATTGTGAGGTGTAGGCTAGGGTGAGTAAGCCATTCCAAGCTCAGGAAGAGAGAGAACTTAGAAAAAGTTGGGGCTCAATTAAATTAGCATGAGAGTTCAGGTGTGTGTGTGTGTGTGTGTGCACGCGCGCACATGTGTCCACAAGTGTATGTGCACTCGAATGCATGTGACCTAGACACAAACCAAATTCTGATGTTCCTAGGGCAAACCCTTGGGTGGGAGCACAAGCCATGATCAAGAATTTAGAGCTAAGCCATCAAGCTTGAACCTGGTCATCTTGATTCCAGAGAACAGATCATGAAGATCTTAGTAGAGAGGTAGGAGTTTATGGAAACAGGATGTTGCATGTGCTGCCAGACATCGTAGTATTTTTTATTGGCTGGTTTTCCTTAACTGTTTTACTTCATTACAAGGGAAGACACAATGGGGGTGGGGAAGGGAGGAACATATTGGCAAACAATTGTGATATAAAAAAACAAAAAAAATTATACTTCTTCCTTGTAAGTCTAGTGCTGTGGTTTTGGTAGTAGAAATAGAGAAAGGGCCTACCTGACTTATACCAATAAGTCTTGCCCCACCCAGGGCAGGAATAAAGGCAGGAAGGAGCTGAGAGTAGGAAGGAGGAAGGAAGAAGGAGCTACAAGAGAGAAGGAAGCCTGGGAAAAGATGAGGAAGCCATGGACACAGGTGACTTGGGCAAATCAGGAAGACTTTAAGCTTTCTCTAATGGACCAGGGTAGTGGGGTGGGGAGGTGGGGGTGGGAAAGTCCACATCTCTGAGAGTTATGAGCTTCAACATTCTCACTGAGAACCCTGGCTTCTCCCTGCTACAACATGAAGATCCTTGTTGCTATTGGCTAACTTACTTTCTGAACTCATCCCTCCTTTATAAAGCAATAAAGGAAATGTACCTAGGGAGAAAGTAGGTGGTATAGTAGAGAGAGTGTAGGATGTGGAGTCAGGAAGACCTCAGTTTGAGTCCTGCCTCGTACAGTTAATAGATGTTTGATCTTCTCAGTGCCTCAAATTCCTTATCTTTAAAATGGGGTAATAATAGCACCTATCTCACAGGGTTGTTGTAAGGATAGAGTTGGTTAACATATTTCAAATGCTTTGTAAACCTTAAATGCTATGTAAGTGCTGTTGATATTATTGAAAGAACATTTATTAAACACTTGCTATGTAACCAGGCACGATGCTAAGTGCTGGGAATATAAATACAAGCCTAAAAAATGACAGTCCCTGCCTACAAGATGCTTACCTTTTAATGGAGGAAGACAGTACATAAAAGCAAACTGGAAAATGGGGTAGAAGAAGATAGTAAAAATTCAGATGCAGGAACCATACAGGGAGAGAAGTGAGTAGGGATGGCCTGGGATCTTCATGAAATAATGGTGCCAGGAAATAGCTCATCAATCAAAGGAAGGGCCTCAGGGGCAGAAGCATCTTCAGGGTGAGAAGGCTGTTGGCACAGAAGTGATGGAAGGTGAGAGTCAAGAGATAGTCACCACCATGGGAAAATCACTCTGATTTATTAGGAGAATCTTCTGGGAACAACATGACTGAGTGTCAATGTTGGGTCAAAGCCACCCATCTCTACTCAGCTCATGTTTAGGATGGAGTCCTTCAGTAAATGTAGATTGCAGAGTGAACGAAAAAATTCAATCCCTGTTCTAGGGAAGTTCACAGTTTTTGGAGGTGAAGTGATCCCTGCCGTTTGGGACCCTCCCAGTCTGCTGGAGTAATAATGGTACAGTGGATGGAGCAACGGCTCTAGAGATAGAGAAGTTGGGTTATAATTTTGTCTCTGATGCTTACTATCCTTGTGACCTCGAGCAAGTCACTTTATCTCCTGGGCCTCATTTTCCTTTTCTGTAAAATAAGGGGATTGGACTGGTGGCCTCTGAGGTCCCTTCCTATTCCTAGTCTATGATCGTGTGATTCTAAGATACGTTCTCTAACCTCGAGGAGCACTTAGCCTGATGGAGGTTAGAAGTCTGAGGGATAGGGCAGGGGGAGACATCTCTTATTAGGGATTCAGGGTCTTCCTTGTGTGGGGGATAGTTCTAAATGAAGAGTATTAATGAGACATTGTCATGACCTTGCTTAGCTGAAAGAGCAGGAAAAGGTGAAATACTTTGACAAGCCTCATCCCTGGGTGTTGGCTGTGGGTGGAGGAGCCCTGGGGCCTTGAGCCTTGGATGAGTCATGAGGAACAAGAGCTCAGCAACTTGCCCTATGGTTGGGTCTCATAAGGGAAGCAGAGTTGGTCTTGGCCTTGCTGTTTGGGCTCAGCCTTTGGGTGTGTGGGATTAGCTTCATCTTGGCTTGTAGCACTGTCTGCTCATACCAAAGTCAGGCCAAGTGTTTCCAAATCTCACTGGCTTGTGGGGCTTCTTCAGCAGAGGGGGTAGGTGTTGGGACATTGTTCTTGCTAACCAGGGTCCCTTATATGAGCCAGCTTCCTATATTTCTGCGGGATGTCAAGGTACTCTTTTCTGTCTGGGGACCTAGTTCCTAGGTGAAGGCCTATTCTTGTGTACAAGTAGTTTCAATATTTGCCTTATATGACAGTGTCTCAGGCTGTTCACAGTGTGATTGAAAATTTCTGATGTTCAAGACAACTGTCTTGCATTTCAGGTTAAGAGAGGTAAAGGAAGGAGAAATAATAGGTATTATCTCCCCTGACTTCTACTCATCTCTTACCATAGTCCCTGTGGAAGTAACTTCTATCTCTCTCTAGGCCCAGGATGAAGTTTGAATCTACTATGTCTCTGGGATGTCACATAGATTCTTCTACTGCTTGCTAATGGTATAATCTTGGGAAAATCCCTTAACCTATCAACCTTAGTCTATTGATCTAGAAAATAGGGATAACAATAACTACCCTGACTCTCTTACAAGATTACTCTGTAGTTAACCCTTGTTCAGAGGTTCTCATGTGCCTTCTATGGTGATTTCCCTACAACCAGGGAATTTTACTATCAGATTCTACTCAGTGAATTGTCACCAATTCCCCTTACAAGCACATTGTTCACAAAGCTCAAAGAATGGACAAGTTTATTTGCAGGTCAGAGAAAAACAAACAGAACTCCTGTAGAGGTGATGGGAAATCATGGCACCCTCTCATGAGCATCCTCCCAAGAAGCTGTATATTGTCAACCTCTCATAGTATATCTTGCTACCTATGTATATCTATATCTGTACACACGTATATATTTTATTAAACTCTTAGCAAGGGGCTGTCTTTAGTGTGATTCCTCTCTATGTCTTCCACTGAGACTATTTGTCAGATGTTGGTGGTCACTTTTCATCAAAATTGTTGTCCATAGTTCTTGCCTTTTGCAAGCATTGTCTGATGATCCCAAAAGGTGTAGAGATTATTTATCACCGCTGGCCCTTTTGCTGTGCCTCCATTGCCCAGCTGAGTGGAGCTTTGGCTGTTGTTCTCCAGCAGATGGCATCAGTCTTCTGCCATTCTGCATGCTGTTCCCATACTTCATGACATTCCACTTGCAGTCTTCTTCAGTTCCCAGCAGATGGTGTTGGTTGATTTCTTTCTTAATGTACAGGTTCCCTGTCTTGGGTCACTAAAGAGAAGGGTGTTTCAGAGTTTCTATCCTGGTGGACTGTGTCACAGCCCCAAATCTAGTTTCAGACCTAGATACTTCCATAATTAAGCTTTCCCTTGTGCTATGGTTTCTTGTAACATCTGGTCTCAGACAAGAGATCTCTTAGGGTCAGGAATGCGCCACTCCTCACTACTTTCAAGCAGGTCTCTATCCATATCAGACTGGGTCCTAGCCTATTCTTTCTTCTCCTCTAGCACCCAAATGCCAGGACTCTAACATCATACTTCCCATGGTCTTGGGGCTCAGCAGGACTCCCAGTTCCCCCTTCATTGTCTCCCATTGTCTCCCATTGTCTCCTTTAGGGGCCAACTGGGCAGGGTTATTCAAATCATCCAGGGCTATTTCCATTTTCTCTGGCAATTTCTAGACAGAGATATTTCTCTTCTGCCTGGGCTGTTTCATATCATCCACTGGATACCTTGGAGGACTTAACTGTTTTTCTGTTTGGGATTATTCTATTTTTGATGGAGAGCCAACTTTAAGGCTAAAACTTGCCCCATGCTGAGCTTGCTGAGGAATGATCCCTGTTAAATCCATTAGCATGGCCAATGAAATACTCACAATTTGACAGAGGAATGCATAGGATTTTGAATTTTAAGGAGCCAAACTTTTTATTTCACAAATGAGAAAACAGAGGCCTAGGCAGGTCAAGCGACTTACTCAAAATCACAAGGTAGAAAGTGGTTGAACTGGATTCAAACCCTGGGGTCCTGACTCCAAGACCAGAGCTCATTCTACTACATGACCTTATTACCTTTCAACCTCATTACACTGATTACCAGTTTCCCACCCCACTCTCCACCCCACAATGCACCCTAGTTATAGGATCTGGGTGCTTGTTTTAAAAGTTACAAGCAGTCTGTCTGTCAGTTGGCCAATCACCAAGTGGTCAGTAAGTCAAACTCCATTTGTTGCTGTATTGAGAGGCAGCTCTTTCTCCTCTAGTCATAGGGCCTGTAGCAAGCACTCTGACTCTGTCCCTCTTTCTTCCCCTTCTCTACCCTCCCTTCCCTTTTGTAAAGCCTTTGAAGGAGTTATCTGCATAACTGAGCCAGATGCCCTAGCACAAAACAGGAAATGGAAAGATGATCTCCAAGGTCTCTTCCAATTGTCAATCTATGGCCCTATGATTCTATGAACTTGAGAGGGGGGAAGGGAGAACCTTTCCAGAACCCCAAAGAGTCAATGAGAGAAGCTGACTTGAGCAGGAAGCCCACTATCCAGGTAGGAAGAAGAGAAAAGGTGAACATATATGAATTTACCATGAGCTGACATGGAGTGGAAAACAGCCATTTAAGCAATCCAAAGAAAGAGAGTGCAAAATAGGTTTTCTAGACTGGAGGCATTCAATTCCCTGTTAGAGAAGGGAAAGATCTGTAATACTGCATAGTGGACTTGTAGGTCACCTATGGAAGAGCTGTTACCTGTGGAAGAGGTAACTAGTACCATCTGCTGGAGGAGAGCTGAACATAAATAGAGTTGAGTAACAACACCAACAAAAAGTATTTTATTAAGGATCTTCCAAGAGTAGGTGATAGTGACGGGCAGGCCCCCTGCTTGGAACGGAGGACATGGAAACAGCAGTCCTAACAGGAGGAGAATTGTCAGTCAAAGACCAATGAGATACAGGACAATGGAATTGTTGCTAGGACCTCTTCCAGATATATTGTAAATCATAGAGACTATACAGGTCCCTGAGAAAGAAAATGGCTCTTCAGAGGGGGATGGGTTTCTTGACTGTCTGTGAATTCAGATGTAAGTCTTTCTGTGTCCTTTACTATGTAGATTAAATTTTAAAATATTTTAACTTTGAAATTTCTGTTCTATTCAATAAATAAAAGAAATTATAGGATATAAAATAGCTGGGATTGTTTATTTATGAGCAAAGAGTTTTTGCAAAAAGAAAACAAAACAAAACAAAAGCACCCAAAATAAAAAAAAGAAGTGAATTGGGGAAAAAAACTTTGCTGTAAATATTTTAATCTAAATCTGACATCCAAAATCTATCGAATTTACATAATGTTTAAGAATAAATCTATTTCTCAAAAGACGCAGAGGAAATCTTTAAAGAAGGAATAAAAAAACTCAAAACCACTTGAAAACTCATCTAAACTTTCTAATAAAGAGAAATGAAAATTAAAACATTGAGATAATGCTTTGTTATGCATTAAATTGTTGAAGCAACTTAAAAGCAATACAATTAAGTATTTGCACGATTGTGGAGAAATGAATATGTGATTGATTATATGGCTAGCAGACTTGTGAATTGCTGCAATCATTTTGGAAAGGAATATGTTAACAGACAATGTTAAGGAATGTTAACTTGACTCAGTGATCCCTTTGCTAGGAAACTACCCTAATTATGGTAAAATATTTTTGGAAATACAAAGAAAAGGGTCAGCTGTTGTCATCACAGAAGGCCCAGAGTGGGATCACAAGGTATTAATGAAGTGTTAAACTGACTTCAGAGATGTTTGTGCCCAGATCCCTTTCTCTGATTGAATTAAAGGAAACCACATGATTGGCTGAGTGAACAAATTAGTCATGTCTCTGAGGGCTTTAAATAACTAAACCCTAGAGAAGGAGAGATAGTGAATGCTTGGGAACCCTTGTGAAGTGAGACTCAGGAGGGAGGGAAGAGGGAATTTTTCTCTCTTCCTTCACCTTATCAGACATAACATCTAACAGTGCACTGGGATGTTAACACTCCATCAGCCCAATGGATCCAATACACCCATCAAGGGTTGAGAAAGACTCTTCTCTCTCTCCCATGGACCATGTCACTTTGAATTGGAGTTATTGACCAATAGGAAGACACTGCATCTAGCAGGGAGAAGAGACATATTTCTTACAGCTACAGCTATAGAGAAGATAGTCACCTATGGGAGGAAGTAGCTTTAGGGAACTAGCCCTAGCAATTGAGAGGCAAAGTGGGAAACCCTGGGACTCCATTATAAGGGCTCTATATCAAGAAGTATGAGTTGTTTTTGCTACATATGTATCCTATGTGTGTTTCACATTGAACTTTAAACTTGCACTCAGACTTTGGATACTGTATATATTTGTGGGAGAATTTGCCCCAGGTTTATGGGTTGTAGTGTTTTGCATTAACTGTTCCTATTATAGTCATATTAATAAATGTCTTTGCTAAGAGTAATTTAATCTACTGACGTGATTGTTCATTTTAAGTATTTTGATAGTAGGTTTGCAAGCTATACTGTTGGTAGTGAAGTCCCACAGATTATTTTTAGAAGCCAAGGTAGCAACCATCCTGAAAATATGAGAGTGATTGACTTGGGGGAACAATCTAGAGGAGGCATTACAAGAGGGAAAAAAAGATGTATTTGTACAAGAATATTAATCATAGCAAAGAACTGGGGGAAAACCATTTGTTCAGTGATTGGAGACAAGTTATGGCCTATGAATATAATGGGATATGTTTTTTAGTTGTCTAGTTGTGTCCAACACATGACTGTATTTGTGGTTTTCTTGGCAAAGGTTCTAGAATGGTTTGCCATTTCCTTGTCTAGCTCATGTTACAGATGACGAAACTGAGGCAAACAGAGTTAAGTGCCTTACCCAGGGTAATGCAGGTAATAAGTGTCTGAGGACAGATTTGAGCTTGGGCTCTTCTGACTCTAGAACTGGTACTAGATCCACTTTGCACTATAAAGAGGGACAAATATGATGAATACAAAGAAATACAGGAACATATGAAATGATACAGAATGAAGAAAGCAGAATTAGAGCAATAATGTTCACATTGACTAAAATTATATAATAAGACCAACAGTGACAGCAGCATTATTATTATAATAACAGGTTAGCATGACACCTGATAGTAACCAGTTACTCAGAATACACTGAAGAAAAACAGTTCAAAAGGGAGCATGGAAGAATATAGGCCATTGTTGTTATTAGCTTATAAAAGTGAACATAGACATTAAAAATAGATTATAGAGTTAATGGTTTGATATATAAGATTTTATTTTTGTTTGAGTGTTTTAAATAGTTACAATGTATAAAATGAATAAAGCATGATTTTTAAAAGAGAAATCTGAGGAAGGCAAATGTTAGTGTATGTAGAATAATTATCTTATAATTTTATATTTATATTTCACTTATACTATTTACATATATACTTCATATTTTATAATTGTTACACATCCATGATTTCACCAATGAGGGGAATTCTGTCCAATAGTGTAGATTGCAACCTATCTGTACCTACCTTCTCATCCTATTCTCTTCTTGTAGAGGGCTCTACCCAATGTGTTGGAATGCTTTCTTTAAGTTTTAACGTTATGTGAGCACCAGGACATGAGCTGTCCTTCTCTGTCTTCACTCTTTCCATGTGACCTACATGCTCTTCCTTCCTTCCTTTGTTCCTTCCTTCCTTCCTTCTTTAGGGGGAAGGCAGGGAAATTGGGGCTAAGTGACTTGCCCAAGGTCACACGGCTAGTTAACTGTTAAGTATCTGAGGCCGGATTTGAACTCAGGTCCTCCTGACTCCAAGACCGGTGCTCTATTCACTGTGCCACCTAGCCACCTCCTACGTGCTTTTTCAATCGCATATCACCAGCACTATGTCTTTTATTACACTTCTTGTAAGCAAATGAGCAGGGGTGTCTCAGGGGTGCCCTCTGTGAGCTATGGGTGCCTATACTGGATGCAGCTGCCAGCTCTGCCCCTTCCTCTTCTCTTTTGTGCAGTTTTTTGAATAAGCAGCCAGAGAGAATTTTCATAAGCTGTTCCAGAGGATGACAGGAGATGAAAAGACAAATGGAAAGAAAGCAAATTGTTTTTCTTTATTAAAAATTAGCTCTTTTGAAGCTTTTGGTTTTGTAAAAAAAATATTTGTCTTAATCAGCTGAGATTCTACCTCTAACTCTATTCAACTCCCCTTACCTCAAATTGAGAAGACAAGAAAAACAAAACCCATTCCAAACATGTATAGTTAATAAAAACACACTTCCATCTTGACCATATCAGAGGACTATGTGTCTCATTCTGCCTTCTGGGTACTTTGCCATCAGGAGTCAGGTATCATGTTTCCTCATGAGCCTTCTGGAATCCTGACTGGCCATTACTCTGATTAGAATTCAATACAATAATATTCCATCACATTTATCCACCATCGCTTATTCATCCATTCAAGATTATTTTTCCTAAAAGACTTGTTAGAAAGCATTGATATGAGCTGGAGAAACAGTATCTAGGTGATGGGGGAAAGAAGACGTAAATAGCTACAGAATCATCATGATTCAACCTTCAAATGTCAAGTAGAGACTTAAGAAGTATTCCCATAAAGAAATCATTCCTATAGAGGGTATAAACTATGTATGCATGCATGTATGTATATGTGTATGTGTATAGGGTCTGGGTATAAACCAACAGAAGGTTTAAGTAGATTGGAGACCCTTTGACCCTAGGCATGTGAAAGCTCTGAGTTGGGACTTTATTGTATTGGGAATTGTGTATGTAGCTTTCAATATGATAAGTCAAATTGACAAGCACTAGGGGGAAATAAACAAACACCTTCTGATAGAGAAGAACTGAATGATGGAAAGCAGCAAAACAGAGCTGAATAACAATGATGGTGACAGCAATGAGAAGGATCCATTCCATCTGCTGAGAATGAAGATCAGTGACAATGGGAGTGGAAATCTTTATGGAGAACAGAGGTTGGAGCAGGGCTGTCAGTGAAAGTGGAGGGCACAGATAAAAGGAAGGACCTAGGAGTGGAAGACCTAGGAGTGGAGGGGAGCAAACTGTGACCTCCTCACTCACTGCAATACTATACAGTACAAAGACTGTATAGGTTCCTAGGAGAAGCTAGGCTGAAGCTGTTTTTTATATAAAGATATACATATATATGTATATATTTACACACATGTATACAGTACACATATATGATTATATTGGAATAAAACTATATTGGAATTTACATAGTCCAGTCTGCAAAGATCTGCCTTCTCTCCCTCTTCTACCTCTCCTCTTAAATGAAAATGAAAGAAAAACAAAATCCTTGTAACAAACATATTGATGGTTATTTTTTAAAAAGCAATTGGGGTTAAGTAACTTGCTCAAGGTTACATGGCTAGTTATTTGTTTATGTGTGGGTGCTCATTTTCTGAGGCCAGAACCAATCCTGGGTCCTTCTGACTCCAGGGCTGGCGCTCTTACTAACTGCGCCACCTAGCCACCCCTTGATGGTTATTTTTTAAAAGCTCTCCTTCAGTAGCATGTCTCTCATACATACATAAAAATTAGCAAAACTGATTGAGACATTGGAAAACACCAAAATTCTTCTAGTAGAAATTCTATTCCTTTGAATAATGGAATACTACAATTCCTAAAGAGACAAAATTGTGGGTGACCCCCCCCCAAAGCAAAGGGTACAAATAAGTCATAGCATCTTGCCAATATAATCTTTGTCTCAAAGGTCCCCTCCTAGCACAAAAAATCAAAGTATGCTTTGAGGACCTCTCACTTCTCTGGCTCATTGCTTCCATTCAGGTGGAATTTTGGAAACTTAATAAATGACATTCTCCCAAAGATACTCACTAGTTTCCCTTACAAGCACTCAAATTTCCAAGGCTTAGAACTTAAAACATAGAACAGTTTTATTTATACAGAAAAGATATGTATCTGAGCTGATAATAATTCAAGAAGCCCTTCTCCTCTAGCAGGCCACCCTCTGCTAGGGTGTGTATATATGTGTATTCATGTGGGTCTGTGACTGGATGTGATTATATGCCCTACCTTGATATAAAGTTTTTATGGTAAAAAGGTTGTCCCACTTTTAGTCCTTTTAAAGCTACCACATGGTATTTGCAAAAGATGATTTGTTTTATTGATAGATGGACTACATTCTCTTATGGGGGGACACAGGGCAGGAGGGGGCATTGGAGGACAGCTGAGTCCTTTGAGCTGGTATCTCTTTCGTTGATGACTTGGTTGGTCAGTCCGTGCAAGCACAAGTATGTGGATGATAACATTGTCATGCCTTGGAATTAGGGACTCCTTTTCAAATTTTCTACTCAGAAACAGTTCCTTTCTCCCATCTCAACCAGTCCTTCTTTCTGTTAGTGGAGAGAGGAATTGACAATCACAACTTCTCAGAGAGATTGTCCATGTAGAAAAAATTCCCTCCTCCTGGTCCAAAGAAGCCAGGACAGTAACAGAGAAAATATCAGGCCCAGAATAAAAAATTTACTCATAGACTTCTCAGGGCTGGATTTCTCTGACTAGTGCCATCCCAGCCCCCACCCCGGCCTTATTAGAGTTTGTTCCTAGTCCAAGCCCCATCTCCCCAATATTTCTGGAGAGTATGGGTTCTCTGTCTAGTTCTGTGTTTCCCTGTCCCTTAATCAACCTCTAAATCAACCCAGTTCTACCCAGAAGTCTGAGAACCAGGATTTCTGTTTCTGTTTCTCCATTCCAACTTCACTCCCTCCCTAATCTAGGCCCTTATCACCTCACACCTGGATTATTGCAACAGATTCATCTCATTCATTCAGAGGCCTCCAGCCCTCCCCAGGCCATCCCACACATCATTGATAGATTAATCTTCTTAAAACAATGCTTTCATCATGTCACTCAATAGAAAATAGCTCAATGGTTCTCCATTGCTTGCACTATTGGCCCTCCATAATCAAAGCCCTCCATAATATGTCTTCTACTCTACCTGTCCAACCTTATCTCCTACAGGCATCCTCTGTTCTAGTCATGTTTGTCTAGGAGTCTCACAAATTTACCAGTGTTTCAATGATACCTTTACCTTCTATTTTCAAAGTGCTTTCAAGCCTATTATTTCCTTCAGTTTTCACCACAACCTTGTAAAGTAGGCAGGCAAATATGATTCTCATTTTCAGATGAAGAGACTGAAGCAGAGAGAGGTCAAGAAACTTATCCAGAGTCATACAATCTTAGTATAGTGGAGACATGAGCATTTGTTGCTGTGACAGGTTAACTGGGGAGGGCTTCAGCTTTTCTCTTATCCTTCCCAAATTACTATTGCTATATTGAAGTTTTTCATGGAAACTTTCCATGGGAACTTCATAGTTTGGCTCTAGTGGGGAGTAAGGTAAATGGTAGAAATTGAAAAGGCAAATAGAAAAAGATGTGAATGCTTCATTTGCCTACCTATCCCCCTTACCACTCCCAGAAAAAAACACCCCAAACCCCCAAAACCAAACCACTGAGTCAGAGGAGCTGACTATATGGGAGACATACTTCCTGCACCCTGGGGAAGGGAATAGGTAAATGGAATTTGTTTGCCTTAATCGGGGTTAGGCCTAGGGACCATCAATTGATATTAGAATATCACTTTGCAACTGCCTTCGTATTTGGCAGCTCATAAAACTGTGCTAAAACACAAGACCTAGAAATGTGTTAACTAATCCAGAGGCATCTTTGCCCTGGCTATCTCATTCTAATGAAGTTGGGACAATTTCCTTAGGATGTGGTGGTGGCCATGATGGTAGCATTGGGAAACAGGTAGCAGTGGCAGAGGTGGGGCAGGAGGGGTAGAGCAGTGAGGAGCTCCTGGTCCATGTCCTGGAACAAGCTGGACACTGTAGGAACATGAGCTAGAAGAAAGGCACTGAGCCACAATGAGGAAGAGCAAATATACCATGGCCTTGTCCTTCACTGGTATTGTGAGTCATGTGGACTGTGAAGGAGTGTGTGTGTGTAGGGTGGTAAGAGTTGACTTTCTAAATAATCAGTTCTTTCTCCTTATAGGGAGAGTTCATTTAGGGTAGTATTATAAGCATGGAGGACTTTAGAGGTCCCTAGGAAAGGCAGAGGTTCACCAGAGAGGAACTGGGAATTGTCTTGACTATTTATGGCTTGAATATCAGTGCTCTCTATATTATTTGCTTTAACAAACATGTTCCATACTTTGATAACTATAAACTTGGTGTTTGTAAGGGAACATAGGATGTTTCTGATGAGAGCTAGAAATGAACCAAGTTCAGATGCTCCAATAGATTTTTGTCTTTGTATCCCCAGCACACAGTGTAGCCTAGCAAAGGGTAAGTACTTAATAATTGCTTGTTGATTGATTGATAAGTGTTTGAGACCAAAACCAGGTTTATGTGCTCTCAACCAATATATAGGTTATAATAATAATAATAATAACTAACATTTATGGAGTCCTCTAAAGTTAGTAAAGTTTTTTACATACCTTTTCTCATTTGACCTCTCAACAACCCTATGTACTAGATATTTCACATATTCTTAGGATCAGAGCTTTAGAGTTGGAAGGGACCTTAAGAGATCATTCCCTTCATTTTAGAGATGAGGAAATTGAGTCCCAGAAAGGTCAAATAATATTCCAAATACCATACAGGTAACCAATAACAGAGCCAGAGTTACCCAGCTAGTTGGGTAACTCAGCTAGTCCTCTCCCTTTCCTTCTCCTCTCCAAAGGAAGGTAAATTTTGATGGCTAGAAGCTGCCCACTTAACTTGGGGTTTACTGGCTAGATTTCCTTCCTTCCTTCCTTCCTTCCTTCCTTCCTTCCTTCCTTCCTTCCTTCCTTCCTTCCTTCCTTCCTTCCTTCCTTCCTTCCTTCCTCCCCCCTCTCCCTTTCTCTCTCTCTCTCTTTCTTTTTTCTTTCTTTCACAAAGCCTTAAATCCAGTTCACTCTGAAGTTCATAGATTGGACCACAGTAGGTCCTTACCCAAGCTCCACTTGGTGTCGGTATTTTGGGCCTTCCTGGCTTAGAATGAATGTCAATGGTAACTGTTTCTCTTTGGAAAGGCAACCCTTAGGGTCTTCCCCTCCCAGCTTGTTTTTTTTTCTTTTTTTCTAATTAAAGGGACCACACCTTGACTCACTTTTTAAAGAGGTCTCACTCTAAGTGAGTACTTGAAAAGGCTGTAGACTAAAAGGCCAGCATGTTCCATGGCATCCTGGGCCATCTCCAGTCATCCTGATGAAAAAAATATCAAGTCACTGGACCCAGATGGCTCTGGAGGAGAAAGTGAGGCTAGTAACCTTGCACAGCCCTCCCTCACTCAAATTAAAGTCAACTGCAAGTCCTGTCATCATTTCCTTGATGCCATGGCCCTCTTCAGAAACAAAGGACAAACACAACAGAGCCAGGGCTTGAACAAAGACTTCTGATTCTTTGCATTATACCATGGAAACCTCTTCTTTTTCCCATCCTCATTTTACAGATGAAGAAATTGATATTGAGAGAAGTTAAAGAATCTTCCCAGGTCCACACAGTAGGTCACCAATGCTCTGTCTACTACATCTTCTTTCAGCTCTGCCTTTGGGACCATAAGCTCCTTGTACCTATGAGTTCATCATTGTGCCCAGTAGGTCACTGTGCCCTCAAGATCTTCACATCTCCATGCTATTGTAACCCAATGCTACTGCGTTCCCCAGATCATGGTGCCCACAATGACATTATGCCTATGAAGTCATTAGGCCCATGAGGTTATGGAATTCACTAGACCCTTGTTTCAACAATGTCTTTATGCCTATAAGGTCACAAAGCTTTTGTGTACCCATCAGGTCATTTGCCTATAAGGTCATTGTGCCCATGAGCTATTTGTGCTCTCATGAAGTCACCCTGCCTTCTTCTTGAATCAGCTGGGGGCACATTGGTATCCACTTATAGTGGGGGGTAGGGAGGAGTGTCTCTGGGCATTCCTCCCCAACAGTCTTCCCTCCCCTCCACCCACTCTGTTGTCATGTTTATTCTTTTCAGACTTGGGAGCTGCCATTTCTTTCCATTGCTGATGAGTGTCCTCAGGGCAGTAGTGGCAAGTTCAAACACTCCAGTAGCTTTTGAGGAGGGAGAAAGAGAGACAGAGAACATATTTTGGTTCTGTGCCTCCTGGAAACCACATCAAATGGTTGTGCAGCTTGAAATTAATAAATGAATTTGGAAGATAAGCCAATTACCACACAGCCCTCCCCGCTCTTTGCCCCATACCTAGGAGGCAAACATCGATGTGTGATTACTGGGCCCAGACATGTCAGCACCTGAGGGGGAAGTTGCCTACTGCAGCTGACTTTTTTTGGTATTAACCAGGCGAGATACAGCATGCCTTCATGCTCTGGGGAAATTGTTTCTTTCCTGGAGAGGAGGTGAGAACATTCCTGGGCTACTCCATTTCTACCTTCTCATCCAGATCCTCTCTCTGCCAAAGTCTCTCAAGAGCAAGAGGACCTCCAAGATTCAGTGTTATTCAGGAGCTCTCAGAAGTTAGGGTGCCCATCAATGATATCCCTAAGTACGAGAGGTGGAAGGTATCTGCCTGTGCAGGACAATTTGTCCAGAGTACAGGATGTTGCCTGGGTGTGATGTCATAGTGAGGAAACAGTCTAATAAGTACATGAATCACCTACAAAATTTTGGCTCAAAACCTTGACCTCCCCAAGGAGGTCTTCCTCAATTGACTACACTTGATTCAGGTTGTTTCTTTACCTTGAATTCTTCTAACATTTATGTATGCAATGTGTACTATATTAATTTACTTTTAAATGTTTCTTTGTACCTATTTCCTGTGTATCTGTCTATCCTGTCTCCTCCATCCAGGAGAATGGAGATGTCTCCCTAATAAGATTTTCAGCTATCTGAAGAAAGGAATTATTTTATCCTTTCTGATTAGACCATTTCTTTTGATGGGTATTTCCCATGGAAATGACTCAGGGAGTCAAGAACCTGTGTGTGTCTCATAGTACTAAGCCAGAAATATTCTTCTCAAGTCCCTCAACCAGCTGGAGTCTAGCACCTCTAGGGGGCCATGATATATTGACTTTTGCCAGAGTTGGAAGACAGGTAAGATTATAGATCTGGAACCTTTGAATTCCCAGGTCTTCAGGCATTGACATATGACTGACTGTATGTGATTTTGTCAGCCAGTTCAGCATTTCTCCTTTTTGAAAACACTTATGGATGTAAGGGTGACTTTGGCATGTGGTAGATAATAAATCCAAGTGCTAAAAGAAATCAGACAATGGACTTGAGAAATTGAACATTCTTCTTGAAGTGTTTCCCATAAGCCAAAGCATCTAGGTATGCATTGTAAATCAACAGTCTCCAAACTTTTTTGATCAGATAGCCCATCTATAAAAGATGTTAAAAATGCATTCTTATTATATGCATATTTTATGTTATATTATGCACTATTTCTTATATATATTGTGAAACATGAAGATAGACATTAAAAAGGATATAAAATGAAATAAATATTTAAATTTATTTTATTTTGTTTTTAATTTATGGAATCTAACAAGCATTTCCATAACATAGTACAGTAAAAAGATGATGGAGGTGGCTAGATAGTGCAGTGAATAGAGCACCAGCCCTGAAGTCAGGAGGACCTGAGTTCAAATCTGGCCTCAGACACTTGACACACTTACTAGCCATGTGAATTTGGTTGTCACTTAACCCCAACTGCCCTCCAAAAAAAAAAAAGAGGAACTTAAAAAAAAAACTAGCCATATGACCTTGGGCAAGTTGCTTAACCCCCATTGCCCTCCAAAAAAAGCAAAAAATAAAAAGATGACACATGAAACTGCAAATCTATTATGCACAACTTGTTACTCCTTTCAGATATACAACAAAATTATCATGTACATTTTTTCTCTTCCCCCTTAACCTCCATTCTACCCTGCCCTAGATATGGCTACCCTTACACCCAATAAGGTATAGATCTGTAAGATTATTCTTTACATACTTCTATTTGTCAATTCTTTCTCTGGAAGCAGTTTTATAATATTCAAAATAACTTATTCACTCAAAGTTGTTCTTAAAACAATATCGCTATTACCATATACAATGTTCTCCTGGTCCTGTTCATTTTGTTCATTATTTTGTGCAAGTCCTTCCATGTTCTTCTAAAACCATTGAGCTCATCATTTCTTATAACACAGTAGTATTCTATCACAATTATATACCACAACTTGTTCAGAATATTTAAAATTTAAAAATATTTTATTTATCAACAGTACAAAATCCTTTTTTTTTTTTTGCTTTTGGGAGCAATGTGATTGAAAATACTTCATTATTTTCAAAAACTTAATCACTGTAAATGTCTTGGGGATAGGGCACATCTAAATAAAATTCATTATCTGGGTAATTTGATTAATGTAGTTAGCCAATCAGATGCATATTTTTTAATAGATACACTTTTATTAAAAACTACTTGATATAACAATCAAATAATTATAACAATAAGTGAACAGCTTTTCAGGATGAGTGATAGGTCTCTGGGTATAAAATGCAAAACCAAACAAAAATGATTTGTCTTTGATTTCAAATTGGCAAAAAGTTTTTAATATTAATCTGTTCCTTTCTTTGTGTGGTTCTGCTTAAAGAATGTTATGATATTTTAGTTTTCTATCTATGTTTGTATATTTTAATTTTGTGTTTGTATGAATTTGAGAAACAGCAAAAAGGCCTGGACAGGTAGATTGGGGGCCAGGATGTAAAGTACTTTAAATGCCAAAGAAGTGAATATTTGATTTTGGAGGTAATAGGAAGGCACTGGAATTGATTGAGTTTCCTGAAGCACAAATTTAGAGGCATCTCTTCTCCAAATGTTCATATGTGCTCTAATTGTGGTAGAACCTTCTGAACTCATATTGGTCTGATCAGCCATAGTTGTACACACTGTACCTTGACCCCAAGATAGTGATGTCATTTTGGTCCTCTGAGAACAAAGGGCAGCAACCATTGAGTGTGGAGGCAGAGGGATGGCAGACAGATTTGAGCTTTAAGAAAATAACTTTGTATGTGGAAGATGGAAAGGGCAGTGATTAAAGGAAGGAAGACCAATCAGGGGACAATTGTAATGGATCAGATGAAAGATGATAAAGGCCTGAACCAAGGTGGTATGTGAGATAGAGACAACTCAACTGGTTGGCCATGTGGAGTGAATGAAAGAGAGGAGCTGAGACTGACACTCACTCTGTGAACCTGGCCCTGGATGACTAGAAGGATAGTGGTAAGCGGAAATAGGGAAATTTGGGAGATGATGGGAGGAAGATAATGTAATGAGGTTTTCAATACAGATCACAACTCATTCACCCTTGCTCATCCTGGGCAATTTATTCTGTCCTACCCAAAAGGAAAACTTGTGAGTAGGATGCAATGAACTCTGGAGAGGGAGAGGAACAGGGAGGGAGGGGGAGAAGGAAGGGAGGAAGAGAGGAAGAGAAACAGATACAGACAGAGACAAAGGGGTGCGTGCCTCTCTGGGTTAGGTTGTAATTGTCTTGAGGTGGGGGGGTGGACAGAGTTGGGAGCCTACATAACAGCAGGGAGAGACAAGGTGTCAGAGTGTTGGGATAATGGGTAAAGGAGAGAAGAGCTACATATGGCTATCATGAGACTGGGGGTGGAACTTGACTTGTCTTCTTACCCTCTGATTGGTTGATTGAAACCCTCAGAGAGACAAGGTACCCACTTTGGACTCCACCCCTAGAGGATAATTATTTATCTTTGTAATTAATTTGCAGACCAGGTAGCTGTCATGAGTAGTGTGCTGTGAGGGTGCACTAACCATGTAGAATGTATGCTAGTAACACATCAACAATAAAAATATTAACATATAAATATAGATGTAAAACTATTAATTTAATAGTATTGAGTAGACAATTTATATAAAAGATGAATCATAGTAGTAAAAACTTTAGATCTAGAAGGTAGCTTAAATATCTTTTTTTTTTTTTTGGAGGGCAGTTGGGGTTAAGTAACTTGCCCAAGGTCACACGGCTAGGTTTTTTGTTTGTGTGTGTTAAGTGTCTGAGGCTGGATCTAAACTCAGGTCCTTCTGACTCCAGGGCTGGTGCTCTACTCAGGGCCACCTAGCCGCCCCTAAATATCTTCTAATCTAACCTTATTTAGAAGGTCAATTGATCAGTCAACAAGCATTTTAAAAATGCCTATTCTAGATACTATAGAAATGGAGACAAAAATGGAATAGTTCCTGCCCTCAAGGAGCTTACATTTTGTCAGAAAAAACAACCTACTCACATATAGGATTCTACCAAATACATATAAAATAAACTCGAGCTCATTTGAGATGGGGGCAGGGGGTGGGAGGGGGAGAACAGCACTAAAACCTAGGGATCAGGAAAGGCATCCTCTGAGGAGTGGTCCTTGAACTGAACTTTGAGGGAAACTAGGAATTCTAATTATCAGAGGTGTTGAAGGGAATGTATTCCAGACAGGAAAAATAGCCTTTGAAAAGATGGGGAGATGGGAGGTATAATGTCATGTGTGAGGAACAGCAAGATTAGCATCAATAAGAAGGAGCTGATAAGACAGTTTCTTCACTGACAAAAGGATCAGGACACTGGTCAGGTTGGAGAGGAGAAGGTATCAAAGGAGGACAGGAAGAAGAGGGATGCCAAAGACAAACTTTTCTCTTTTTTTCTTTATTTTTTTAACATTCATTTTTCAAAAAATTCACGTCTAAACTCTCTCCCTCCTTCCAGCTTCCACCCATTGAGAAGGCAAACGCTGTAGTATCAGTTATATACATGAAGTTGGGCAAAACATATTTCCATATTAGCCATGTTGCAAAAAAAAAAAAGGAAAAAATAAAGAAAATAAAAAAGTATGCTTTTAAAAATTCTTTTAAATTTTGGGGTCTTTATTAATTTGTTTGTTTACTTTTAGTTTACAAGATTCAGTTCCACAATCCCTTGAGTTTCACATTTTCTTTCCCCCCCTCCCCCCACTCTGCCACAGCGGCATACAATCAAGTATAGGATCTGCAAATACTTTCACATTAGACATTAGTCAGGTTGTAAAGAAGGATTGTATTGGATGGAATGAACAATAGGAAAGAGGAAACAAAGCCAAACAAGAAAAAGAAAAAGAGCAGGTAGTTTGCTTCAATCTGGATTCAAACTCAGTTCTTTCTCTGGATGTAGACATCTCTTCTCTGTTGTGAGTCTTTTGGGGTTGACTTTTAACCCTGAATTTTTGAGAAAAAAGTATGCTTTAGTCTGCATTCAGAGTTCTCTCTCTGGAGGTGGATAGCATTTTTCCCGTGGGTCCTTTGGAATTATCTTGGATCATTGAATTGATCAGAGTAGCTAAGTCTTTTATAGTAAATCATCCTTACAACGTTGATGTTACTGTATATAATATTCTCTTAGTTCTGCTCATTTCACTTTGAATTAGTTCATATAAGACTTTCTAGGTGTTTCTGAAAACATTCTGCTCATCATTTCTTATAGCACAATTGTATTCCATAGCAATCATATACCACAACTTGCTCAGTCAATGGGTTAATGTGTTATTTCTCCCAAGAGAATTTGTATCACTTGTGAGAGATATGTTAAGCCTTCAGTAGAATTGCAAGTCTGATATTGGAATTCCTTGCCATGGGGTAGTGTCTTTCTGTTGCTACTTAACATTATTCTGGGTCTCCTATGAATAGGGTTGGCCCCATGGACAAGCATGCAGGAAGGCAGTCAGCTCTATATAAAGTGGAGAGCTGGGGGCTGACTCTTGACACTGTTTACACCCTTCCTTTGGGGTAAGGGTAAGGAGGCTGGTTTGCTGAGAAATGGGTGAATCAGTTGCTGGACACGTCATCTCCTCTTCCCTTGGGATATGGGTCTGCTGTTTTCATGTTGAAAAACAAAATATCAAAGCCCATGGTTGTAACAAAAGAAATGACCTGTTGCTCCTTCCCCCTCCCAGCTTCCTGATAGCAGAGGCCAGACAGAATGGGCATTGTCTGGAACTTTGCTGCAGCTGGGGAGGCCTTCCCAGCCCCCCATGCCCCACTCCCACCCCCAGTCAAGCAGGGCCATTTGGAAGGGCAGGGAACACCAGCAGTTGAAATTTCCCAGCTGTTGTATAGACACGACAGTCTACTGGGCATCAGAGAGCTGTGGCTTTTTAAATTAACTGTACTAGGCTGGATGATGAAGGCAGACTGGGGCTAGAGGAAGGTCCATATCTTTAAGTCATAATGCCCTACTTCCTGGAGGGCCAGAGGAATTGGTTCTTTAGGCCAGTCCTGTTGTCCCAAGACTGGTTATAAAATCAGGAGAGTAGTGTTTTAATCTCATCTCTGTATTTGAGCTCAGAGCCTCAGTTTCCCCATCTGTAAAAGTAGAAAATTGGATTATATGACCTCACGGGATCACAGATTTAGTACTGGAATGGATGTTATAGGCTAGGAGAAGCACTTTGGAGTGGGAGCTAGAACACTGGACAGGTATTCAGAAAGACCTGCTTTCAAATCCTGCCTCAGAAACCTCCTAGTTGTGTGACCCAAAGCAAGTCACAACCTCTCTGAGTCTCAGTTTCCTCATTTGTAAAAGGAGGGGATTAGATCAGTGATCTAGATCTGGAAGGAAACTTTGAACCCAGCCCCTCTCCTTTCATGGATGAGGAAACTAAGGCAATGAAAGTTAAGTGACTTGCCCAGGGTCACACAACTAGGAGGTATCTAAGGCAGGATTTGAAACAGTCTTGCTGATTCTAGGTCCAGTGCTCTATCTACTACACCAAGTTGCTGCTTCTAACCTCTAACATCCTTTCTAGTTATAAATATATGCTTCACTGCTATGCCTTTAGCAACCTCCACTTGCTATCAGGTGAAATGTATCCTTTCTGCTTAGTGTATAAATGTCCAGATTTCTATTTTCAAACTAGGACTTTATTAATTAGTTTATCATCAATTGTTAAGAACTTATATGCCAGGCTATATTAGACTTTGCAAAGGCAAAAAAAAAGATCTGTTCCTACCTTACATTCTATCAGAGTACATAAAATATATACAAAGTAAATGCAAGGTGAGTTCAGTGTGAGGGCCACTACTAGCAGCTGGCAGTGGGGAGGGCTCCCGAAAGGCCTCTTGTTAGAAGTACAAAAATATACATGTGTAAATGTCCACATAGATACATTAACTCATACACAGATAATAGAAACATCCAACATTTATATAGCGCTTTTAAGTTAACAAAGCACTTTACAAAGATCTCATTTGATTACCATTAAATTGCAAGCTCCTTGAGGGCAGGGACTGTCTTTTGCCTCTTTTTATATCCCTAGTCTTAGAACAGTGCCTGACACATAGTAAATATTTAATAGATGTTTATTGATTGATCCTCACAACAACCCTGTGAGGTAAGAGTTATTATTCTCATTTCATAGATGAGGAAACTAAGGCAGGGAGAAGAGTTTAAGTGACTTGTCCAGGGATGTGGAGGTAGTAAATGTTTAAGGCTGGACGTGAACATAGGTCTTGCTGACTCCAAGTAGACTGTGCCACCTGGCTGCCAGAAAGGGAGAAAACTGTGAAATTACAGGTGTCCCTGAGGCACTGAGCCTCAGTTTGCTAATCTGTAAAATGGGACAATAATACTTCTACTATTAGTCTCATGGAGTTGCTATGAGGAAAACCTAGCCTTTCTTTTCTTCCCAACTCCTTTTCTTTGTAATTCCTCATTGGTTATATGTTGTAGCCTGCTAACACTCATCACATGCCTCTCAATTGCCTTTTGTGTGGCACTTGTTTTAAATTCTCCAGAGGAAGTGATGCTCCTTGTCTGGGTGCCATATATGAACACTGGCAAAGCATTAGTATTAGAAAGATGGACTTTTGCTTTTTGACTAGGTGGCTAAGTGATATAGCAAATAGAGCTATATTTCCAAGGACTTGGAGCCAGGAAGACATCAAACCCAGCCTCTGACACTTGACCCTGGACATGTTATTTAACCTGAGTCTGCCTCAGTTCCCTTATCTGTAAAGTGGGAATAATAATAACACCCACTTCCAAGGGTTATTGGGAAGATCAGATGAAATAATATCTGTAAAGTGCTTTGCCAGCTCTAAAGCCATCATTTCACAGGAAATGAGGGGCTAAAGAGCTTGGCAATTTCCCAACAGTATCCTGTCTACTCTCCTGCTCAACTCTGGTCCATCTGAGCTGTCTGTCCCAAATATACCCAGTGTTGGACAAGCTCGAGAGGGTGTCTGTCCAAATTCATGTTGAAATCTGGACAATAGACATTCTTCATGCATTTGGTCTTTCTTGTATCATCAGACAGGCCAAAGTCCTTTGAGTGATTATAGAGCTCTTCCAGGAGATTTTCAGTGTCTTGGGACCTGGAGTACTCATCACCATGTTATCCACAAACAGAAGCATCTGGAGGACCTCAGTATCCACAGGCAATCCCTCTTTGATTTGGAATCTGCACTGTATCTCCTCTATCATATAAGCTAATACCTTTGGCAAGTGTGCATCTCCATGACTGATGCCTTGCCTAGCATTTATTATCCGAGAATCACTGAACAGAGTTTGTTCTGTTGATCTATCTTCCAAGGAATCTTGAATGATGCCGACGTTTGGATGAGAGACTTGTTGTTGTAAAGAACCCAAAAGGCAGAGTCTTGTTTTGTGTCAGAAATTTTTTCCCTCTAATCAACAAGCAATAATTATAATGAGATCTTATCTTCTCAATATCTTCCAGTTGATTAAAATTACAAAGACATAGTTGTTGAATATTGGTTGTGAAAACCTGCTTTGTCCCTTCCAATATTCTCATTGAGGATGTCTTTGATTTGTATATACAATAGATGATTCTCATAAAGATTTGTATAGATGGGAAAGACATATAGATCAGAAGTTACTGATGCTATCTTGGGGGATTTACAAGACCTAATGTTTTCTCCTTTAGATACCCTGTCTGTTGGTCTTTCCATGACCTCACAGATCTATCATCACCAGCACAGATTTCTTTTATGTATACTTAGTCCAATATTATTGCTTTCCCTGTCTTTGTTTTATTTAGTGCCATTTTTGCCTCCTCAATAAAAATATTTAAGACTGTGATGTTAGGATCCAAGAGTGATAGTTTCTCCCTTTGTGGTGGACAAAATAGTTTATTAAAATTATTTTTAAAAATACTTTTCATTTTTCTTCTGTTTGTATTATTTTGTTATTTAGTTGTGTCTGACTCTTCATGACCCCATTTGGGGTTTTCTTGGCAAAGATACTGGAATGGTCTGCCATTTCCTTCTCCAACTCATTTTACAGGTGAGGAAACTGAGGCAAACAGAGTTAAGTGACTTGCCCAGGGTCACACAGCTAATAAGTGTCTGAGGTTAGATTTGGATTCTGGAAAATGAATCTTCGTGACTCCAGGAGTAGCACTCTATCCACTGAGCCACCTAGTTGCCCTCTCCTGTTTGTAGTCCTCTTTCTATTTTCAACCTTGAATGACCTTGGAATGAGTTTGTTTAGTTATATATCTTGCCAAGTTTTCTATAAAATTGTGTTACTGCCCTCCGTTTTTCTCTGCTTTGTCTAATAATACAACTTTTCATTGGCTGTCATTGATCTTTTTAAGATTTTACAAATGATTTTATATTCTTACCTGGTGTTGCCTTTATGCACCACTTGGCAAGCAAGATATTCACTGTCTAAGGAAATGTTTTCTGGTTGTTTTTGGTCACCTTGTTTTGACAGTTCATTTACTTCTGCATGAAATGATAATAGTTGATTTTGAAGAAATTTTTGTTGTTAGAGATGAAAACTCCATGAAATACTGTCAGAGGAATTTTAAAGCATTTACTCCTGGGTTCCTAATGGGAGTCTAGAACTGGGTACCTATTGAATCAATCAATCAAGAAGCATTTATTAAGTGCCTACTGTGTGACAGGAACAATGATAGATGCTGGGGATACAAAGGCAAAGAATACCTAATTAGGGGTTGATGATTCAATTTATGAATTACCCAGATCCTTTGCCTCTCTTCTTCTCCCTGTCTTTTTGCTCTTCCCTGTAGTTGAGTGTTTTATCTCCTTCTTCCTTATGTACCTAATCAGTCATTAAGACATAACGTATCTTCCTTGACAATCTCTCCCCTTGAATCTTTTCTTTCTGTTTCCACCATTACTACCCTAGTCTTGGCCCTTATTATCCCTCGATGGTATAATCTCTATAGCCTCCTGACTGCCCCCCCCCCCCATAACTTTTAGCCTCTCACATCTCCAATCCATACCATTTACCTCTGCCAGAGTAACTTTCACAGAGTCACCAGACATCAGTGCTATAAGGAACACTTGGAGATCATCTAAGCCAAGGTCTCCATTTTACAGGAGAAGAAACAGGCCTTGAGAATTAATAGTTCAAATTGACATGTACCAGCATCCCTATGAGGTAGGTAGTATAAATGTTATTACACCCCCATTACATAAGAAAAAACTGAGAATTGCAATGACTTATCTGAGCTCACTCACACAGTTAGTAGGTCCCAGAGCCAGCTCCTCTGATTCTAAGTTCATTACTCTGGCCACAATTCCACTCTCCTTCTGATGATGTCATTTTCTTGCCCCCAAACCAGTAACAGTTTTCCATTGCCTGGAGGATAATTCCAAACTCCTCTGCCTGGTGTTCTTGGCTCTCCACAATTTAGATCCATGCTTTCCCCCTTCCCTTTCTTTGTCAAACCATTAGAAAAAAGCTGTCTGTATTTGTGGCTTCCACTTTCCTTCCTCTCAGTCAGTCAATAAATATTTATTAAGCACCTATGGTATACCAGGCACTGTGCTAAGGACTGAGGATACAAAAAGAGGCAAAGGAGAGTTCCTTTGAGGAGCTTATAATCTAATGGGGGGAAAAAACATAAGAACAAATAGGTATAAACAAGCTACATACAGGATAAGTTAGAAATAATCAAGAAAAAAGGCACTAGAATTAAGCAGGATTGGGAAAGGTTTCCTGCGGAAGGTGGGATTTGAGCTGAGACTTGAAAGAAGCTAGGAAAGTCAGGAGGCAGAGATGAGAAGGGAGAACATTCCATGCCTAGGGGACCATTCACTTCCCGCCCTTTGTGATTTGGCTGCTGACCTCATCACTTAACTGAAGCTGCTCTTTTCAAGGTTGCCAGTGATCTCTTAATTGCTAAATCATGTGGTCTTTTCTGAGGACTAGTCCTTCCAGACTTCTCTTCAGCATCTGACACTGCCCACCATCCTCTTCCCCTAGATACCCTCTCCTCTTTGAGTTTGATGACAGGGATTCTCTTCCAATCTGTCTGACTCTTTTTCAGTTTTATCTGCTGGGTCATCATCTGTGTCCCCCCACTTATTTGTGGGTGTACCCCAAGGCTCTGTCCTGGCTTCTCTTCTCTACACAGTCTTGGTGATCTCATTCAGGCTCATGGGTAGAATTATACTCTTTATGCAGATTTCCAGGTCCTATGTATCCATCTCTAGTCTCCCTTCTGAGCTCCAATTTGACATCACCAACCATGCAGAACACATTGAAAAATGTGCCTCACACTCCATGTGTTCAAAACTGAACCAATTCTCTTTCCCCCCAAACCCACTCCACTTCCTACCTTCCCCATTTCTGGTGAGAGATCCCCCCTCTTCTGCCTATCCCTGAAATTCACACCTGAGGATTGCAACCTTGGCTCCATTCTTGACTCCTTACTCTCTCACCTTTTTTTTTTCTTTGCTTTTTGGAAGGCAATTGGGGTTAAGTGACTTGCCCAAGGTCACATGGCTAGTTTTTGTGTTAAGTGTCTGAGGCCGAATTTGAACTCAGGTCCTCCTGACTCCAGGGTTGGTGCTCTATTCACTGTGCTACCTAGCTGCCCCCTCTCACTTTCTATATACAATCAGTGGCAAAGTCTTGTCAATTATACTACCATAGCTCATACAGTGACACTCTAGTTCAGTTCCTTAACATTTCTTGTCTCTGCTATTATAATAGTAACATCCTATTTGATAATCTCTTCTCCAACCCATCCTCCAGATGACCACCCAAGTGATATTCCTAAAATGAGCACCTGGCCATGTCATTCTCCTCCCCATCTCTGCCTCCTGGCTTCTTTCAAGTCTCAGCTAAAGTCTTACTTTTCATAGGAAACCTTTCCCAATCCTACTTAGTTCTAGTGTTTTTTTTCTCTTGATTATTTTTTTCTTATTGATCTTGTATGTAGTTTGCTTGTACCTATTTGTTTTCATGTTTTCTTCCCGCATTAGATCATGAATTTCTCAACGGAAGGCATTGTCCTTTTCCTCTTTTTGTATCCTCAGTGCTTAGCACAGTGCCTGGCATACCATAGGTATTTAATAAATGTTTATTGACTAAGGGGAGGGTGAGTGGAAGCAGTGAGTGTAGATAGCTTTTTCTAATGGTTTGACTAAGAAAGGGAAGAAAAAATCATCAGTAGCTCCCTACTGCCTCTAGGATAAACAAATTACTACATAAAGCTTCTCACCATCTGGCTTCAGCCTACCTTTTCAGATACATTCCTTCCCTTTACAAACTCTATGGTTCAGCCAAAATGGTCTATTTGCTGTTCTTCAAGTAAGATGTTCTATCTCCTCCTGTTTCTGGGTCTTTGTATAGAGCAGGGGTGGGCAACCTGTGGCCTCTAGGCCTCATGTAGCCTTCTAGATTCTTATGCCTTTTGATTGAGTCCAAGTTTTATAGAACAGATCCTTTTACTAAGGGGATTGGTTCTGTGAAGTTTGGATCCAGTCAAAATGCTCAACTTGAGGACCTAGAGGGCTACACGTGGTTTTGAGGTCGCAGGTTCCCCACCTGTGGTATAGACTACCTGGAACACACTCTCTCCTCACTTCTGCTTCTTAGAATTCTGAGGTCCTAACTCAAGTGCCAATTATTTAAAGAAGTCTTTCCTGATCACTCCAGTGCTTTCCAAACCAAAATGGCTTTGTTTTTACCTTGTATGTATTTTGTATTTATTTATGCATTCATGTTACTTCCCATATAATGTTAGCTCCTTGAAGACAGGGGTTACCATTTTTGTCTGCATTACCTGACAACAGTGGGTAATTATAAATGTTTTTTGATCAGTGATTCTCACCATAAAGCTGGGCATATAGTACTTGCTCAGTAAACTATTTACATTCAAGTCAAGATATAATCCTCACGATGTCATTTGAGAACAAAGCATGAATAACAACCACAAACATCATTGTGCTTTAAGGGGTTCTCACTTGGAGACATTCACAGACCAGCCACAGTCTTCCCCTACAGATACCACCTCTCTTACAGACACACACACACACACACACACACACACACACACACACACACACACACACACACACACACACACACACACACACACACCTGGAATGAGATAAAAATCCATTTCCCTGTTCCCTAAAGACCAAACAGGGGCCAGAAAGGAAGGAAACTCACACCCATCCTTGGCTACTTGTGTGCAGCACTAGAGAAAAGTTTGACTGGGGGAGGAAGTTGAAGCTATAAAAATCCTATACACAACTACTAGATTAATTTCACATTCAGAGATCTAGAGGAGGAAGGGAATTTAGTGGTCATCTGGTCTAGTCTTTTAATTTTACAGATGAGGAAACTGAGGCCCACAGAGGTTAAAGGATTTGTCCACAGTCACACAGGTTGTGAGAGGCAGAGCTAGGATTCAGAATCAGGTCCTGAGATCCCAAGTTTTTCCTTTTTCCCACTGCATCACAATGCCTCCCCCTCTCTCTGATCACATCATTCTTCTGACAAAAAGGAAAAAAAATCCAACATCTTTAGCTACTCTGTTGTCCATTTATCAAGTCTTCACTCTGGTCCTATAAGATCTAGCCCCAACCTACCATTCTGGCCATATACACCATTACACTCCCTGCCCCCCTTTTAGGTATATCTTCTGCACTAGCCAAACTGGGTTACCCACCTTTCCTTGAATAGTTCCCATTAGAATCTCGTTTTTGAAACTT
The DNA here is from genome assembly GCA_011680675.1 of Gymnobelideus leadbeateri. Lineage (NCBI taxonomy): Eukaryota > Metazoa > Chordata > Mammalia > Diprotodontia > Petauridae > Gymnobelideus > Gymnobelideus leadbeateri. The sequence goes on along the minus strand of WOXC01000454.1, from coordinate 35,547 downwards.
TGCTCATACCAGTCCATCTGGCTGGAAAGTCTCATCCTTGTTTCTACCTGTCAAAATCCTACTTGTCCTTCAAGACTTGGTTCAGAAGTCAGCTCTTCTTCCCCTCTACGAAGCCCTTCCTGATGTCCTCAGCTAGAAGTGTTCCTGTTCATTGCTGAATGCTTAGTGTTCTTTGTTCATAGCTCTCCTGTGGCATTTATCAGAGGAAATTTTGCTCAGTTGACATGGAACTGACCTCGGGATCAGGAGTAATGGATTTGAATCCTATCTGAGGATCTAGCTGGACAAATACTTTAACCAGTCAGAGCTGAAGTTTCTTCTGCTGCAAACTGAAGATGATTATGCCTTTGCAGCCCATATAAACTCTATAGATGTTTATACCAACCCCTCTTCCCGCTGATGAATCTGGTCCCCACAGTTTAGCTACATCTCCTCCTTAAGGTTCTGAGTACCCCTGAGAGGTTCATTGGTTTGATGCCATTGGCTTGAACCCCCACCAATGTGCTTTACCCCTGATATTATCAGGCAGGAATCATTTTAGTCAGCCAGCCTTATGTATTTTTAAAGAAAGGAGTATTTACTAATGTGGTCGGTAAGACACATTCTTCTACAAGTACATATACATAGAGAGTCCAGGGGGAAAAAGGACTCCATGTTAGAAGCACATCTGGCAAAGGAGTCAGTCAAAACTCCTTCAAGGCCTTTTCTTCTAGCCATGGGGTGCTCCGCTTAGGAATGGTGTAGTTCAATGATGTCAGATAGAAATGGGGCCACTCATCTGTCCATAAATCACTTTCCTGATGTCCTCAGCCAGAAGTGTTCATTTCCATCTCTGAATTTTCAGATGACTTAAATGACTTAGTTTTAAAATGTAATATTATTTATGTTTTATTGTATTTTTATTTATTTTGTTAAGTATTTCCCAATTACATTTTAATTTGGTTCTGGCCACACTTGGGAATACTGTGGGCCACTTGGACCACATGTTTGACACCTCTGGTGGTTTCTTTGTGAGCCACAAATCCAATTTGTCCTCGGCTCCCAATCCACACATTGCTATTAATTGATTTGGGTATGGAGCTAGGAAACTGAGGGACAAAAGGGAAACTCTAGACCCTTCAAAGCTATCAACGTCTTCTTGCCAACATGGGGGGAGGGTAGTCAGGGACAAGGAGATTTGGCCCAGACTAAAGCCAAGGCCTCTTCTCCCTTTCCCTCCCTTTAAGGAGGTTCCTTCTAAGGGGAATTCTTTAGAAGGGAGGTCCCTTCTAAGGGAGTTCAGCTAGAGTAACTCTTTCATTTCTGGAATCCTTCCATTCCTCTAACTTGTTACTTTTATATAGGAGCCAGAGGGCATGATGAAATCCCTTAGTTGATTGGGACAGACTTCCTGTCTGGCAGCATTTCACTCATCAAATGGCTTTCAAATGCTTTTCACACCTAGTCTAAGGTCTCTGATTGAAACTGATTGATTGGGCATCTAATCATTTACTTCAGGAAAGGTGGGGTGACTTGCTTGAGCAAATATCAATCAACCCCACCCTTACACTTGTACTGCCTATCTCTAAGGGCTTCAAGGAAAATCCATTGCAAACTTGAAAGCACCATGTAAATATGAATTAATATTTTCACATCCTACTTCATATTACAGTATTGGTGTAGATATCTTCTATCCATTACGCTGAACTGGATTTGAAGGTAAAGGTTTAGATCTTCTCAGTGACCTACACACGCATAGTAAATGTGTGATAAATGTATACTTAATGAATCAAATGAGATTTTTGTGTTATCTGTGGATATCAATTATCCAGGTTCCCCCTTAATCATTTTTCCATGAGTACTTAGTGGCACTCATGGAAAAGTCCTGAATTTGGAGGCAGAAAACTTGGTTTCCTATAGGGACTCAACAATTTACCAGCTGTGTAACTTTGGGCTGAAATCATTCTAACTCTCTGGCTGTCAGTTTCCTTGTTTCTGAAATGGAGGAGAGAGCTAAAAATTATTTCTAAGATCCCTTCCTGCTCTAAATCCTGGGTTTCCTCTGACCCAAGTGTCTGAGCGCTAGGCGTGATATTTTGCAACCACCCTCCCACCCCAAGGGATTGGGGAGGCTCTGGTCTCTATCATTGCTTTGAGTCCCTACTGATCATGTTTCCTTCTTTTTAGGGGCCATTGACTTGCACCCCAATTTATTTAACCACTTAACACCAGATTAACTTTCATAAAGGTGATATTTATTACAAAATTATAGAAAGGCCAAACATATAAACATTTTCTCCAGTACCTCAGGGCATAATCCTCCTGTATACCTCCCTGTACCTAGAACTAAAAAGAATAAAGAAAACCGGACCAAAATCCCAAGATAGTTTCTCAGGGCCACATGGCCTAAGGGAGAGGAGAGGAGCTCTCAGCACCCTTTACCCTTTCTTACCACATACTGTCTCTCCGCTGGTGTGGATAAAGCAATCCTTTACCCTTAGATATGGATGCTGGAAAAGAGACTAAACTCAGTCAGGTAGTTTTAGAGACAAAGTTTAATGGAAAAAGACTGTTTCAAACCATGTGGTAGGCTAAGGCAGAATGTCTACACATACACCAGTTCTATTTCCCAGGAGCAGATCTCTAATGTCTCCTCTGTGGATGATAACTTTTTGGGCTGTCTGGGTATGTGTAACCCCCTGTTATACTATTATCCTATATTGGTTGGGTGATGGACATTGACTTATGCTTAGAATTTTTCAATTCAATTTAACAACCATTTGTAAAAAGAAAGGGATTTTGTTGTAAGAGAGGAGGGCAAAGGTCACAAATCCATTTGGTTTGAATCTAGCCCAGTCCAACTTTTGTAATTTACATGGAGCATGAGGGACATGATGGGTGATTATAGGGAGTATGATCATTGCAGAATCATTTATCTCCTCTGTGTTTTCCTCCAGTGGAGCCCCTGGTAATGATTTGTTGGAACCAGGAACATCAGATGTTAGGAGGAATTTTCTTATGATAACTGAGAATTAGATTGGCAGCAAAGGAATCAGTGTTGAAATGCCAAAATTAAAAATGTCAATCAGCTTCTTTTACTAGCTGGGTACATCCAACTGGGTCTACATCACAAAAAGAGCTAATTAAGACTAACCTCTCTGCTCTAAAGCAGAAGGCCCAGAACATCTCTATCTACCTTGATTGGAAAAAACTACACCAGCAGAGATTGGCACGGCAGAAACACCCAGCAGAAAGCATTGTAGTAGAGAGACCAGGGGTAGTAGAGGACCCCAGCTCACTTCATTTTGTGAGCGTGGTCCTAGTCAGGGATATGGTCTGGCCATGTGCATTCACTATACCACATGTGAGTTTCCTGGTCATATGTGTTTCCTGGATGCATTCTCCATGTTTCCCCCTTATCCCTTACAATTGATGGGATCATAACCTATGGCAGAATGTACATTCCTCTGTGTACAGGGCATTCCAAAAGTCTCAGTGCAGTTTTAGGTTATTAAGGCTCCAAATTGAACCAAGACTTTTAAAACACCCTGTATATGAGGGATCTTTCTTGTCCCTTACTTTGCTGTCATGTGAGGCTGCATAGCCAGATGGAAAAGACACCAAGATTGGAGTCAGAGAATCTGGATTTGAATCCCAATTCTGTCATTTTCTACCTGTGTGTCCTTGTGAGAGTCACCTTTTTCAAGCCTCAGTTTTCTCCTCTGTAAAGTGAAGGGTGGTCCCAAATGTTCCTTCTAGCTTTTAGTGTATAGTTCTATGTCTTTTGCTTTTAATTAGAATATTTTCTGGTTGCCCTGCTAAACATAAATTCGTGGGTGTGTTCCATGAGTTATGGTATTTGAAAGGATTATTGTTGTTCAGTCATTTCAGTCATGCCAGACTCTTTGTGACCCCATTTGGGATTTTCTTGGCAGAAACATTGGAGTGATTTGTCATTTCCTTCTCCAGCTCATTTTACAGATGAGGAAACAGGCAAACAGGGTCAAGTGACTTGCCCAGGGTCTCACAGTAAGTACCTGAGGCTAGATTTGAATTCAGGTCTTCCTGACTCCAGGCTCTATCCACTGTGCCACCTATTTCTAGGGGTGTGTGTGTGTGTGTATGTGTGTGTGTGTGTGTGTGTGTGTAGGAGTGCCTGATGGCTGCACATTTATGAATGCCTATTCTGGGCAGTACAATGCTAGGCCTAGAATCATACCCCTTTCATTGGTCTTCCAAATCATAACCCATTCCCTGACTACAAAGGAGTGTCCCTTAAATCTGGCCAAGAGTCTCTCTCTGAGTAAGGGGGAGTGAAGACTGAATTAAAAGGGGAAGGTAGGCTAAGCTTAAAAAAACACATTTCATAGCAGGATTTTTGTTTTGTTTCTTAAATGCAAAGACTTAACCTTTGCTAGAAAAGGGCTGGAGTATTTTTTTTTTCAATGAAAGGAGACCATTGTGATCCAAGCTTTGAAAAATATATAACATTCTTGTCCTTTTCTACAAGGCTAAGTTTCTTCATCTGTTCCTCATTAGGTAGAGTTTGTTCTCTTGATGCATTTCCCTCTCATTGTTAAGTGTTGGGAAGCCATGTAGTGTGTTGGGAAGCCATGTGCTGAGTTGGGAAGCCGAGTGGTGTGTTGGCATGGGCCCTGGACACCTGGGAATCAGGACACCTGGGGTTGAACCTCAGATCTGTTGCTGACTAGCTTTGTGATTGAAGCTAAGGACTTCAGGGGGATTGGGTTAATCCTAGAGCAGAGGTTAACCATCTAGATTTGGGTACTGCCTTTCGGAGAAGTGACCTACGTGCAGAAACTCTTATAGGCCCTCAGTAAATACCAGTGAATGATTAACTGACTAAATGAATGAATGATGGCATCCATCTGACCTTAGGAGATAAAGTCTCCCACAGGCTACAGCCAGAGCTTTGCCTTTGAAGGTGTTTCCCTGAGCCAGAGACAGATTCCAGATGACCAGTCAAAGGTCATAGAGGTTAATCACAGAATTTAGAGATTCAGGACTCTTAAGATCATAAAATTCAATTGCATCATTTTTCAGAGGAACCCCAGAAGTGAGGTTACTTGCTCAAGGTCACAGTGGTATAAATAGCTAAGCCAGAATTAGAACCCAGGTCCTCAGGATCCTCAATCCACAGCTTTTTCTTCTGTATCTGGAATTCTCAACCTTTTTTGGGTCATGGACCCTTTCAGTGGTCTAGTGAACCCTATGGACTCCTTCCCAGAGTTCTTTTTTTTTTCAAATTGAAGGAAATGCTAAATTTTAGTTAGAGGTTAGTGAAAATAAGATGTGATTTTTTTTTCCTGTCCAAGTTCACAGGCTCCAAGTTAAGAAACCCTGTTTATACCAATAGAAGGGGGAGATGACGGCAGAGCCATTGAAATCCTTTCTTCCTGTCTCTACTCCCCCAAATCCTGCTCCCAAGTGCTTCAGCTAACAGCAACATCCAAAGTGGCTTCTTGCTGCCCTTTGTTTTCCTCTCATGTTTCCCAGGCAGTGATCCTGGGTGGGGAAACCATTTTGGCTTGAATCTGTCCTGACTAGAAACTGGGGTTTGGGAAATCGAGAGGACAAAGTCCCAGCTGCAATGAATATTTGTCTTTTTGAGACTTGCCTAGATCTGTGCTGTTTATAAGGTTCCCCACAGGTCCTACTGTAAATAGGAAAGTACAAACATGGGCCTTTTTTCTCAGAAAATTAAAACCATCCATCGCTTTTCCTGGATCTTAACACTTCAAGAACCTGTGTTTATCTAGCATTTATTACCTTAACTACATGGAGACTTCAGGTTGTAGCCTGAAAGGAAAGGGCTGTGACTTGGGGCAGCCCCCAGGCTGTGGGAAACCCAATCCACTTGTTAGACCCAGGAGAAGTTCCAGGGGTCAAATCCCATGGGATGGCTTCACCCCAACAAGACCCACACTATCTCCCTTAGGGTAGATTGTGGTACATTGGAAAAAATACTGAAGTTGGAATTAGAAGACACGTGTTCAAATCTCAGCTCTGCACCACAATACCTGTATGACCCTGGTCAAGTCACAACCTTTCTGAGACTCAGCTTTCTCATCTGTTAAATGGACTAGGGTGGGGTGGCAGGGAACAAGGGTAGGGAGGAGAGAGACTAAAACACCTTTTACATTCCTCCTAGTGCTATCTTCATTGACCTTCAATCATCTAGCCCTACTTGGATTCCTGCAGAAAAGCACATGCAGAGAGAGACAGAGACAGACAGAGACAGAGAGAGATACACAGAGAGAGACACATACACACACATAAGAGGCAAAGACTGAGACAGACAGGCAGGCAGACAGACAGACAGACAAACACACAGAAACAGAAATGGAGAGACACAGAGAGAGTTGACTGTATTAGAGCAAGCATTGGACCTTGGGTGAAGTTAGAAAACTGGAGATTGAATTCTGCCTCTTAACATTTATTTGCTGTGTGACTTTGAATAAATTACATGACTTAGCCACTATTTCTTCATCTGTGAAATGGGTACAATAATACGTGTACTACCTATCTCAGAGGGTTGTTGTGAGGTAAGTATAGCATACTTACTATTTTAAGTATTGTGTAATGCTACCTATAATTACAATCCTGAGAAGGCCTTAAGAGGAGATACAGGAGCACAAAATCTCCAAGAAGTCTTTCCAGACTGGCCCCAACCTGACTACTATTATCTATTGTTGATGCTTTGTTGAATGTCCTGCCTCTTTCATTTGCCCTATTCCAGTGCCCTTCTGTAGGAACTGGTCCCATTTAATGTAGCAGCTGGAACCATCCCCATTCCCAGTCTCTACTCAACTCCACAGTGTCCTCTGGGTGGTCCATAGTTAGCCGTGCAGTTGGGCAAGACTAGTATTTATAAAGAGCTCTTTAAAAAAAAGTTTGCAAAGCTCTTTGTGTATGTTAATCCATTTGATCCTCCCAATAACCCTGCAAGGGAGGTGTCATTTTAATGCCTATTTTACAGATAAGGAAACTGAGGCTGAGATATATTAATTGACCTACCCAGCATCACATAACTTATTAGCATCTAAGGCAGGATTCACTCAAGTCTTCCTACTTTCAAGTCCATAGCACTGTTCATTGTGCCACTAGCTGCCTACATGAAGTGTCTTGTTGGGTCATCCAATTAGTATGTGCAGAGTGAAGATTGGATTCGAACCCAGGCCTTCTGACTCCACACCTAGGACTCTTTCCACCACCTCTTGTGTCCGTCTTTCCTGTCAGTATGGTCCTGGATACTTTGTGCTTCCTGGGGACACATCCCCCAGGGCTTGGTAGAGAGTCTACAGGTAGAGTCTATGACTAATAGCAGGCAAAGGAGTGGAGTGGCCAGCTCAGGATTTCTGAATCATGGACCTCATTGGCAGTCTGATGAAGTCTATAGGCCCTTTCTCAGAATTTTGTGTTTCTTTTTTTAAAGGCATAGAACACATTTACAAGGGACATCAATTCTATTGAAATACCAGTTACCGAAATATTAACAGCAACAAGTTCAGGGATTCCCAGCTGAAGAACTCCTGCCTAGGCACAGGTGGTTGGAGAACAAGGACTGGATTGCAGAGTTCAGGATGGCTGAGAGAGCCAGGGGAGTGATATGATCTTCTGTGTGTTTACAGACAGATGAAGTCCCAACAAAGGCATTTCCTGGAGCTCCCCAGTGGCCTCAGGGATCAGCAGGGGGATCTTTTGGGCTGGGGAAAGTTGGGGGAAGGTTGAGGGGATGTGAGGCTTCAATGCAACTGGTTGCCATGGTAACAGAATCAGCAAAGCAACAAACTCGGACATGTCCTGGCTGGGACAAGAGTGGGAGGAGAGGACCAGGAAATAACATAGAAGCTTCTCTCACTGGCCTGCCTCTCTGTTCTATTTCGGGGGGAGTGGGGAAGGTAATTGTCAGGCTAAGATTTCTGTATGAATCATGGATGGTTTCACTCATTCAGCAACATTCATTCAGCCAATTGTGTGCAAAGCACTGGGATAAACTCTGAGGGGCTGTACAAAGATACTCTCCCTGCCCTCCAAGAGTTTGTAATCCAGTAAGGGTTTAAGGCTATAATCCAAAGCATAAATTTAGGGTGGGCCTTTAATGAATCAATGGAAAAGCACAAGGTAGGGGTGGGGGGGCAGTTCACACACAGAAGCAGAGATCCCATTTTTTTTAGGAGGAATCAAAGGAAAGCTTCATGGAAGAGGTGACTTTTGAGCTAGGTCTTGAAAGATGAGTTTGGGATTTCGATAGAATTAGATGGGGAGGGGTTGCATTCCAGATTAAGGCAACCAAAAAAGCAAAGGGGTGGAGGTAGGAAAGAACCAGGCATATTCAAGGAATGACAAGAAGTCTAGCTTACTTTAAGTATAGGTCATATGTGAAAAAAGTAGTAGGATGTAAGATTGAGACCCTTGAATGCTGGGTTAAAGTGTTCAGATTTAATTTTTAAACAATGAAGGTTCTTAAATAATCATATGATCAGACCTGGATATTAGGAAGATTATTGTGACAAATGAAATGTAGGATGCATGAGAGTGGAATAGTGGATGTGGGGAGAGCATTTAGAAAACTATTGCTATAACTAGCTAAGAGGTGACAAGAATCTGAATTGTAGGAGCAGGAGGGCAAAGAAGGGCTGGAGGAGAGATCTCACCTTCTCTTGGCCCCAGCCTCTGCCAGGCTATCACTCCCTCTTCAGCACTGACTCACTGTGTTTTCCCTAGTAGAATGCCAAGGAACATGAAGGCAGGAACTTGAACTTGTATGGTTAGGCATAAGCAGGTGCTTAATAAATGCTTATTGATTAAATGATTAAGCCCATTCCTGTTTTCCATATGCTCTTGGCTTGGTTTTCTAGTATTTCCTCTTACATCTTAGTCTACACCAGGATTATTAACCTGGGGGCCATGGACCTATGGATAGAACTCAGGGAAGAGTCTATGAATTAAAAAAATTATTAATATATTTCAATATAATTGATTTCTTTTGGAATACCCTGGAACATTTGTCTTCCTTTCTATCTTTTTTTTTTTTGCTAAGAATTTAAAAATATTTTTCATTATTTTTTCATTATTCTTAAGTCTAGTCTATCAGCAAAACAATAAATGATTTGTAATACTTGTAAATTTCTTTCCCTGAAAGAAATTTTTCCCATCTGTCCCTTGGCCCCTTCTCCCATTAGTGAAGTCTTCCTGGAACTTTCATTTTGAGAAGGGCCCAGAATAGCCAGCCTTTGCTCTCCTACCATAGCTTCTGACTTTTGGGGTCTTCCATGCCATGCCCTGTCCAAGTGAGTACCTTTCTTTCCCCTTCCCTTCCCTATTCAACGCCTTTTCCAATACTGCCCTTCCCCGTTAAAATGTGAGCTCCTCTCAAGAGCAGAGACTTCCTTTTTGCTTGTGTTTAGTAAAATAGTAAGCATTTGATAAATGCTAGGCAGCTAGACAGCACAATGCATAGATTGTTGGGCCTGGGGTCAGGAAGACCTAAGTTCAGATCTGGTCCTAAACACTCACTAGTTGTGTGACCCTGGGTAGTTCACTTAACCTATCTACCTCAGTTTCCTTGTCTGTCAAATGGGGATAATAATAGCACCTTCATCCCAAAGTTGTTGTGAAGATCAAATTAGATAATATCTGTACTTAGCATAGTGCTTGGCACAGAGTAGATAATAAATGCTTATTTCCTTACTTGTTAATGTGACAACATCTTTGTAATTCTATGTATTTTATTTTATGCATTTAAAATTATTCTGAAGTGTCCATAGACTTCTCCAGATTATTGCCAAAGGGGGGTCCCTGCTACCAGAAAAAGTTAAGAACTCTTAGTCTAGACATGATTTCAATAGCTTTGGGCCTAGGGGCCTCTGTTGTGTCAGAGAAAGATTGTTATGTTAGGCCTTGACCAAGTTCAGACTCCAAGTTAGAATAAGATTTGGGTCTGTCAAATTGATCCCTAAAGGGAGAGGAAGAGTCTCAATTTGGTCATCCTTAAAGAATGCAGCTTGGATTGTATCTAAGTGATGTGTCATCAAAGGCACATTGAGGTAAGAAGACACAGTGGATGGAGAACTGGCCTTGAAGTCAGAAGGGCTTGGGTTCAAGTCGTGCCTTTGGCTCCTATTGGCTGTGTGACCCTGGGAAAATCATGGAACCTCTCAACCACTCTGGAACACTGGGGAGCTCAGTGTTTTAGAAAATCAGCAGGTTAGTTGGTCAGTCCTTTGGGAGTTAGCCTGAAGGTCAGTCTGCCAGTAGTAGAAACCAGATGGGGCACAACCCACAGAAAAAGGATGCTTTTGTCTCAAGGCAGTAATTTACATTCGGTGCCTAAGAACTGACCTAGCTTTAAAACTCTGCTTGCTTTAGGGGAGTTTTCCTCTTCCCTCAGGCATTCTTTCCCCATACTCATTGAGAAGACCCAGCCATTTCTTATCTAAAGCTGAAGTCTGGAACTATGTCCCTGATCCACAGTGGACAGATGTGAAAGCAAGAGCTTCATAAGAGTGTGGTGAGATTCTAGACTCACCCTCCCAGAGTGAGGCTGGCTGTTTCCCCTCAGGGTTCTAGGGGTGGGGGTGATTCTCTAACACTAATAGCTCTGTGGCTCCTACCCTCACTCTCATATCATTTATTTTCTCCCACTGTTACTTATCAGTTATTAATGCCCCAGTTCCATTTAACCAATTAACATTAATTATCTTTTAGAAAGGGACATTTACTGCAAAAATAGAGCCAGAACAGAAATTACAAATTTTATTTCCAATACCTAGGGGGAAGGGCATGAGTAACACTCCCCCCTAATACCACTTTCAGTCCCTGGAGAGAGTGGGATCAAACTTAACATAGTTTCTATATAGCATTTGCCCTGCCAATTTCACTTCCAAATGTGGCATGGTGGTTGGATGGAGGAAATCCTCTTCTTTGTTATTCCTGCTTTGGGTTGGATAGATCACTCAGGACCTGACTCCTTACTGTCTGACTTGTGGCAGATTTTGACATGTCCTCCAGCTTCTGGGCTGGAAAGACTTGACTTCACAATATTGTAGCCATCTCCAATACCCTTAATCTAAAAGGAGGAAAGAATAGACCCCAAAGTAATAGAAGGCCATGCTCTTTGAGCTTTATGCCAGCTCTGGGTGACAGAAGACCCAAGACACTTCCCCTCCCCAGAGACCCATAGTGGTAAATCCTCCTTTTCCAGTGACAGCAAGGCTGGAAAGAGACAGAGTTACAAGATTCCCTCTGACCAGTTAGTGCCTTTGGAATGCTCTCAGTTCTACAGTCACTGAGATTTAGTAGGCTAGAACCAGATACAGAATGTCTGCACATGCTCCAAAGTCCATGTCTGAATTGCATCAGCCTAGTCCACTGGGCATGCTATTAAGAACCAGGATCATTGGCTAGTCTTTTCCTGATAATAGTAATAGCCTGGGCATTAGGGGGTGCTGAGCAGAAACCCTTAGGCTTCCTGAACATTTCTGTGCATGAAAGTTCACAATAAGTCAGATCACAGGCTGCCATAGAGCTTCCTTATTCCACTGCTGGTCATTCCGAGATTGAGGATCCTCAGGAAAGAAAGGAGACAAAATGGATAGGAGGAGCAGGAGAAGGAGAAGGTGGGATGGGGGGGAGGGGCAGGGAAATCAAGCAAAGAAGAGAAAGACCAGAAGAGAGAAGAGGCTTAAGATGAGAGTAGGGGAGAAGGGAGGAAAAAGAAGATGTTAGTGAAGTGGAAAGGGCTAGCACTATTACTCACATACTATGTACTTGGGAGACCATATGTCCCAAGGGAAGAATGAATGAATGAAAAAATATTATATTAAGAGCTTATTATGTGTTAAGTGTGGTATAAAACTGTGGGATGTGAATATTTTTAAAAGCAGACATGGAAGCTTGGCAGAAGTGGTGTCTAGCTTGGAGGCAAGATGGTAGACTAAATGATCTCCTGTCAGATGTTCAGTTGTTTTTTTTTAAGGGTAAAAAACTTAGTTTCTCTTGAAAATGCAGGCTAGGGAGAACAGAGGTCACCTAAGTTGGTGACACATTTGCACTCTTTGCAAAACAGGGAGCAAAATCCCCAGATGCCAAAGAGATATAACCCCCTCCACAATAACCCTCCCCTTAAATACATTAATTTAAATTGATTCCCTCTTAAAATATACCCTAATGCCTCAAAAAGTTATAACTTCTTCTAGAGAGATAAATATTTACTGATAAAATTAAGATAATTATTAGTAATGGCTCTTCAATCTTCAGAAAAGGAAAGGGGAAAAAAGTCAGGAGAATCATTTAATTTGCAAGGTTTTTTTTCTTTTTGTTATAGCAGGTATAGAATTGGAAGGTTCCTCCCACAAACAAGTCTGATACCCTTGTGAAGAGACACATTGGTTCTGGTGGTGAAGGAGAACCCACCAGACCAGATCAATCTGAATGAACTGAATTTGAGGCTTTGTGTTCATTTCTCCTTTGGTCCTGTCTCAAGTGGCTTTCTAATGTTCTTTCCATGAAGTTTGAGACCAGTGGCTCTTCTGATCTTGCCCAAGACTTGGTTATTAGCAATGGCCCAGCCACATTCGTAGTCAATAATAACTTGGGTCTTTCCATTGATTTTTGTGGCCAGATCCTTCTGTGTCAGTCCCTTGCTTTGCTGGCCCTTTTGGATCACTTTGCCCACTTCTAGAGTGATTCTGTCCTGGAGAAGTTCCTCAGTTTCTCTGTCCAGCTTGACTGTGTTCTTTGTGATGGAGTGCTGTTTGTTCTGGCCAGCAGCCCATTTCTTGGTAGTCTTCCCATCTCTTCTTCACTGAACTGCTAAGATGGCCTGCTTGGGCTTGGCCTTGGCCATCCTGGGGCCCTTCTTGCATGGCACCATCACCATGTCCCAGGCCTTCTCGGCCATAGCAGGGGTGTGAGGGGGGAAGTTTCCACTCTTCTGGAAATCAGACTCAGGGAGAAATGCAAAGCTCCACCTACCTATACTATTCTCCTATACTATACTATATATACTATACTATTCTCCTCTTCAGTTGTTTTTTTCAGTCATATTTGACTCTTCATGACCTCATCTGGGGTTTTCTTGGCAAAGATACTGGAGGAGTTTCCATTTCCTTCTCCAGCTCATGAGGTAAACTGGGTTAAGTGACTTGCCCACAGTCCCACAGCCAGTAAATGTTTGATGCAAGATTTGAACTCAGGAAGATGAGTTTTCCTGACTCTAGGCCTGGCACTCTATCTACTGCACCACCTAGCTGCCCTTTATCTCTTGGTCCCCTAAGAAAATGTAACATGTAACACTGTGTGTACCAATAGAATTTTAATAATATTTCAGGGTAAAGTGTTTGTAAAAGATAAGCATAATCCAGATAAAGCCCTGTTCAAGGTGGGAGGCATTCCTTTTTTCTTTCTTCTAGGATCTATTTCACTGCCCTCCCTGAATATCCAGAGACCTCCTTGGGCCTCTACTGATCCATCCTCTCTGTCTCTGTCTCCTTCTCTGTCTCTCTGTCTCTATCTCTCTCTGGCTCTCTCTGTCTCTGTCTGTCCCTCTGTCTCTGTCTCTCTGTCTCTGTCTCTCTCCAGGAGGCAGGGGATGCGATGAAAAGAGCACTTAACCATGTCAGCAGACATGGGTTCAAGTCTGAGCTTTTCTACTAACTGAGTGACCTCGCCAAGTTACTTAAACTCTCCTGGCTTTTTAAAGTGAGAGAACTGATGGAATACAGAATTACGTCCAAAGTCCCTACAGCTCTAATGATCCTAGGACTCCATGAGGACCCTCTTTCCTGGGTCCCACCTTGAAGAAGCCCATTAACAACAATGATAATACGTATATTTTATAGCATTTTCCAAAGTCACGTCCATTGTCTTATCTGTTCCTCCTGACGCCCCTCTGAGGAAGAGGAAGCGGGGATCATTCTCTCCATTTGCAATATTAACCAGCAATTTTTATACTCAGGAAAGACCCATCAGAGCAGTCAGTTGTTGAGGGAGGAGAACCTGGGCCACTGCCCTGTGCTGAGGAGTCAGAGGCCCTGAGATGCTGGAGGAGGTGCAGCTGGACCAGGTGGGCCCTAGATGGAATTGAAAGTGCACCAACTAATTACTCATGCTACCTAGGCGCTTACCTGCTCCTATACTTTCTCCCTGAGACAATGCCACTCTGACCTAGTTATGGCTCTAACCCTTGATAGATGAGGAAACTGAGACCCAGAGGGATATTGACTTCCCTAAGACCATGCTGAGTCAGAAGCAAGAGCTAAAACTCTCACCCAAGTCTCTTGACTCGTGGCCAGGGCACTTCTGTTTTGATATTGCAATGGCTCTGGAGAAGGGCATCATGGAGTGGTGGATAGAATACTGGATTTGGATTAGGAAGTCTATTTCAGATACTTAACTAGCTATATTATCTTGGATTAGTCACTTATTTTTTCCTGAATTCCTCATCTATAAAGGATAAGGTTGGATCTAAGAACCTCATAGGTCCCTTCCCATTCTAAATCTATGTTCTTGTGACCTTACCATCTATTAGCTCACCAATGTGGGCTCCTTCTAACAATAAAGATGGCAACCAATGCACACCTTCTCATCCCATGAGACTTTGCCCACCGTCCCCCCTCAAAAATCCTACAGGAAGTCCACCCAATGTGCTGAGGGTTTTCCTCTAGATCTCTTGACATTGGGAGCACACCACCAGAGCACATGGACTGTCCATTCATTATCTGTTCCCTCCACACATGACTGACTGATCTTTTGGGGACATAATTTTCTGATTGTATCTTGAATCTCCTTCTCTTGTGCAGTGGCTCCTTGGTAATGTGCTGTGTTTTCATAATACTTTGTTCATGAATTTGATCTGTGATCCTTGAAGGTCGATGTCTAAGCAATGGTCTAGGCCCAGGGCAGCCTTAGGGATGGCGGCTTGTGCAGAGTTTTGGGTGGAGTGTCAAGAAGTTCAAAATTAGTCAGCCACACCTCCCTGAGCAACTGGAGAGGTTCCTCAGTTCTCTGCACTGGATGTGTGTTTCCTGTTTTCTTTCCTGCTCTGGGCAGCTTAGGGGCTTGTGGGGGAGGCCGAGGTTTTCCTGAAAGGAAGAGCAGCTTATTTGAGCCCTTGAGTTCTCCAGCCTTCAGAAAAGGCTCTCTGCATCTTCATTAATTATCCTAATGAGAATACTGTATATTCTCCTACGACTTTAGGCTTTTCCCAAAGTACTCTCACACCCATGATCTCATTTTATTTTAACATGTTTCGATGAGGCAGTATAGACATCACGTTATTATCCCCATTCTAGAGCAGTAAGAACTGAAGCTCAGAGAAATAAATTGACTTGCCATCCAATCAGCCGGTTAATAAACATTTATAAGTGCCTACTATGTGTCAAGCACTGTGCTAAATGCTGGGAATATAAATATGAAAAGACAATCCTTGCCCTCAGTAAGTTCCTTATTATTTAATGGATGAAGACAACATATAAAGTCTGAAAAGAGGGGGAGGTACCTGGTCTGGGGCATGCACTCCTCAGGAGTGAATCCAGGTGGGAAATGAAGGGCTGGCTGGCCTTCAAACCTTCTCTACATGACAGCTGGGGAGGAGCTCTTCATTCTGTCCTCCAATCAGAGTGGCAGAGGGTACTGATTAAGGGTGAGGTCACAGCTAGGTAGCAACAGGCCGGAAATTAATGCCCAGATCTTTTGATTGCCAGTCAATAAAAATGAAAGCTAATATTTATAGCAACATTTTAAGATTTGCAAACCCTCTGAATATGCTTTATCTCATTTGATCCTCAAAAACAACCCTGGGAAGTAGGAATTGGTATTATTCCCTCTTACCGATGAGGGACTCATGTTGAGAGAGGTTAAGTGATTGATTGCCCAGGATTGCACAGCTTGTAAGGGTCTGGGGCAGGATTTGAACTCAGATCTTCCTGACTCCAAATCCCACACTCCATTCCACTGTGCCAGGTAGTAGTAGTCATCTAACTATACCATTCAATGTTTGTGGTTGTTCAGTCATTTTCAGTCACATTTGACTCTTCATGACCCCATTTTTTTTTTTTTTTTGGCAAAAATACTAGAGTGGTTTGTCATTTCCTTCTCCAGCTCATTTTACAGAACAGGAAACTCAGGCAAACAGGTTTAAGTGACTTGCCCAGGGTCACACAGTAAGTGTCTGAGGCCAGTTTTGAACTTAGATCTTCCAGATGCTCTATCCATTTTGTCACCTAACTGCCCCTACCATTTTATCTACTTCTTCTTGATAACAAATAATGGGATTTCCAGAATTCCAAACCCTTCTTGCCAAGAGCAGATATTGGGCACCTTGGAGAAGTGAGTGCTGACACAACTGCATTGGGGTCAATTATCTGTCAAGGAGCTAAGTGTCTCCATGAACCATGGGATGTGGATGGTTCAGGTATAGCTTCACAATTTCCTCACTCTGAGATTTTTTTACCTTAAAACTTCCTATTCCTTCACCTTTAGTTCCATTTCACAAGAATGGGAAGAGAGGTCAGTCCCTGCTGACTTTTTTTCCTATCTACTGTTTGGAACTGAGTGGAAGAGATGTGTTTCTTCAGCAAGTTGGGACCACGAGGCCCTGGTTCTGGCTATCTCTGGGCACTTAGAATCCTTCCACTGGATGCCTCTGGAAGTTTATAAAACAGGGTCTTCCTCTTTGGCCCAGGAACACCCTCTTCTCCTCTGATGGTTTCACTTTTACTGACTCCTGAGGCTCGACAGAGTCATGTGAAGCCAACATTAACTACTGATTTTTGCCTCTGGACAGTGGGCAACCAGGCTCTCCATTGTGGCTCCAACTTGGGAACCTGGTGCTTTGGTCCTAGTTCTGAAGGACAGAGAGGGTTCTCCTCAACTCCTGTGGTTAGTTACTCCCCCTCTACTCCTCTCCATGCACATACCCCTAGTATGTTCTATGGCTGGCCATCATCTGAAGGTGATTTTTCTCCTAGGTCAGGAAAGTGTTCATAGTTTTCCTATGGATGGATGTCTATGTGTCTATATGCCTGGTTGTGTTGAATATATATATCTGAGAATGTTGGTCTTTGAGTACGTCTCTATATGTATGTATTTGCATGTAAATATTTGTGCATTTTTGTATCTGGGTACCTGCTGCTATATGTATATATGCTTATGTGTGTCTATATATATGTTTGTGCATTTGCCTTCATGTATGTTCATGTGTATATGTTTGTATTTTATGTCTATACATGGTTGTCTCTACCCTAAGTATGTGTTTATGTGCCATAAGGCAGCTTGTGTCTGTATATGTTTGTCTATGTGTACATATCCATGTATGTTCACATGTGGCTGATTTCCAGACTCAGAAAGTGGTAGAAGAATTAAGATCTACCTCTCCTCCTCTCCTTCTTCTTCCTCTTCCTCCTCCTTCTTCTCTGTCTCTCTGTTTTTGCATAAGCCTCTATCCTGGCTTTAGTAAATGTATTAATGGTACATAATGAAGCTAGTTTCAAGATGAGTCTGGAGCCTGGGAGCCCCTGGGAAAGTGGACTCTACAGTGAATTTGAAGTTCAGATTCCCTATTCCTGGCTGCTATGGCAGATGTCATATAATGAATTAGTATCAGGTTTACCTGGGGCTAATTGAACCTATTAAAGTTATTGCGACCAAGTTGGACAACCTTGAATTTGCCTTCCCTATCACTTTTTTTCAGTCCATTGGGCCCCAACTCCTCCTCCAATATGCTCTGGTTTGGGGCTAATGCTTGTTATTTGAAGATGACAGAAGAAATTATTCCCCAAATAAGATGTGTGTTGGCTCCTCAGGCCTACCAGGCAGTGGGGGAGATGGGGTAGGTATCCTTAGGACTTTGCCAACATACTGTCCATAGACTCTATTTCCTGACTCCCAACATTTTCACTGGCTGTTGGCCATGCCTAGAATTCTCCCTTCTCATCTTTGCCCCCCAGCTTCCTTCAGTTCTCAGCTGGAGTCTTGCCTTCTTCTGGAAGGTTCTCCTTCTCTTCAGGCCTTTTCCTATCTATCATCTCCAATTTACCCTCTATACAAGGGTGTCCCTAAAGTCTGGACACACAGGAAATCTCATTAACTATGCATATTTTCAGGAAATTAAATGAATGAAATTTTCAACAACATTTTATTTAATTAGCATAAATTTTAGCCATGACAATTTCATATGGAATAAAAACTTTCATTTATGCCAATTAAATAAAATGTTGAAGGGGCGGCTAGGTGGCGCAGTGAGTAAGAGCGCAGGCCTCGGAGTTGGGATGACCCGAGATCAAATCCGGCCTCAGAAAATGAGCAACCACACATAAATAATGACTAGCCGTGTAACCTTGAGCAAGTTACTTAACCCCAATTGCTTAAAAAATAAAAAAATAAAATAAAATAAAATAAAATAAAATGTTGAAAATTCCAACAATATTGTATTTAATTAGCATAAATTCTAGCCATGACAATTTCATATGGAATAAAAACTTTCATTTATGCCAATTAAATAAAATGTTAAAAATTCCATTCATTTCATTTCTTGAAAATATGCATAGTTAATGAGATTTCCTTATATGTCCAGACTTTAGGGACACCCTGTAGTTTGCTTGTGTGTAGCTTTTTGCCTGTTTCTCTCCCATCAGATGGTGAAGTCCTTGAGATCAGGGACTAGTGTTTGCCTTTCTTTGTGTCCTCAGTGACCAGCACAGTGCTTGGCATACACTAGGTACTTAATAGATGCTTATTGACTGACTTCAGAAGTTTTACTGGAAGCTTTCGAGCAGGTCTGGGGGAATGGGTCAGTACCACCTGGGGTTTCTTCCTAAATTTACTTTTATTCAGGATCTTTTAGAAGTATCCTTGCTCAGAGGTAGGGATTTAGATGGTACTTCTCTTCCTCTTTCCTCTCTCCTCCCTGATTCTGGGTACACGGCAGATTTCATAGAGAGAGGGAAAGAAAGAGGAACAGCCTTACCCTTCTCACCTGTGAATTAGAGAATGGGTCAAGAGAGCATCCTTGTTGTCCCCAGGGACCTAAATGTAGTAGGAATAGGAAAAGAGCAGTTTTTGTGTGAATGTGTGTGCCTGTGAGTCTATATCTGTGTATGGGCATATCTTTGTCTTTATGTCTTTAGGAATTTAAGAAACTTATGTGTGCAGTTATGGATGCCTATGTATGAATGTGGGATTCCATCCATCTATGTGGTGTATCTATGTGTGAGCGTGTGCAAGCATGTGTGTGTGTGTGTGTGTGTGTGTGTGTGTGTGTGTGTGTGTGTGTGTGTGTGTAATCTAACAGAAGAATATCAAACAAATTCTGAGTTGGATTGGGTCTTAGAGGTCATTTAATCATTTATCTGTCCTGGATAGGAAGCTCTTCTATAAAAATATGGAGTGAGTATAGTTAGGAACACTTATCTTCATGATTTCAAATCCGGCCTCAGACACTTACTAGCTATGTGATCCTGGGCAAGTCAATTAACCTGTTTACCTCAGTTTCCTCATCTGTAAAATGATCTGGAGAAGAAAATGGCAAACCACTTCAGTATCTTTGCCAAGAAAACCCCCAGTGGGATCATAAAGAATCGAACCCAACTGAAAAACAAACTGAAAATCTCCTTGTATCTGCATGTGTATGTTAAGTATGTACGTGTATGTATGGTTCAGGCCCTCTTTACTTGTTGCTTGAATGATTACAATAGCCTCCCCATTGGTCTCCCTCCCTCAAGTCCTTTGCATCCATAAGTACATTTTTACACTGCTGCCAAAGTAATTTTCTTAAAATAGTCCTGTCCAGGTCACTCTATTGCTTAAATAGACTCCTGTGGTTCCCTAGGGTATCTGAGATCAAGTACTAACTCCTCTGTTTGGCACTTAAAGCTCTTCACAATCCAGCTTTAAATGCCAAATCCTACTCCATGCACCTTGGAGCCTATCCCCTCCCCACTTCTACAGAGAATTGTCCCCATTATTATTTCAATTAACTCTTATATTTCCCTGTCTATTGGCTCCTTCCTCATTGCCTACAAACATGTCCGTGTCTCCCCCATCCTTCAAAAACCCTCACTCAATTTAACCATCCTCCCAAAACATCATCTTCTATCTCTCCTTCCCTGTATGGCTAAGCTCCTCGAGAAAGTGTCTACATTAGCTAAACCACTTCCTTTCCTCTTATTCTCTTCTCAACTCTCTGCAGTTTGAATTCCAACCTTATCATTCATTCTCTCCCAAGTTACTAATGATCACTTTACCACCAATCGAAGGAACTTTTCTAAGTCCTGATCTTCCTTAACTTCTGTAGTGTATTTGACAGTGTTGATCTTCTTCTCTTCTCTCCTGGTTCTCCTCTCACCTGTCTGACCTCCCCTTAGAATCTATCCCCTAAAGATCGGTTCTGTGTCCCCATCTCTTTTTGCTATAGACTGTCTCACTTGGTAATCTGACCTGTTTTTGTAGGTTCATTGAGCACCTCTGTGCAGATGACTGGTAGATCTGCACATTTAGCCTTTAAGGCTTTAGAAAGCTTTAGGCTTTCTGCTGAACTATTGTGACAATTCCTAGTTGCCTTTTAGATATTTATGGAACTGGATGTCCCATAAATATCGCAGACACAGCATGTCTAAAACAGAACTCATTGTCTCATCACCCAAGTTCTCCTTCTTTCCAAACATCCCTATGACCGTCAAGGACTCCACTATCCTCCTGGTTACCCAAACCAGCAACTTCGATGTCATCCCCAACTCTTCACTCTCACTTATCCCATAAATCCAATCCGTTGTCAAATCTTGCTGCTTTTTCCTTTGCAACATCTCTCCCATGTATCCTCTTCCCTCTACTCATGCAGCCACAACCCTCCATCAGGCTCTTGTCCCTTCTCTCCTGGACTACTCCAGTAGCCTAGCATTCCTGCCTCAAGTCTCTCCCTACTGCAGTAAATTCTCCTTTCAGCTGCCATAGTGATTTTTCTAAAGCCTATGTCTGACCATGTCATCCCTTCCCCATCCTTGCTCAATGAGCTCTAATGGCTCCCTAGTACTTCTAGAATCAAATATAAAGTACTCTATTTGGCATTTATAGTTCTTCATCACTTGCTCCCTTCCTACTTTCCAGTCTTCTTACTCATTGTTTTCCTCCTCTGTGAGGCAGCTAATACATAGGCCTACTTTCAGATCCTCTAGCACAACATTCCCCTTCTCCTCTCACTGTCTTGGCCCTGGCTGTCTTCTATGCCTGGAATGATTTGCCCCTCACCTCCACCTTTTAGTTTACATTTCTTTCAAGGCACAGCTTAGACACCATCTTCTAAAGGAGGACTTCCTTGTTTCCTTCAGCTGCTAAAGCCTTCTCCTTTCAGATGACCTTCATCTACTCTGTACATATCTCCTGTGCACTCGGTTATTTCCATGTAGTCTCCCCCATTTGAATGTAACCCCCTTAAGGGAAGCTTCCAGGTTTGGGTGGGTTTTTTGCTTTTCTTCATATCTCCAGAGCTTAGAACAGAGCCTAGCAGCACATTGTAAATGCTTGTTGGTTGATAGACTTATTGATTGCAATCTATTTTTCTGTGGGGTTCAAACTGGCTTTCTTTCTGTTTCTTACATAAAACCTTCCGTCTCCTATTTCTACACTTTTGTATTTGTTGTCTTCCCTGCCTGGGATGTATTCCCTCCTTACCTCAGCTTTTTAGTATCCACTGTTTCCTTC
This sequence comes from Gymnobelideus leadbeateri, assembly GCA_011680675.1. Taxonomy (NCBI): domain Eukaryota; kingdom Metazoa; phylum Chordata; class Mammalia; order Diprotodontia; family Petauridae; genus Gymnobelideus; species Gymnobelideus leadbeateri. The sequence goes on along the minus strand of WOXC01000454.1, from coordinate 13,848 downwards.
AAAGCTTAGCTCATATTCCACCTTTTACTTGAAGCCCTTCCAACTATGTGTCTTTCTTTCTATTCAATTACCTATCTTTATTTTGTACATGTCATATATGTTACCTATGTATATAGCCATCTCCCCAATAGAATATAAGCTTCTTGAGGGTAGAGATGATTTCTTTTTCTTTAATCTCTAGCTCCTAGCACAGTGCTCAGTACATAGGTGGTATTTAATAAATGCTTGTTGATGAATTGATTGAAGTGTATCCATCTTATCTATGTGTAAGGACAGTCATGGATCAGTCTATATTTCTCTGTGTGGCCTTCTCGAGAGTGAATGGAATGTTGGAAAGGGCTAATCCTGTCTCACTTTTTTTATATGTTTAACTCACAGAGATAATCAACATTTGATGATGATGATGATAGCAATTAGGAAGGTGATTCAAAGCAAAGAGGGAATGAATTTGAGGCTAGAGAGAGTAAGGATGATGAGGAATAGAAGGGAAAAGATGACCTTGAGGGCTCTGAGGATGAAGGAGGTGAAGGTGAGAATTAGGAGGATGGTGAAGAAGAGGGCCTAGAGTTTTGGAAAAGACCCAGCTTAAACATAACCCTAGAAACCCAATTTGGATTTAGAAAACCAGATGTAACTCTGAGAACTTTGATGTGGCTTCCCCTAATACTTTTTTCTGTACTGTGTTCAGGCAACTATTTAAAACCATCATGTTTTCCTCTGTGATATGCCTGTAGCTTCCAGAGCCCTGGGCTGAAAAACACCAGAAATGCTTTTCCTTTTCCTTTGGTGTCTTCACACTCTGTTTTACCAATCATGAGGCTGAGTCACTGCTGATGCCATCTCCTGAGCCATGGAGGCCAAAATCAGCCTAGACTCTGCTTTGGAGGCAGTGTTCTCTGCCTCTCCGACCTTCTCCTCCATGCAGTCGGGAGTCTCAGTGGACTGGCCTGGAGTGGGGGCAATGAGAGCTGGGAGGTAAGGGCCAAGTCCTCAGCAGTATGGGATCTGGGTTTCGCCAAATTGTCCTGAAATTTAAGAGGATGACAGTCTGTGACGAGGTCTCTATTTGCTATTTATACTAAGGATGCTCTATAGATCACATCACTGCACTGTGCAGCCCAGGGTATTCTTCATGACTGAATCATACATTTAAAGCATAAAGGATTGCAAAAGGCCATCTGGTCCAAGTGCCTCATTTTGCAGATGGCTGAGAGGGGTTAGTGATTTGCCCAGAATCACATAACCAGTATGCATCAGCAGGGAAACGACTCCAAAACCTATCATTTCTATTAAACAGATAAAGAAACCAAGTCTCATTGAAGTGGAAAGACTTGCCCCAGGTTATTTAAGTTAATAGGTGGTAGAATTGGGGCTTTGATCCAAGTCTACTGAATCCCAAGCCTGCATTATTTTCCCTGAAGTGTGGGTTGTATCATGTGCCACACTATTCCCATGTCACATTGTGTCATGGGACACATTGTGTGTCCTGTTGTGTCCCAGTGAACATCACGTTGTGTGCCTCATGGTGAGTCACATCATGTCAGTGCATAATGGGGGCTATGCATTACACACACACACACACACACACACACACACACACACACACAGCCCCTTACAGAGGGGAGACTGTAGTTCACATGACACATTTTGATATTAATTTTCCCAGAGGCTCTCCAGAAGGCTGGGTCCCACTGACCCCAATTCATCTCACAGTTCCCTTCTTTCTGGCCCTAAGCTTGCTCACAAACATCCCCACATTCATCCAGCCTTTCAACCCAAGACTCATAATTTGCAAACCAAGTGCCCCATTCATAACCAAGTAACCTCTGCTCTGGTTGTTCTGCCAATTAATGACTGTTGATTGGCCTGACTGGCCCACTCATTATTCTTGAGAGTGATCAAAGTCGGGCCCCAATAATCTGCTAAACAAGATGTCAGATTAGAGAATTCTTCTGGGCTATTAGAAAGATTTTTTTCCCCTTCAATAAAGGCCTGTCAGAAGATAATGGCTGGGCTAGCCTCTCACAGGTCAGTCAAGCAGAGGTGGATTAACATAATGGTAAAGGGGCAGTTGCCCCAGGGCCCCAAGGTTCCAGGGACCCTTAGCCTCCATCCTACATAAACAGTTGTGCTGTGTATGGCAACATGCTTCTTCTCATGCTTACTCATTAAGACGAAAACTGTGGTCTGGCTTTGCTCTGACAGAGCTGGGATCTCATCCATGGGAACATCCCCTCTCCTGCTACAGATCGTATGCCTTCTGCTCTTCCTCGTCAGAGCAGTTCTCTAAAGGTCTGATCATGTTATCCCCGCTCTCTCATTGAATTCCTCACCTCTCTCATTGAATAAACTCCAGTGGAACCCTCCAGGTTCAAACATAAAATCCTTTGATTGACTCTTTTCTTAACCTTTTTTTTTGAGGGGGGAAAACAATCAGGGTTAAGTGACTTCTCCAGGGTCAAACATCTTAGTAAATGTCCAAGGCCAGATTTGAACTCAGGTCCTCCGATTCCAGGCCTGGTGCTCTAACCATTGTGTCAACTAGATGCCCCTGGTTGGCTTTTAAAGCCCTTCATAACCCTATCCCTTCCTAGCTTTTCAATTGTCTTACAACTTAACCCTCTCCAAAGACTCTGCAACCCAGTGACGTGGAACTTCTTTACTTTTTCACGTAACACTCCCTTTCCTGACTTCAGACATTTACATTGTCTGTGCCCCATGCCTGGAACTTTCTCAAGTTTAACTAAATTCCCGCCTTCTACTAGAAGTCTTTCCTGATCCCTATTAGTACCTTGTCTCTCTGTTGATCATCTCCAATTTATCCTGTATGTAAGCTTACTCGTTCATAATTGTGTATTGTTTCCCCATTACTCAGTAATAATCTTTTTTTTTTTTTTTTAGGGCAATTGGGGTTAAGTGACTTGCCCAAAGTCACATGGCAAGTAATTGTGTCAAGTGTCTGTGGCCAGATTTGAACTCAGGTCCTTCTAACTCCAGGGCTGGTACTCTATTTGCTGTGCCTCCTAGCCACCCCTCTCAGTGATAATCTTGTTAAATGAGATAAAATTTAGAGTGGTTAGCACAGTGCTTGGCATATAGTAGACACTTAATAAGTGTCCATTGACTCCACTGTCATTTTTAATACTTTGGGGATTCTGGTGTAACCCCTCAGCTGTCCTTCTGCATGGTCTCACTGCACAACCAACATACCTTCTTATTTGGTTGGCCCATGACAATGTTATTTGTGTAGTTCGTGTACAAGTCATCATTAGTTTGCTACAGCCTGTTTACCTCTATCACATATCTATCACATATTTCTGTATTGCCTTTTGGTCACCTGTAGTCTATAGATAATTATTGGCTAATATTTAATATATTGAGAGGCAGCAGTGTCCTTGCAACTGTTACATTAGGTACCTATTTATTCTTTTAAAAACATATTTTAATACCTTTTGTTGTTACATTGCATTGATTTCCAACTATAGCCCTTCCCTTTCCCCACTAACCCATCCAGCAAACTATCCCTTGTAACAAAGACTTAAGAAGGAAGACAAGGGGCCGATAGGTGATGCAGTGAATAGAGCACTGGCCCTGGAGTCAGGAGGACCTGAGTTCAAATCCGGCCTCAGACACTTAACACAAAAACTAGCCGTGTGACCTTGGGCAAGTCACTTAACCCCAATTACCCTCCAAAAAGCAAAAAAAAAAAAAAAGAAGAAGACAAGTGGTTCAATAACTTTGTTCTTTAGCCACCCTTGTACCTGGGGGGACACCCTTGTATCCCCACCTTGAGGGGGCTTATAGGATCAGACTAAATGAATGTTTACAGAATCATAATGATTTAGGACTGGAAAAGACAAGTCTCCCTGTGTTATTCTCTTGCTCAAGAAGCTTCAATGGCTCGGAAAAATAGGGATAGATTGTAATCTCTTTGAAATTTAAAGCCTTTAAGAATCTATTTTTCCAGGGTGAATGTGCACATTCTATCTGTTGGCCAAAATGGCCCATTTGCTGTTCTCCATACATGCCGATCATTCTCTGTATGTCTCTTAAAAGTCTAAGTCGATTGGATAGTTCCCTGTACGTCTACACTGGGGTCTTCAGACAATTTCTATTTTTCTAATTGTTGGAATGGCTTCCTTTTATCTTCAAAATATCATTCTTGAGAGTTTCCTAACTTCCTGGAACTTCTCACTTTGGATTTTAGTCTGAGATTTTACTTATCCTCCTGAATCTTTTGAAATCTACTTTTCCAAAATCTAGGGCACATGTCATACTATACCTAGCTCTCGGGCTCTTCTCCATCACAACCCCCAGGAGGGAATAATCACTTCCCCTCAGGGTTCCCATCATTTCCACCCCTGGCAGCTAGTTTCTCCCTGTTTTTGAGAACAGATTTAGTATAGAATCTCCCCTTGTTGGTAAGTGAAGAAGTTATTAGCTGCTTTGCTTTTGGCAGAGAGTTCCAACAGATGCTGGGATAACTGAAGTCTATTATGATTATAATAGGATGCCCATATGCTAGGCTTGTGATCTGTTTTCCAAACTCTTCATCTATTTCCTCTTTCTGGCCTAGTGGTCCCTAGAATACTCTGGTGACAAAACTGCTCCTGGAAGACCAGAGGGAATCACAAGCAAGTGGGACATGTTTGAAAATTACACATTAAATGTATTTGATATTTAAACGGAAAAGCCAACTGTATACAATAAGAGTTCAAGTTTTCATGTTAAATCTTTTCTTCTGTTCTACTTTGTAAATGGAAATACTCTTTTTATTTGGTGTTTGTTCAGTTCAGAATAAAAAATTTTTTTTCCTGTTTCTCTCTACCTCGATCTTCATCAAAACAAATTCTCTCCACTATGCTACTACTGTTGTTTCCTGTATTTCTCCACATGAGCATTCCTTCTAAATATACAATGCTACCCCACCAACCTTTTTGCTTATCCCATTTCTTTTGTATTTAATACTTTTTATTGACCTGTACCAAGAGACCCCAAAAAAAAGCCCAGGACCTTTCTAGAATTGCTATGGAGGGAAGGCAATCCCAGTGTGATGAGTCTGGGCCCCATATGTAAGAGTCCTGATCTGAGGGGAAGAGTTAAAAAAGAATTTGTTACTTCTAAAACCTGCATGTCTCCTCCAAATATGGCCCAGCCAGTACAGATCTCTTTATATGCATTGATAACCTTGTAAGCATTTGAGCTGAATTAGAGGGATTTTACCTAATTTTTAGCAGAACTGGCAATCCCATGCTGAGGCCCAGGCTTCTATACTGGGGTGGTGGGGGGAGGTGGGGAGGAGGTAGGGGCAAAATCCTCTGGAAATGTCCTCGAACATGCCACCTTGTTGCATCTACCTCCACAGAGGAACCTAAAGCCTAGCCTAATCCTGAACCTGGAGTCTAGAATGTAGAAGTCAAGAATTAATTCCAGTTCATCTCAGAACTCAGGACTATTCCAGAACTTAGAACTTTAACTTAGAATACCACCTAAAGCCTTGAGCTTAGAGCTCAGACTTAAGCCTATTGCCCCAAACCCAAAGCTTCTTGCCAAGAAAACTAGAACCAGGAGTTCCAAACCAGAAGTCTAGAATCTGTCTCAGAAGTCTACAGTCCTATAGCCTACAGCTCATCCTATAACATAAAACTTTGGACCCAATACATAGCATTCAGACTAGAAGCATAGATTCCAGACCAATTCTAAAGACCAGTTCAATTCAGTGAGCATTTATTTAGTGTCTGCTATGTATCAGTCATTCGATGAACATTTATTAAGCACCTACTACCTGACAAGAACTGTGCTAAGTGCTAAGGTTCCAAAAAGTCTCTGCCCTCAAGGAGCTTCCAATCTAATGGGGGAGAGGACATGCGAACAATATACGCAAAGCAAGCTATATACTGGACAAATAGGAAATAGTTAACAGAAGAAAGGCACTAGAATTAAGAGGGCTTAACAAAAGCTTCCAACGGAAGGTGGGATTTTAGTTGAGACTTCAAGAGAGCTGAGATCTGTGTAGCGTATGTGCTAGGCTCTGGTTTTACAAAGATTAAAGTGAAATGGCCCCAGCACTCAAGGACCTCACATTTTCCCAGGGTGATTAAAAACAACAACATGCAAATGAGAATAATCCAAGTAAAACTGAGGAGGGTAAGGGCTTTGACACCTAGGCACCAGGGAAGCCTTCCTAGTGCAACTCCTCTCTTTGAAGATCAGGAAACTCAGACTCAGAGAGGGAAAACAAGCAGCCTATAGTTCTAGAGTGAAGATGGAGATCTAGGTCCTTTGGCTCCCAGTTCCATCCTTTTCCTATTACATCATGCTAATTTCTTGGCACCTTCCTGGTCTTGCATGAAGCTACCCTTCATGCTTTCAGGAGGGCTCTGAACAAAGTGCATGACTTGGAGGGAGATGGCCCTGTGTTCCAAGAAGGAGGGATGGTGGGGAAGAGGATACCATGAGGCTTATATTGGGCTCTGGACTCTGGGTCCTGTGACTGTACAGGAGGGAAAAGGTGGTGGGTCATATTTTTGGCTTCACAGGGAAAAACCATTTTCAGTGGGTTGCTGTCTGGCATTTTATGATCACTTTGGCTCTCTCCCTTGGAAACCCAGGCCAGTGGAAGGTTGGTGCTCAGCGTTCCAACCTTGGAGTGGGGGAGTGAACAGGAGGGGTGAAGAGGAGAATAAGCCTTTGGCTTCAAGGCAGCTTTCTTTCCATTTAGAAGTTCAAATCAACCTTGTTTTCCATCGCTGTTTTCTCAGTGTAAGACATTATAGTGGCAAATTGCAGAATCATAGAATATAGTTCTGGAAGAGACCACAGGAGATTGTGAGATCATAGACTTAGTGTTGGAAAAGAATTTAGACGTTATCTAGTTCAGTACTTCCACTTTACAGATAAGGAAACTGAAACGTTCAAGGAGCCCAAAGGTCACACAAATATTGACTGATGGGGTCAGGATTCAACTTAGACTCTAACTCAGTCATCTTTTGTTCCTTCATCCCTCCTTCCCTTCCTTCCTCCCTCCTTCCCTTCCTTCCTTTCCCCCTCCCTCCTTTCCTCCCTCCTTCCTTCCTTCCTTCCTTCCTTCTTCCCTCCCTCCTTCCCTCCCTCATTCCTTCTTTCCCCTAGTTGTCAGTTCATTACCCATACTTCCACTATACTCGCCCTGCATCATTTGGAAGGCCACTGGGTCAGAGAATGCAGCCTGCTGACTTTTCTTGCTGGGTGATGTGTTCTGACATTCCTGTCCCTGTGGCTATGAGGAGATTGGTTGGGGAGGGAGGAGAAAGGGTTACATTTTTCCCTTTGGGCATATGAGCTAGTAAACTTAATAGGTTCTAACATTTCCTATCCAGTTACTAGAAGGAAAGAGGGAACAGAAACCAGACGGGCCTGGAAAGCTGGAAATGGTTAAATATTTGATGCCTTCACTATGCTGGCCAGTCGGGAAGTAATTTAGACAGTTCTGAGAATCCATTCTTCGTCCCATGGCTATTGGACACTGTAGGGGGAGGGAGCTATGGAGGGTACTTCTCAGCAGGGCAGTTCTTTGTCCTCTTCCTACCCCACCCCACCCTCAACCAGGTCAGGAGAATCAAAGTTCTTTGATTGGAATGTGACAAAACCATTTATAATAAAATGTTGAATCTGGGGGACCCCCTTATGCTAGATTACCCCTATAGTGCACCCCATTTCCCAGGGACAAGAGTCCAGAGAGTTGTGTCTATCCCCAGGGTTAGGTCTTCACAGCTTGTGATCCCTTTTCTCCGTACCTTTGTTTTCATAATTGTTCATTCCCAGACTATTTTGGGAGCTGGCTGCTATGGTTACAGAGCCATTGGAAAGCCTGGGCCTTCTTCACCCTCCCTTCTCCCTGCACTCCCCATTCCCCCTAACTGCTTTTCTTGTCCCCAGATTACAGCCTGGTCTGTTTATTTTGATTGCAACACAACAGGACAAATCTTTAATTACATAGCTTGGATGGTAAGCAATTAGTGGCCTGACTGCTCAGTTGGTGGAGGTTGGGAAGGCTGCATCTGGTCAGAAACACTCTCTGAGCTCTGTGGGAAGAGGATATGACTGAGAGTAGTGGATTGAAGCCATCAGGTAGAGTACAGACAATGAGCCATAGGGGGAAGAACCTGGTTCTTTGTATCAGAAAGACCTTAGTTCAAACCCTTACTGGACATTTACTAATCATATGTGACACAGAGCAAATCACTTAACCTTCCCAAACCTTAGTTTTTCCTGCTGTAAAATGGGAATAATGATATTAGCAAGACCCAGGAGGATTTTTTGCCCTTCTAGACATAATATAGCTAAAAAAAATCAGGTGTTTTGTGACTGGCAGTTGAGCATATTTGAGACAGGAATGGGGATTGGGATCAAGAACAATTATCTGACCTTTTCCACCTCGCTTTTATTGTGGTCCCAGTTTCATTGTCCACCCAATCAAAGAGGATTTTGTGACTGGGTAAACCTTGGTGACCCAGGCCCCACACATCTCCTGTGGGTTTATGAGACACGAGGTTATAAGCAGGATTTAGCAATAGTAAAGAGGAATTTTGTAAATCAAAGTCAGTAGCTGTCTAAGACCAAGCGTTTTGAGTCTGCACCAGGAAGGAAACAGTCAGAAGAGACTTAATAGACTGAATTATCCTAGGGTATTCTGTTGACTTGTTAGATGAAGTTAGCTGCCTACCTAGGTCTGGGCTACTCACTGAAATTGCTGTCAGCCTGGCCTTATCCAAGAGGTTATCTAGTCACTGTAGCCCAGTAACAGAGCAGTAGAGCACTCTAAAAAGTTGAAGCCCAGAAGATGGTAGCAGAGAACAGCTTATGACCGTGACACCAGCAGGGATGATCCAAGACTCACAAGAGAGTGGGGTGATGGTGTCACCTGAAGATGTAAGCGACTTTTGAGCATCAGACATGTTAGTTGTCATTGGTCACCTGTTTCCCCTAGTCACAAATATTTTTGTATGTATACCTTTCCTGATCTCTGGAAGAGCACTCCACAGGGGCATGGGAAAATATTTTCTTGTCACTCTATTTGCTATGAAGTTTGATTGAATATCTTTTGGCTTGAACTAATATATCCTCTGGTTAGTGAAAATTAACATTTTTTAAAGTGGCTAAAAATGTCCATATCTTTCAACCTAGAGATTCCAGTTCTAGAGCATATACCTCAAGGAAGTCATTGATAAAAAGAAAGGCTCCATATACACCAAAATATTTATGGCATCACTTTTTCTAGTAGCAAAGAACTGGAAACAAAGTAGATGCTTATTGATTGTGGAATAGCTAAATTGTGGCATATACATGTAATGGAATTATTATTATGCCATGAGGAATGATGAATGTGATTAATACCAAGAAGCATGGAAAGATCTACATGAACTGATGCAGAGGGAAGTAAGCAAAGACAAGGAAACAATATACACAATGACTACAACAATGTAAACGGAAAGAGCAACTGACACAAAACAATCCAAATTGAATGTTACAAAATTACCAAGAACAAGCTGCCTCTGAAAGAAGCAATAGGAAAAGACACTTCTCTCCACTCCTTTGCAGGGATAGAGGGGATGGGTGTGGGACATTACAAAGAATGTCAGATTTTTAAAAATGTATAAATTAATTAGTTTTGTTGATTTTTTCCTCCTATTTTCTTTTTTAAAAATTCTTTGTTTTAAGGGATGGCTCTCTCAAAGAAGGGGTAGGGAGATGGATGTAAGATGGAAATTTAGGAGATGTAAATCTGAAACATATAGATAAAAATTAATTTAAAAATTTTAAAAATTGGAGCAGTGTGCAAAACTGCTCCAAACCACTACTAATAAGAGAAATGCAAGTCAAAACAACTCTGATTTACCTCATCCAACAAATTGGCAAAGATGATACAAGATAGGAAAAGTCAGTGTCATAGGTTTTGTAGAAAGACATGCACACTAATACAATACATTAGATTGTAAGCTCCTCAAGGGCAGGGACTATCTTTTGTCTTTCTTTGTATCCCCAGTGCTTAGGACAGTGCCTGGCACATAGTAGGTACTTTAAAATGCTCTGACTGGCCTATGTACTAATGACAAAGCAATTTAGAATTATGATAAGAAAGTAAATGTCCATACTCTATAAATTAGAAATTCATATTGTCCATACCCTATAATTTAGAAATTTCAAATATAGAAACCTTGGGGTTATATTTGGCATATACCCCAAGGACAGAAGGAAAGATCCTATATATACTAAAATGTTCATTCAACACTTTTTGTATTAGCAAATAACTGGAAATAAACTAGATGCTCACCATCTGGGTAATAACTGAACAGCTTGTGGTGCAAAAATGGAATGTTACTGTATCATAGGAAATGATGAATATGGAGAATGTAGAGAAGCCTAGGAAGACTTGCATGAATTGATGCAAAGTGAGTAGATGTGAAACAAAGTGAAGTATGGAATCTAAAAGAATACTCTAGATGATGACTTTGTTGTAACAAAGAGCAAGAAATATTGAAATTGAATGCTACATAATTTTATCATGGTCAAGTTTGGCCCCAAAGAAGAGATGAGAAAATGCATCTCTTTTGCTCCTTTCCAGAGGCAGGGAGGGAACTCTGCCTTTATTGTCAAACTTGGCTGATGCATTGATTAGTTTGGCTGAATTGCTTTTTCCCCCCTTTCTTTTTCATTCTTTATTATAAGGGATGGATTTCCAGGAATAGGGATAGACTGGGAGAAGGAATATATTTGGAAATGAAGGTGTTATAAAAACAAAAGATACCAATAAAAATTTTAAAAAGAAAAAAAGGTAAACATTTCATGAGGATTCATGAGCTTTAGTTCTGAGTGCTTCAAATTTGGGCTAGATTTCTAGGGTAGGTTTTCTTAAAGCACATATGTGAGAGGTTCCCCCCGGGGGCTACTATCTACCTTAAGAGATTGCTAGGAGGAAAGAGCTTTCTTTGTAAACTTTAGAATGTTTTATAAATGCAAGTGGTTTTTATTACATTCTTCTACCAGGTACCATATAGCTAACAGGTAACAGACCTCAATTTCCAGAGGCCATCCACAGTATTTTTTTAGGGGGTGGGGAGAGGAAGAAGGTGTGGGTGGGTATGGAGTAAAGAGGCCTTTTAATGTGGAAAATATCAACCTTTTTTTTCTCTGGATAAAGACAGACCCAGTCTTGGGAGTTTGATCCTTCATGGGGAAACCCAGGCATGGAACTGCAAGGTCTGCTTCTGTCCCACACCCTGGCACTAGGCATATATACACTAAATATAGAATTCTCTATCTTGAAGTTTGATTCCTCCATGTTATGGGTTGTTGATCACTTCCATCCTTTGTGCCTCGGTTTCCCCATACATAAAATTAAAGTAGTCATCCCTGCTTTTCACTTTCCTTTTCACATTCCTCTCTTCAGCCCTGCCTGCCCCTAAACATTCCTTCCCAGGCCAACTATCAGTCTTGTGGCCAAAGAAAAATGAAGTTTTCCCAGTGACAGGTAAGTCAAGAAAAGAAGAGGAGGGTTCTGGGGAGTACGTGGCAAATGCCAGGGTATCTTCTTTCTTGTGACTATCTTTCAAGACAGTCATAGCACTTTGTAGGGTTTAGAGCTGGATAAGAAACTTCTACATCATAGTTTTACTTATTCCTGAAATAACCCTATGAAGTACAGAAGGGGAGGGAATTTTCCTTACTTTAGAGAAAGAGAAACTGAAGCATTCAGAAGTGAAATGATTACTTTCTAATTTCACTCATCGAGTAAAGTAAACTGGACCAAAGCAGGAGTGAAATCCAAATAGTCTAATTCTTACTCTCACTGTTGTTCAAGGTCTAAAAGGGCCCTAGAAAAGAGTCATCCAGAGTAACAGCTTTTCGATTCTCCCTAGCCACCAAGGCATCATCACTGTCTCCTAATATTATTATATTATTCTATATACCACAGTACATATTTTTAGGATATATGCTTATATACCTCATCTCCTCTGTTATTAAGGATACTACTGCCAAAAGTTGAGCTTCATAGTAATTTACAAATCTATAGTTTGGGTTTCACAGAACAATAGGCATTGACATAATATCCTCTTTTCTAGTCCTGTCTCTTGCCCCTTATTATGATAAATACATAAGAGAAAACTCTAAATAATACCCTCCATTTATCTGGCTGCTGTCCTGGGAGATCTTCCCTTAAAACCCTCCTCAGATACTTTAGTCTGGTGTGGAAGCAACTTTGGTCTCCTGAAGGCTTTTCAGCAGAGAACAGGCCCTGGCTGGCCTTAGCCCATTGTATGGGCTCTGATTAAGGGTCTAGGGATGGATGATGTGCCCACCTTTAGAGGACAGTTCTTACTCTCTTCAGAGAGTTTCCTCATCGGGTCATTGTAGAATTGTGCCTCTCTGTTTATCTATCATATCTGGAGAAGACTTCTCATGCTCTAGACAGACTCAGTTTCCCTTGGGACACAGCATTGCATCATGGTTCAAGCTAGTAGACAGCTCCATTGTCTTTGGAAACAGCCAGTCTGACTCTCTTTACTGACACAGTCCACTCACTAATAGCCACAGCTAAATCACCCACACAGTCAGAGATCCAAGGTGAATTCTATTTCTTCCTAGCCACCAGTGACTTATCAGTCATTTCTTCCTGCTGTTTTGTGTGTGTCTATAAATACACAGGTCATTCGATTGTGACCTCCTTGAAGTGAGGGACCGTGTTTCTTAGTTTGTAAAACGGGATATTTGTGTTAGCTAAATGATTGGGTTGTTGTAAGGAAAACACTCTATAAACTTTAAAGTACTATCAGTAAATGTTAGCTAATATTATTAAATACACTACCCACTCTCACCTTGAATATTATACCCATTTTCAAATTCAGAAACTGAGGTTCATAGAGATCAAGTAAATTTGTTCATTGTCACAGAGCAAGGAAACTTCAGAACTGATTTGAGCTCAGGCATGCTGATTCTCAAGTATTGCTGTATATAAGGGCATTGTGCCTGTAGCCCCTTTCAAATCCTAACTGTGCTTTATGTTACCTGTATGACCTTGGACAAGTCACTTAATTTCTCTAGTCTCATTTGCCTCTAAAACGAGAGTTAAAATTGACTCTAAAAGGCATGACTGTCTTTCCATGTTTTTATTCTGTGAATAATAGCTTTCAATTCACCTTTTGAAATCAAAGGAAGTCTGACTAGAGAATCTCTAAGGTTTCTTCCAGCCATAGTTCACGTAAGGCAGGTTGGTAATGCAGTAGATAGAAGAGGGCAATTGGAGCTGGAAAGACTTGGGTTCAATTCTGCCCCCAAACACTTAGTAGCTGTATGACAAGGCAAATTACTTAATGGCTCTGTGCCTCAGTTTCCTCATCTGTAAAATGGGAATGATAATAGCACCTTTCTCACAGGTTTAGTGTGAAAATCAAATGGGTCAAAGTGCTTTGTAAATCTCAAAGTGCCACATAAATGCAAGCTATTATTGCTATTTACTTCATTGCTTTGTTGTGGAGATAATATAATTTTTCTTTAGTAGAGGGGGTAAGAAAGAAGGTAGCTTACTCCAAGAGTAATCACCAGAAAAAGTGTTCTATTAACTTATTCTATTTAAAGCAGAGAAGCATGGGCTATGTTTCTCTTTCACTAAAGTATTAGAATAAACAAAAATTTTATTTAAAAATTATATAAAAGGTCAAGATGTTTCATTCATGTTTCTTAAATATGTCATTTTAGGTAAACGAGGAATTCATCTCCATGCATGTATATATAGAACCTGAGGCACTTCCCTCTCAAATTTGAGGCCCAAAGAAAAGCTACCATAGGCTTAAAGTATTTTGTAGGTCCCCA